>OFHU01004730.1:0-354306 GCA_900245905.1 Lacerta viridis
CCCCAAGGGCTCCCCGGGATAAATATGGGCAATTTCGTTTTTATTGTGCCAGGCTTGGGAGCATAATAGCAAAGACCAGTAGAGGGCCCCAGGGTCGTGGCATGGCTGGATTCGCGGTTGCCCCCCTCGCTCTTCCCTTCCTCTCCCTCGTCCTACTTTCGGGAATCCTGGGGCTGGGAAGTAAGGGGGGCTCCGATGCTGAGAGCAAGCACTGCCTCCTCCTTCTGTCCTGGTATCTTTCCTTTTTCTTTTCTCCCGGTTGTTTAAACCGGACTTTGGCGATGGTACAGTATTTTTTCGCTAAAAGTTTTTCCATCGTTAAACGACCAAGAAGGTTCAGGTCTTTCCTTATCGTGGCGTTGCTGGGGGTCTTTAAAGAAGCCTTTTAACTATTATATCAGGTGCGGGTTCTCGGGTCTATTCCGCCCTCAGGTTTTAATAGCCCGCCACCAACCGGGAATAGTAGTCCGATGTGATGCTCATGGGCCTTGTAATTACAGTTTGGACTTTAGTCCCAATTTATGGGAGCGTGTCCTGACGCCTTGATGCCATCTCAGGGATGGCCTTTTTAACAACATTTAGATGGCAAAACCGCCTGGGGTATTGTAAGTCCCATGCAGGATTGGGCTCTTATCTTCAAATTCCTAGGGGTCAGAGGCCCTACCCCGTTAGTTCTAGCCTCCTGGTAGTTAGTTTTCTTGTTTAAGGCTTCCTCTAAGCCTTACTTAATATATAGCTTTTCGCCTCATTTGAATAAAAGCGTTTTAGGAGTACATGGACATCAGTCCAAAGAACGGGTGGTGGAAGGAAAAATGGTTAGCGATTTGCCGATGGCACTTGTCTGGATGCATCTCTCAAGGAGGGCATACACGTTAGCCCAGTTTACTAAATCCCGCAGTCCGGAAGGCTGATGCGTGTAAATCATCGCGGGGCCCCATTCAGGAGTTTGCTGGAAGAATGGGAAAGGCACGAGGGGCATCTGGTAAGAGCCGTTTGGTGGTTGTTTCCCCACTCTCTTTAGCCTTTTGTTTTTACAGGCTGCGGGAAGCGGGATGGCAGAAAAGCGACCCTTGGATGCGTTGGCAAAGTCCTAGCGGTCTGGACCATAGAGCGGGTGGTCATGCTTCACGTTTTCAAGGAGGTTGGAGTGGGGCGATAAAGTATAGGCAAGCATGGTCTCACTAACTGGTGTTAGGACAGGGTTCAGGTTCCATCTGGGTCGTTGGATCTCTGGGCTAATTTCTTCCTGGTCAATGGGTTGGACCAGAGCTCCCCGCCTTGAGCTCCTGCCCTGATTGTTGGGTCTGCATCATTCCAGGTCCGGGAGATTATTTTGTCCAAGGGACATCGTTCTGTGCCGGGGGTGCTGTAGGGGGCCTGCCTTTGGGTCGATTATATATAACGCGCCATGGCCTGATCCATAGAGTCATCGTCCGACGGATCCTCATAAAGGGGGCGGGGCAGGACCTCCCTTGGGTTTCCTAGAGGCTTTCTTAGGGGGTTTATCATAGGCATCTGGAGAGGCCGGGGAATCCTTCAGAGTAGTGAGGATTTGATACACGACTTCGAAAGCCTTTAGGTAGTCCAAACTGGCGGGGTCTTTCTTCTTAGATAAGTGCTTCCTTAAGTATTTATAGCGATCCTGGTTGAAGGATCCCTCCGGTGGCCACGGAGTTTCAGATGTCACTTTTTCAGTAAAAGTATGGCCAGGAGTTCCTACAGAGGTCTTGCTAACTTCGTGCCTAGATAGCATTTTCTCTGAACCCGGATTTCTTTTCCAGTTTGATCCAGGTTACTAAACGTCAAGGGGGAGTCGGGTTCCGGCTGGGTAAAGAAGAGGCTTGCGAGAAGCCTTCTTCCCAGCGGAAGTAGACTGGGGCTTCGAAGCCTTGGCGCACCATTGTTCCTTGGATTTTAAGTGGGAACCTGGGGGTTTTAGAAAGAGGGATGGAGAGATATCAGTAAGACGGGAATTTCGACAAAGGGAGTGGGGACAGGGGGGATTCTTAACAAAAAAACAAAGTTACACAACGTTCCAATAATCTAGCCTGGTCCCTTGCGTTCACTAGATGCTAGCGGGGGGCTGACCAGGGGGATCTAACACTAAACTACCTCTTCCTTTCCTTTTCCTGGAGCTCCTTTTTTCTCTTCCTTTTCTCTTCCGTTTCTTCTTTTCACTGTCCTTTCTCACTATTCCTATTTCTCATTTCCCTTTCTACCCCGTGCCACAGTAACCCCACGCCTGGCAACCTCCTACCTATCGTAAACAGCTAAGGAAGGGAGCCTTACTGGAGCCTGCCACTGAGTGCCAGATTCAGGCAGCCCTTAAATAGAGTTAAACGGTCCGGAAAAACCTCCCTTGCGTTCGGAAGCGGGCTCACGCACGACCAGCGTGTTTTACATGGCCCGACCGGGGCGGCTTGAGGTTTGGGATAGTGCAGAGAAGTCCTTTGCCCCTTGGCAGCAGGCAAAAGTAGGAAAAAGAGCCAGTTCCCCTTGCGTTCGTTAGACCAGCTAACGGGGCGGCTGACCGGTGTTTGGAGAAAAAGAAATAGAGCTCAGGACTCCCCTTTCGAGTTGAGCGATGGTCCACTGGACAGACCAAGAGACAGTCAAGAAGTTGATAGGTAAGAGAGCAGATTGCGGTTGCCAGGTTCCTCCCCCCTTCCCACAAATCACCAGTGCACTGGATTATTACTTACGCGTCTTCCACCGCGATCCGCTGGATCGTTGAAGACGAAGCCGGCTGAGCTTTGCCTTTGCTCCCCGGTTGGCTTCCCCTGAGACCTGCAATTACGCCCGGGAGGATGGCCGGAGGTCCGATGGGTCTCCACGGGAGAAGAGGTCCCGTTGCCGGCTGGAGGCTCGATGGGGTCCCCGGCCACCACGGGAGAACGCAGGTTCCGGGTTTCGGCACCAACTGTTACGGAAAAAGTTACCGGGTGAGGCTGCTCAGCTTCCCGGTCCTACGGAGGAGCCCGTGGTTCGCTGCGGAGGTAATGGAGACGCAGCCGGAGATCGGAGCAAAAGCAAAGACGTTTATTGCGCAACAAGGTTCAGGAGAGTCCGAACCCCGAACAAAGGGTGTCCTGGACTAAAAGTTCCCGCGATAGCCCAGAATAACATTGCAAAATACATCACAGAAACGCTCAGAGATGGGGAGGGAGAAAGGAGGTTCTGGCAATATTTACATATGGAAAAAACAAGTTTTACATGTCAGAGGGATGGCAGGAACTGGGATGGGATTTAGGGTGGGTGCAATACACATTGATGGTTTCCACTGGGGAAAGACAATAGAAAACTCCTAGGAGGATGTCTGCTGTCATGGTTACTGATGGATGGGTGCTTGAATGGATTACCGGGAGGGGTCATTTCCTCCTGAGGACTGACTCTCTGCTTAAGGGATTAATGAAAGCCACTGAGTTAGGAGTCCAAAAATTACAACAGTATCAAAAATAACATACTTCTGATGATCGGAGGATGGCGGGGACCGAGGGGTTAGAAAGGTTATTTTATAAGGAGCAGATAGACACTCGAACCATGCAGCTAGGACCTTGGCGTTGCTTGAGATTATTGATTTTTAGTGTTATTTAACCTTAGAGCTGTCAAAACTGCCCGCCATACAGTCTAAGCGAGTCCACTGGTTACAATGTTGCAAGTTATAATTAATAACTTCCCTTGCTAGATACATTTTACTTCGATTCCATTGTTCTCGCAGCAGGGAAAGCTGTCAAAATCCACTTAGCATGCAGTCAAGCGTGAAGGTGTTGAGAGCAGAGCTGAACGTTCCATTTTGGAGGCCTGGCTGAATGCATGCTCCTGATTGGTGGCTTGCCGTTCATTTAGAAAATGGAGGATACGTGGAGCGCTTGACAGGAGGGTTTTGGAGGTTTTTAGGGGCGCAGATCGGAAGCATTTTGGGGGAGGGCCCTTTATCACGAGGGCCTTATGTGGTGCTTGTGCAACTTGTGGGGTGAAGGGAAAGGGCAGAAAAGGGGGAACGATTGCCCGCTCATTCGCGGGCTTTTTGTGATCTTCGCGAGTCCCGCACTCGCTACCGGGGAGGCACAGCGGTGGGGGAAGGTGATGGCGGGGTAAATTTCCCTATCACTTTTAAAACGAAGGAAAGAATGAATGAATGCCAACACTTTAAAACAACAACAAACCCTTAGCAGAGTATTTTAGAGCTAAGGAAGGAAGAAGAAAAGAAACTGAAAGAAAAGTGAGGAGGATGGAAAGAAAGGAAACAGAAAAATTAAAGCAAAGGAAAGAGGAGGGATTGGTGTCACAAAAGGACACCAGGGCGTTTAAATTTTACTTCATTTGTGAGTGTGTTTTTTTGGCAGCGGCAGCTCCTCCCTTTGCTCCTTCCTCCTTCCCCGCAGATCTATCATAAACACTTCAGCTCTCGACACATAAAGATTTGTTTTCTCTGTCGGGGCAATCGATAGATATACCCTGGGAAAAATATTTCCTGGCGCCTCGGTTCGCCCGCAGTTGTCCAGAGGCGACCGCAAGCCAGCTTTTCGAGGTGGGTGGGGCGGTTGGGAGAGGCGCCCCTGGTTGGCTGGGGGATTATCGGGTATCCAGGAAAAGCTTTACATTTTGGGGAGGGGTCGGCGGTGGGAGAGAAAGCGTACCTTGGGCATTTGACTGGCGGGGGGGGAGGGAGGGAGGGCGAGGGACTTCCCCCATGCGACTTTTTCCCGGAATGGACGCGCCGCGCGCGCTGCAGGCTTAAAGAGGAAATAAAAAAAGGGTCTCTGCCATCGCGGCGCTTACAGTCCGCATCAATATCTTGCGGAATTTTTTCTCCGCAAAAAAGGACTTGGCTTTCAGGGAATCGAGGAATGAACTCGCTCCACAGCTGCGAGAGCAAAGGAGGTAATATGTACACCTTTCAAGGATCCGCAATATATTGGGTAACATATTGAAAACACACACACACACACACACACACACACACAAATCGTTATCGTTTTTGTATGGACCTCGGGGCAGAGATACTGCGTCTTCCTTTCCTTCCCAGGCAGACCACGTCAGTCATGAACCATCAAGATTATATTTTATAATAATTCAGTGTATTATTATTATAAAATGTTGATAGTTCTTTACTGTTACGCTATCTGCCTAGCACACTTTCTCTCTCTCTCTCTCTCTCTCTCTCTCTCTCTCACACACACACACACACACACAGAGAGAGAGAGCGCGCTCTGCCCCGAAGTCCTTGCAATCACGGTAATATTTCTATATGTTCAGACCCCTGGTGCCCGGAACACTAAGAAGACATTATGTCAGATAAGCGGCATATAAATGAATCCTCATTGCCAGTGAAATATACTCAGAGTCAAGTGTGGATTTCATACTCTTTATTCAGCTCATAGTAGGGAGGAATGGAAGGGGGCAGAATGGCAGTGGACAACCAACCTGTGGGATGCAAAACACAGGAGCAGTCAAACACAACATTGCTAGAGTGGACATGAAGGGGGTCTTAGTCTGCCAGTTGGAACTTCCTGTTTATTCTGGGCTGGGATGGGCTTCCTCTGTGTAACTAAAGATGGTTGTGGCTTCACCTTTGTGCAGGTAATACAAAACCACCATTTTCTCTCTCTTTCCGACCGTCTTTCAACAGAGCGACATGTGCTTAGGGCCAGGCAAGCTGCTCTCTTGGCCTCCAGCCAAGAGACCAGAACAGGGGTCAGCAAACTTTTTCAGCAGGGGGCCGATCCACTGTCCCTCAGACCTTGTGGGGGGGCGGACTATATTTTGAAAAAAATAATAATGAACGAATTCCTATGCCCCACAAATAACCCAGAGATGCATTTTAAATAAAAGGACACATTCTACTCCATGTAAAAACACCAGGCAGGCCCCACAAATAACCCAGAGATGCATTTTGAATAAAAGGACACATTCTACTCATGTAAAAACACCAGGCAGGCCCCACAAATAACCCAGAAGATGCATTTTAAATAAAAGGACACATTCTGCTCATGTAAAACACCAGGCAGGCCCCACAAATAACCAGAGATGCATTTTAAATAAAAAGCACACATTTTACTCATGTAAAAACACCAGGGAGGCCCACAAATAACCCAGAGATGCATTTAAATAAAAGACACATTCTACTCATGTAAAAACACCAGGCAGGCCCACAAATAACCAGAGATGCATTTTAATAAAAGGACGCATTCTACTCATGTAAAAACACCAGCAGGCCTCCACAAATAAGCCAGAGATGCATTTAAATAAAAAGGACACCATTCTACTCATGTAAAAAACACCAGGCAGGCCCACAAATAACCCAGAGATGCATTTTAAATAAAAAGGACACATTCTACTCATGTAAAAACACCAGGCAGGCTCCACAAATAACCCAGAGATGCATTTTAAATAGAAGGACACATATCGGTACTACGCATGTAAAAACATGCTGATTCCTGGACCATCCATGGGCCAGATTTAGAAGGTGATTGGGCTGCATCTGGCCCCCAGGCCTTAGTTTGGGGACCACTGGACTAGAAGGAGCTATCTCTCTTAAGGAATAGTCTCCTAATAATGTATATACTATTTTCTAAGCTAAAAGTCTGCCTTCTGGGATCCGATTGTGAACAGATGATATCTTGTAAGTAAACTCTTTATACTTTTATAGAATACTGTGTCGTGTCTTAGTTTAAGAGGGATTAAAGGGGAAAATACCAGGACAGTATTATTATAGACACTCTAGCGAGTCTGAGCAAGCTGTCCGCTGTGTGTGTTTAAAAAGGGGAATGTATGACTCTGCTAAGTTCCGGGACTTGTTAACACAACTTGGAATAAGATATCTTAAACAATATATCCTCTCCTGCATCCCTAAACATTCCCACACAACCACCTAGAGAGTCCCGAGAAGAAGAGTTTGGATTTGATATCCCGCTTTATCACTACCCGAAGGAGTCTCCACACGGCTCACAATCTCCTTTTCCCTTCCTGCCCCACAACAAACACTTTGTGAGGTCAGTGGGGCTGAGAGACTTCAGAGAAGCGTGACTAGCCCAAGGTCACCCAGCAGCTGCATGTGGAGGAGTGGAGACGCGAACCCGGTTCACCAGATTACGAATCTACTGCTCTTAACCACTACACCACACTGGCCCTAAAAGAACTGAGTTCGGATTCCAGAAATATAGTGGAGTTGTGTTCCACTAAACCCGACCTATTGAAAGCGATGGAACTAAGTTAGGCCAGGGGTGGCCCCCCAAATCAAGTAAATAAAGAGAAAAAACTGACCAACTGCGTCGCAGATAACTTGGTTCTCCCCCCCCCAAATAAAGCCTGCCCCCTCAAATAAATCATGGCTACGCCCGTGGGGTGGTGTTATTAGTTTGTTTCTGTTTTCACTTCTTAACTTGCTTTTATCTCATGAACCGCCCTGATATCTTTTGACGAAGGGCAGTGTATATAAATCTAATAAATAAATAAAAATGAACACTCAAAACCACTGGGCTTAAAGGAGGTATCTCTGCCCCATGGTGCCTACAATCAGCTTTCGGATCATCACTCCGAAAATCCGCCCCCCCCCGGACACGACTTTCCAGATTATTTTTATTTATTTCTTTGGGAGGGTTTTATTTGTTTGCTTGTGGTTGTTTTTGTTGTTGCCAAACGTGGATCTTTTCATACATTCGCGGTGTGGGCTGGCAAGCCAAGTGGTTAGAGCATTTCTGCCTTTCCTGAAGCAACGTCCCAGGTTCAGTTCCTGGCATCTCCAGGTATGACTGGGAGCGTCCTAACTGGAGAGCTGCTTCCAGTCAATGCAGGCACCACTGAGCGAGATAGACTGATGCTCAGGACTCCGTAGAAGCCTGCTTCCTGTGTTCTGTTTCTCTGCCCTTTTTTTGTGGGATGTGAAACACAGGAGCAGTCAAGTACAACATCTGTTGGGCTTTTGGTTTTAACTGGAAAAGCCTCAAAACCAGTTTAGCACTTGGAGTGGTGTCCAGCTACGCTTCCTCTGCCTTTTCCTGCATCTCCAGTGCTTTTGCAGAGTTTTTTCAAACTTCAAACTTCTTCTTGCGCAACGGTATGTGTGCCTTTCTTGCCAGCAATAACTTCCACAACGTCTGGGTTGTTTCAAAGCAAGTACGCTTTATTTACAAGCATATAAATCACGGAGCTTCTCCGGGAGATTCGGACGACATCTCCGCTCCGGTCAGAACCGAAAGTAACACTGAACAGGAAATAAACGGTGCGTCACATAAATCACAAAGACATTGCATATAGCAGATACCACGGATGTTGGTGACACATCCTCCCTGTGGGAGGGGCGTACTGTTGAGCTTCTTTAACCCTGAAAGCTCCAAACCAAACAACATCCCTAGAATGGACATAGAAGGGGATATCTGGTCCAGCCAGTCGGAACTTCCTGTTTCTCCTGGGCTGGGACAGACTTCCTCTGCATGTGACTGGAGGTGGTGTGGCCTCACCTGTGTGCAGGTAAAAACTAAACCAGTGGGGCCAGACGCCATCTCCCTCTTTTGACTTCGCTCTTCAAGCAAGCCCCCAGCCAAGAGAGGACAAAAGGAGCTATCTCCCCTATGGAATAATCTCCAGCAAGTATGTTACTTTTTCTAAGCTAAAGTCTGCCTTCTGGGATCCTATTGTGAACAGGATGTCTGTAAGTAAACTTTTTATACCTTTATAGAAGACAGTGTGTGTCTTATCTTTCAGGAGGGATAAAGGGGGAAATACCAGGGCAGTATTATTATAGAGGTTTTAGCGAACCTGAGCAAGCATCCGCTGTGTGTGTTTAAAAGGGGAATGTAAACTCTGCGGATATTGTTGAACTTGTTAACACAAGTTGGAATAGGATATAATAAACAATATATCCTTTCCTGCATCCCTGAACATTCCCACAGTTTGCCTACCCATGAATTCTGAGGGGTTGTACCCAGAACACGCATTGGAATCAATGGACTCGCGCAAGCCTGCTGCGCCCCAGGCTTTTAACTGCTCCGACCCCTGATCACGATTTAGCCCTGGTCCTCCCCAGCTCAACATGTTGGGGGGATCCAGCTCGGGAGACAAGAGACTGAGTCTGGGGGAGAGGCAGGCGGAAGGAAAGTGCCCAGGGGGGTCTCTTAAACCCCATTCAGATGAAGGCCTAAGGCACTGTTGACTCCCCCGCAGACAAACAGGCAAACACACACACACACACACACACACACACACACACACGGCACCTGCCTAGACGGGATTGCCATTTGCATTGCGTCTCTAACTTTCTCCGCCTGGCATCTCTCTCTCTCTCTCTCTCTCTCTCTCTCTCTCTCTCTCTCTTTCTCTCTCTCTCTCCCCTTCTCTCTCTGTGTGTGTGTATCTTACAAAAAATCTAACATGGACGAGCGATGTTCTTTTCCTAACTGCTTCTGCATCTAGCTTAGCGATCCTGTTCGTTTTACAAACACCTTGCTTCTTATAAGGAATATTAACTAGGACGGCGCATTTGGGGCCAAATTTCTGAAGGGATCCAAGTTTTTTTTGGGGGGGGGGAATCTGCAGCACGCGCGCGCACCCGTACAATTGACCCTCGTCCGCCTTCTTTCCTCCAAACTTTTCCTAAACCCCCCCTCCTCCTTCCCCAACCCACCCCCAAAGAAAGGAAAAACCATCTCATAACAAAAGCTTATTTTTGAGTTCAGACTTCCAGCGTTTGTAGGGCTTAAACAGGAGACTGGGGGGTGGGGGGGGTGGAGGGCTGCGCCCGGCTAAGTCCCACTCAGAGTAGACCCATTGAAAATCAATGGGCTTCAAAGGCAGGCACGCCCATTGATTTTAATGAGTCTTTCGGCACTTGAGGAAAGAAAGAAAAGGAAAAAAGCAAACGGGCTGTATCCAAGAGATTTATATTGGAGTGATTTAGTTAAAAAAAAAAAAAAGGATCGCAGAGTTTTTATATTTTTTATATTTGAAGGAACACATTAGTAATTATAATAGCAATAAAACAACAACAACAACAATAATGCATATCTGGAGAATAGGCATTTCAAATCCTTCGGATTATTCTACAATCCGCTTCGTATATTTCGCTTCTTTTCAGGGGATGCGATCTGAAAAAAACACATTTGCTAAGGACTGGTCGCAATGGGTTAGGGAATGGGTAGAGGTCCTACTCCGAGTAGATCGATTTGGATTCAGTGAGACTGAAATAATAATAATAATAATAATAATAATAATAATAATAATAATAATAATAATAAACTTTTTTGCAAAGGAGAACCGTACAGATCTGCTAACTAACCGCCCACCCGGCAAGGCTGCAACCCGAGACGCGCTGTAGCGGGAGGAAAACTCGCAGAACGCAGCGAGGCTTACTTCAGAGGAAACTACGCTTAGGGAATCGGTTTGCGGGGCTGCTGTTTCCCCGCTTTTTACACTCAGCGAATAGGGACGGAATTTTAAGCATCTCTACCAGAACTGTCAACCTTCCTTTTTTTCCCCATTGGGAAACGGCCATAGCTGTCAACTTTCCCCTTTTTTTTTGCAATGGGAATTTCCCGCAAAAAAGGGAAAGTTCACATATTATGATCTCTACTCAAAAGTAAGCCTCGCTGTGTTCGCTGGCGCGCAGTGCCAAGAACCGCCGGGTAGGTCCTTTTAAAAAATAAAAAAAATAAAAAGGGAATCCTACTTAGAGTAAGTCCACTAAATTGACGCAGTTTCTTTTTATTTAATGGGTCCGCTCTGAATACGGCTAAACCCTACATACTTCTGAATAAACCTGACCACGGATCTGTTTTTGGAAGCTGCACGCGCGCGCGCAATAGTTTAATACTCAAAAGTCATTTCGCACGGAAGAAGGGGGGGTCCTTCTAGAATCTAGAGAAATAAGATATAATCCTTAAAAAAACAAAGCCCTTTTGCTTCGGAGTAAATCCCAATTCAACATACTGGGACTTCTGGAAAAACACCCTACATCCTTTTAAACTTAAACAAACCTTACAGGGTGATGTCGAAGAGTTTATCGTTACCATCACCATTAATACGAGAAACAGGTTGCGTGCGTCCAGTTACATTCTGAGTAGACCCACTGGAATTAATGAACCTTAGTGGGGGGGAGGGGTCATGCTCTTATATTCCAGCTGGTCTTCTCTGAGTAGGAGTAATGTTGGGTACAAGTTCATATTCTTTCGTCGTCTCCATCTGCACACAGTCAGTGTAAGGACTTTGGCACAGTGAGCGCAAGTGGCGGCGATAGGATCACCCGCAGTCGGGCAACGCCTTTTATTGGGACCCCCCTCATCCGCCACAGAAGTGTGGCAAGCTTCCAGCTCCTGCAGAGCTCTTCTTCAGGCTCAGCGTTGCGCCAAGAGGGAGCTGCGCTGGGGCCTTGAGCGCAGACTGCGGTGTCTCTCCATCACGAAGATGAAGAGCCTGTTGGTCTCATTAGCTTCACTAATCAGTCTTGATTATTATTTGTACTTCTTCCGTCTGTTTCCTTTTTGAGATTATTTTTCCTTCTCCCTTCCTCTCTGCTCGTCTGAGGAAGAACTCTATAGAACCCGAAAGCCCCCCGCACGTTTTTGTGACATTTTGGTGGATCGCAATAAATATTAAACTCCTCCGCGCCGCGCCTGGTTTTCTTAAACTGAATGCGACCTGTCGCGCGTATCCACACATACCGAGAAACTTAAAAGTCTAGGAAAGTCTGGCGAGGAACTTTTGTGATCACCACGGAAGAAAGGGCGCGCGGGGGTGGGAAATTCGGCAAGATTTTGGAAGAAAAGGGAGATCCATTCCTAACAAGCCCTGCTTCGTAAATGAAAGAAAGAAAGAACAAAATCAAAATCAAAAATTCCTTCCAGTAGCTCCTTAGAGACCAACTAAGTTTGTTCTTGGTATGAGCTTTCGTGTGCATGCACACTTCTTCAGGAAAGCTCATACCAAGAACAAACTTAGTTGGTCTCTAAGGTGCTACTGGAAGGATTTTTTTTTTTTGTTTTGACTATGGCAGACCAACACGGCTACCTACCTGTAACAGAAAGAAAGAAAAAAAGTTTGGGTGCCTGTGTTGAGATTTGTGATTTCATGGAACTCCAGTCATGCCGAGACCAGACGCCTTGAAATTAAAGGGCAAGCCTCATTTAACCCCATTAATGTAAATGGGCCTACTCTGAGTAGGGCTTAGTTAGCTATAACCCACTCTATGTATCTACGAGCACAGGGTATATATATATATCTATATTCCCGGATATATGACACTGCAGGAAAGTTTTGCCGCTGGGCGTCCAGTTTTCTTAAACTGTAATCTCCTCGAGTGCAGAGACCCTTCCCAATTTCTCCAACGCTTCCCCAGCCCCTGTTACAGCGCCTTACAGATAAAGCCAACACTGTACATGCAGAAACAGATCCTAAGGTGCATAGTAAAATCTATCTCTCTATCTAATTTAGAATACAGTAAAGGCCAGGACACGCTTCCCTCATTCCCACTGAGTTTCACCACGCTGGTGGGAAAGTTAACCGTCGTGTCTACTCTGAAGCAAACCTAGTTGAATCCAGTGGGCCTTACTCCCAGGTACGAGGGAAGGGGGTGGAGAGAGTTAGAACTACTACAGCATTCAAACCCCATTGCAGCTGGAAATCTTCTGCTTAAATCTGAACAGGATCCTCCCCAAAACCACCAGCCAGGTACCGGCTTATTCCACCTTGAAAGGGAACAGAACTGCAACCGAGCTGAAATCAGGTATACAAATTGGAAAGGAGGTTCAGTTTGGCTGGAATGTGTTCCTTGCAAAATTATACTGTGCCCAAGATAGGTGTCCCGGTGCGCGGGGGGCGGGGCGGGGCGAGATAAGGGGCCTTCCAGCTTTCAAACGTGGGAGAATGGGGGGAAAAAACATTTCAGTGTGCTCAAATTCTCCCCCCTCACATGTTAAAAGGGCATCTTATAGGAACCCTGTATGAATTTAAGATTTTATATATTCTTGGGAAGAAAATGGTCTAAAGTTTGCAATCCTAACCGCCCCCTCCCCGAACCTGGGAGCAAGATCCCTTTAATTCGGTTGGGCTTACTTCTGAGTAGATCGCGTTAGACTTGCGCTGTATACCCGTATACGTCTTCCAGAAAACCTTATAAAGATAGCACTGATTTTCCCCACTCAGTGTAAATAATATCATAACTGTTCAACCACTATCCATTTTCGTGCCAGTGGCAATGGCAGAATCGAGGCCCTGACGCTCAAATAAAAAGTTGAAAGTAATCTAATTAAATAATATTTATTTTAAAAAGAAAAATGCAAAAGAAATCAAGAAACCCCGTGCATTAATGTTGTGTATTTTTTAATTCTCTAAGGCGGGGATTTGGAGGGAACCGTTGTTGTTGCGAAATTTCCATATTCCCATTATTGCCTAGATTTTCATACTATACACACAATCGCGGGGAGGCACAGTTAGGATGTCTCGGGCTCTTGTCGTGAGTGGACGACGCGAAAATGTGTGTTAAACTCTTAGCTACGCGGGTAAAAAAAATTATCTAACGACACACCGGCTCAGAATCAGCAGTGAGTGGCGACTTTTACTTCCAAGTAAATTCGCCTTCTTTAATTATACGGAAATGAATATGGAACTTTAATCACACACCAATAATGGTCTCCAGCTTTCTGGTCTGGGCTGGAGAAATGCAAACATTTTGGGGTACACTTTGAGGGGGTTCCCCCCTTTAAATTAAATAGATATATAGAAACACACACACACACACACACAGTGAGAGTCGCCTATGGAGATATTTGTGTTCTTTGGGGGGGGGTGTCCCCTGATTTTCTGCGTATCTCCCCTTTCAGCTTTCCAGCCCTCGGAGAAGAGATCTTAAATCTTCCCAGGCCTTTGCAGCAGAGCAAGTTGATTCTACTCAGAAGTAAAACCCATTGTATCTAAAGAAGTGTGCATGCACACGAAAGCTCATACCAAGAACAAACTCAGTTGGTCTCTAAGGTGCTACTGGAAGGAATTTTTTATTTTTTGTTTTGACCATTGTTTTCAGTGGACGTTCCTTGCTCCCTGGCGATTGTTTTCTTCAAAAGGATTTCCTCCTTGGTGAAGGATTGAGAGGCGAGTCGGCCTAAGGTTTAGGAAGGAAGCAGCGGCGGCTGCGGGTAGGGGTGGGGGGAGGAGGAAAAAGATCCCTCCTGCACTGGGAATCTGCGATCTGGCCTTGACTGATCCTGTTTTTGGGCAATTCCGCCGCTCCGTTTTAAAACCACAGTCCTTGGAATGACGATCCAGTGATGCTGGGGGTTGTTTTTGCGAGGGGGGGGTGGAGAGAGGGAAACTAGTCATAAAATAAAATAAAATAAAATAAACCGTATTGTCTTGGCCGCTGAATAAATCTTTGCTATAGTCTTGCTTAGCTCTGGGAAAACTCTGAAAGGCTGGTCTTGGGAGGGGCGATTTTTTACGGGTAAGATGATCCGGGTTTTTTTGTTCTGCTTTTTTAAATAAATGCAGGTGTGTGTAAAATCAAAGGATACCCTCTCGAAACACATTTTCCCCGCTTCAGGAACAGCAATAACTCATATTTTTATTATGATGATCCTGGGGGGTTGCAAATGGGACGGTTCAAGTTGCCATTCCTCGAGAGTAAGCCCCCGTCCAACTTACTTCTGTGACTAGGCGGGTCTAAATCTGGACGACAATGCGCTTCCGGGCTAACAGACCCATTGAAAGCAACCGGTGTGCATAAAAAGACTATCTAAACACACTCTTCTCTTTTCCAAAGGGCGGCAACAAGTCTCGAAGCGACTCGTCCGACGAGCTGGGAACGCGAAGATACTATATTAAAGAAATGTCCAAACCACGCGAAGTTCTAAAAGTGTTTTAGTCCCCTTCCCCCGCCCCCACAACAAATCAATAGGTCGAAAAAATATCCTTCTACAACCAACTAAAAAAAAAAAACGAACCACAAAAAAGAAACGCCCGGCCAAAGACTAGGCATACTCTAGAGTAAGACTTGAGACAGTACAACAATATTTATGAGTGGATTTGAATACAGCCCGTAATTTGGTTGCACACGGACCATAATGATACCAGTGGCCTGTTGTTGAGCAACAGAATAGAGCAGACCCATTGAAAGTGATGGGCACGCTTGACTTAGGCCCATTAACTTTGGGGGGGCGGTTATTCTATTATTTAGTGGGAATATGGCGATGACTTCTCCCTCTGCCTCATCCTCTCTGCTTCGCTTTATCCTTTTAGATCCCCTCTCTGGACAAAACTTAATTTTTTAAAAGGGGAAATTTGGTAACAAGGAACCGGGCGTGTGTGTGTGTGTGTTTGTGTGTGTGTTTGTGTGTGTATATATGTTTGTGTGTGTGTGTGTGTGTATAGTATGTTTTAACTTCTTTCTCACTTTCCGGGGAAGGGTGGTTTTCTAAGGCCAAGCCTTCCGAGGCGCGCTGACGGCTTCTTAAGCAACCCTCAACCCCAAATTTATTTTTAAATCGCGACGTGGATCTTAGCCACCAGAAAGCAGATTTTAAAAGCGAGGCGAGATCCCTCTGCGCGCCTTCGCCAACAGCTCAGGAGAAAACCGGACTGAAACCGGATTGGACCGACTTCAGAGTAAACGTGCCTTGGGTCGGATCACACACGTTCCTTCCCTCTGGAGCAGTAGACCTGCCATGGCTGGGTCCTCTTCCATTCTCTCTAAACGCCCCTTTCTGTCCCCTCCCTCCAGGTTGTAACCCCCTAAAACCCCGTTTATCTAGGAGGTAAGTCCCCATTCAACCCAACACGGTTTACTCCTGAGCAAACTAAGAAAGACCAGGCTGAGGTTGGGAGCGCTGTCAATCATTACCCCGCAAAAGGCGCCCTTACATCATTTCTCCTTTTGTACTTTGTGCAGTTGGAAACCAAAGTCCAAGCAAACCCTTCAAGCTTGGCGATCTTGCAGATTATTCCCACCCGCCCGCCTACCCCCACTCCCAGCTCCACAAATTTCCCTCTCCCAAACCTCGTGCGCGCGCGCAAACCTGAAGGCGAGGCAGGCTGGAGCTAGATTTCTGGCAATCACTTTATTCAACATTCTGGGCTAGCGAAATAAAACCTGAGGTTTGGGGCGAGAGAAGAGGTTTAGACTGAGAGTCTCTGGGGGCCGAAAATTGATAGGCTCGGGAATTAGCTGTCGTTCCGCCCGCGCCCGCCCCCCACCCCACCCGCAGCCCCGTGTGCAGTGCAAGTAAGCTAAAAACAGCAACGAACCACCACCCCAAAACACCACCCATCGATCGCTTCTCTACAATCTAGAAAGAACTGGCGCACTCAGAAGGAAGTAGCGATCGTCTAAGACTCCGCAACACGAATAACACACACACCCCACAATTTCTTAAAATTATCCATGTGTAAACAGAAAAAAAGGGATCTCTCCAACCTCACTATCAATTTTACTGCTTTCTTCATTTCCCCGGAAGCATTTGAACCACAATTTATTTAATTTTTTGAACCACCATATAGCCATTATTTTCTCCACTTTGATGTTCAGCGCGAATAGAGGGTTTGTTTAGAGGACCCATCAAATTAAAAGGGAGCTCTCTCTCTCTCCTACAAATACAGAAACAAAAATTATTTCTACCCAGTTCCACCAGAGTAATACGGCCCTGCCCTTCCTCCGGTTTAAGATTCTTAGTCTGGCCTGATGATTTACCTGACAGTATAAAAATTTTTTTTAAAAAAAACCCACCACGCGCGCGCACTCTTAGCCAAACTGACAAAAGCCTTGCCGATTTCACTGGGGTGGGGTGGGGGGCGCCCTGCATCGCTTCGCTCTTTTTTTAAAAGAGAGAGAGAGGAGGGGGGGGAAATCTCTCCCTCCCTCCCTCTCTGCGTGAAATAGACAAGGGGCTGGTAAATTTCCTTCCGAACAGGCAAGATCCTGCGCCAAATTGATCGGAATGGGAGTTTAATCGATCGGGCTCCTCATCGATCCGCATCGATCCCCTTCCCGTCGCTTAGCAAGCCTCGCGCGCGCGCGCGCACACACCCAGCCCCACTGCAGCAAAACCAAGGGAGGTGGAAAGAATCAATCGGTGGGGTTTGTTACGTGTGTGTGTGCGCGCGCGTGTGGCTTAACTTCCATGGGGCGGAAACAAGTTCCTTGGTTTTTTTTATTATTAAACTTTTTTTAAAAAAAAAAAAGACAGAAAGACCCCTACCATGGGGAGGTGTTTGTGTGTCCGCATGTAACCCGCCTTCTTAAATTGAAGTTGTTGAGCAGTGGCATCCTTGTTGGTTTCGATGGGAATATTCTGGAGGAAATCGGCCTGTGGGTTTCAACCTTGTTTGCAGCTTAAAAAAAATATTTGCATTAAAAAAAAGAAAGAGAGAGAGAGAGAGAAAGGAAAGTGGGGGAGGAGAAAGCCTGATCCGGCTTTCCACAGTGTCCTGGTTTCAGTTTTGCTTCTCAGATAGGCATCACAAACGACGCATTTTAAAGCAGAGCGCGCGCGCGCGCCTCGACTCATCCACGCGCCTACGCGTAAAAAGGGCACACATTCGAAGTTTCTCTCCAACACAGCGTCCCTGAATTTGCAAAACCCCTCATTCCGTTCCTCTCTTCCTCTTGTATTCTGCCTGCCTCTCTCCAACGGATGATGCCCCCCAAATGCGCATCTTTTGGCTGTGTGTGAAACAAACCTTTCTGTTGCCTACGCCACTATTTTTTTTATCTTTTGAGGGTAGGGGGGTGGAGAACGGCAGGAGGAATGCTAAAGAACGTGGGCTTTATACAAAAGTTCTAAAAGAGGTTGCTTGTTGCTGTAATATCGAGAGCAACAATGACTGGGGTCCTGTAAGTCCTGCTCAGAGTAGACCCATTGGAATGAACGGACTACTCTAAGGGTCTCAGTTTCAATGGGTTTGGTGTGATGGGTGGACCCTAAAATTTTGTCCTGCTCAGAGTAGACCCACTGAAGTTAGGTTCATTCTTGAAGTTAGGCTCATTCATTCCAATGGCTCTTCTCTGAGTAAGGCTGGCTTTGGGTACGACCTCTTCTTAATTATAATTAATGAATTCATACTGACACAAGGAATAATAATTGCAATGATTATGATAAAAATGAATGACGGAATTCAGGAAACATAACAGAAAGCACTACTTCACATAGCGTTATGGAACAGGAAGCAGCGATGACCAACTTCAGACCCTCCAAATGTCCCTATTTTCCAGGAGGGACAGTCCTGGACTTACAGAAGCCATCCTGGCTTCTGATTTGATCCCAGAATGTCCCACTTTTCCTTGTTGTTTAGTCGTTGAGTCGTGTCCAACTCTTTGTGACCCCATGGACCAGAGCATGCCAGGCACTCCTGTCTTCCACTGCCTCCCGCAGTTTGGTCAGACTCATGTTTATCTCCCGCTTGGACTACTGCAATGCGCTCTCCGTGGGGCTACCATTGAGGGTGACCCGGAAACTGCAACTAATCCAGAATGCGGAAGCTAGACTGGGGACTGGGAGCGGCCACCGAGACCCTATAGCACCGGTGCTGAGAGATCTGCATTGGGTCCCAGGAATCTCAATGATAACAAAATAAACTAGTTTACAGTCAGATTCATTGAGTACATACTTAGGTTACAAAAGATATTAACTACATATTAGATATTAGCGGTAAAGGGACCCCTGAACGTTAGGTCCAGTCGCGGACGACTCTGGGGTTGTGGCGCTCATCTCGCTTTACTGGCCGAGGGAGCCGGCGTACAGCTTCCGGGTCATGTGGCCAGCATGACTAAGCCGCTTCTGGCGAACCAGAGCAGCGCATGGAAATGCCGTTTACCTCCCGCCGGAGCGGTACCTATTTATCTACTTGCACTTTGACGTGCTTTCGAACTGCTAGGTGGGCAGGAGCTGGGACCGAGCAACGGGAGCTCACCCCGTTTGCGGGGATTCGAACTGCCGACCTTCTGATCGGCAAGCCCTAGGCTCTGTGGTTTAGACCACAGCGCCACCTGGAAGCTGGACGCCGGCTCCCTTGGCCAGTAAAGCGAGATGAGTGCCGCAACCCCAGAGTCGTCCGCGACTGGACCTAATGGTCAGGGGTCCCTTTACCTTTACCTTTTACAATATCTTGCAGGAACAAATTCCAGCAGCTAGCAACTGCTCTCAGGACAGAGATTCCATGTACACACACACCCTCAGTTGAAAGCACATTCAAGCAAACATGCAGCGCACCCAGAAAGAGTATCCCAAGAACTGCAATTTACCCCTCAAAGAGCTACAGTTACTGAAATCTACTACATACAACAGTTCCCATGATTCTTTGCTTTACATTCTTGGGGTGCATGCAGGTAAAGTCTGTGATCATTCATCAACTGGTTACGTGAACTTCAGACTGTGAGTTCCACAAGCCCAGGATCCCTGATGCTTTCGAAAATCACAACTTCCTTCCTTCCTTCCTTCCTTCCTTCCTTCCTTCCTTCCTTCCTTCCTTCCTTCCTTCCTTCCTTCTTTCTTTCTTTCTTTCTTTCTTTCTTTCTTTCTTTCTTTCTTTCTTTCTTCCTTCCTTTCTTTCATAAATCCTTTTGGTCGTCTTTTCCTTAGTATCGAAAACTAATTAAATAATCTGTTAGCTAACCTGTTAAATTGAGATCCACTGCTAGCTTTAATGATGTCAACAGTGGAATTGACAGAGAGATGGAGACCAGCCTGTCAATATCATCCATCTCTGGTTGTGGCTGGGGAGGGGGAGGGAGAGGGAGAGGGAGAGAGAGAAGGTCTCTCATCATGCTAGACCTCAGGGACTTCCCACAAGCCTGAATGTCAGAAGGAAGCAAGACGGGCCTTGCTCACACAACGCAGAGTCAAACGACCGGCATTTCTTCCCACAAAATGTTGGGCTGGGAAAACCAGGGTTCAAATCCTCATTCAGAGGTGGGATCTTGGGGGGGTCAATCACTGCCTCTCAGCCTAAGCTGCCTCACAGGGTTGTTGTGAGGGTAGAATTAGGGGTGAGGGTTTAACCATGTATACCACCTTGAGTTTTGGAGGATAAGTCTAGCTTCCTGTTCTCACAGCAGCCAACCAGATGCCCTAATGGGAAACCATGAATGGAACTAAAATATTTATCTATTGCATTTATAACACAGGTCCTAAAGAATCTACATTGGCTCCCAGTACATTTCCAGGCAGGGATGCGGGTGGCGCTGTGGGTTAAACCACAGAGCCTAGGGCTTGCCGATCAGAAGGTCGGCGGTTCGAATCCCCGCAATGACGGGGTGAGCTCCCGTTGCTCGGTCCCAGCTCCTGCCCACCTAGCAGTTCGAAAGCACGTCAAAGTGCAAGTAGATAAATAGGTCCCACTCCAGCAGGAAGGTAAACGGGATTTCCGTTTGCTGCTCTCTTTTGCCAGAAGTGGCTTAGTCATGCTGGCCACATGACCCGGAAGCTGTACGCCGGCTCCCTTGGTCAGGAGTCCCTTTACCTTTACATTTCCAGGAACAATTCAAAGTATTGGTGCTGACCTTTAAAGTCCTAAATGGCCCAGTATCCCTGAAGGAGCATCTCCACCATCATCATCCAGCCCAGACACTGAGGTCCAGCTCCGACGAGGGCCTTCTGGCGATTCCCTCCCTGTGAGAAATGATGTTACAGGGAACCAGGCAGAGGGCCTTCTCAGTGGTGGCGCCCTCCCTGGGGAACACCCTCCCACCAGATGTCAAGGAAATAAACAACTACCTGACTTTTAGAAGACATCTGAAGGCAGCCCTGTTTAGGGAAGTTTTTAATGTCTGATGTTTTCTTCTGTCCATCCACTATGAAACCATTGGCATCTAGTTAGATAAAGGCAAAAGGACCCCTGACGGTTAGGTCCAGTCGTGTCCGACTCTGGGGTTGCGGTGCTCATCTCACTTTACTGGCCGGCGTACAGCTTCCGGGTCATGTGGCCAGCATGACAAAGCCGCTTCTGGCAAACCAGAGCAGCGCACGGAAACGCCGTTTACCTTCCCGCCGGAGCGGTACCTATTTATCTACTTGCACTTTGACGTGCTTTCGAACTGCTAGGTGGGCAGGAGCAGGGACCGAGCAACGGGAGCTCACCCCGTCATTGCGGGGATTCGAACCGCCGACCTTCTGATCGGCAAGCCCTAGGCTCAGTGGTTTAACCCACAGCGGTACCAGCCATCTAGTTACAGGTCGGTAACCGTGTTGGTCTGCCATAGTCAAAACAAAACAAATAAATGAATAAAAAAATTCCTTCCAGGAGCACCTTAGAGACCAACTAAGTTTGTTCTTGGTATGAGCTTTCGTGTGCATGCACACTTCTTCAGCCATCTAGTTAGTAATGCTCATATAATGGGTCTACTCATGACTACGATTAATATTGGCTACAGCGCCCAGCTCAGTTGAGCTAGCCACAGGTTTTCCTGGGCCACCAGGAAGATATGAGAGAGAACATCTATCGCTTTCAGAGAAAGGTTACCTTTGAGATCCGCCTGTGAGGGAGGGAGGGAAAGAGAAATCAATGCACGCTATAGTGTGAGATTGAGAAAGACAACATCAATCTATCACTTAGAGCTTCGATGGGATTAGAATAGTCTTGTCAACAACCGATGGCTTAAAGAGACCATTTCAACAGCTTCTCACTCTTCTGCGTTTGTGAGCTCATGCACAAAAAAACCTTTCCCCTTTCTCGATTCATCATCACTGCCACAATAACGGCCTGGGCACCCTAATGGCCAGAACCAGAACAGGGGGCAATTATTTGCTCTGATTCTGCATGGTGCAGGATGCCACAAAAAAGTAAAAACAAAATAAAATAAAAAATTCCTTCCAGTAGCACCTTAGAGACCTCTAAGGTGCTACTGGAAGGAATTTTTTATTTTATTTTGTTTTGACTATGGCAGACCAACACGGCTACCTACCTGTAACAAAATCGTAGGAATGTCAGAAAAGGTGAGATATGCAAGAATGCAAAGCTGAAAATGAATGAACACGCAGTTGAAATATTATTCTCCTTTTCCACATGGCCTAGTCCAGAGGTCAGCAAACTTTTTCAGCAGGGGGCTGGTCAACTGTGCCTCAGACCATGTGGTGGGCCGGACTATATTTTGAAGGGGGGGGGAATGAACGAATTCCTATGCCCCACAAAATAACCCAGAGATGCATTTTAAATAAAAGGGCACATTCTACTCATGTAAAAACACACTGATTCCCGGACCATCTGCGGGCCAGTTTTAGAAGGCGATTGGGCCGGATCCGGCCTCTGCCGGGCCTTAGTTTGCCTACCCATGATCTTAAGTGTAGGACTCAGTGTAGAACTCCATACCCTCCAACACTCTTCTTCTTCTTCTTCTTCTTCTTCTTCTTCTTCTTCTTCTTCTTCTTCTTCTTCTTCTTCTTCTTCTTCTTCCCCACTCATCTGACTAGATTGCCCCAGCCGCTCTGGGCAGTTTCCAACATATAGAAAAACATAACTTGAAACATTAAAAAACTTTAGATATCTTCTAAAGGTTGGCTCGGGGGTCGGATAACTCCATCCCCTCCAACGTTTCCCCATGAAACTAGGGACGTCCTATTCCATCCCCTCCAATATTTCTCCCGTGAAAATAGGGACGTCCTATTCCATCCCCTCCAATATTTCTCCCGTGAAAATAGGGACCTCCTATTCCATCCCCTCCAACGTTTCTCCCGTGAAAATAGGGACGTCCTATTCCATCCCCTCCAACGTTTCTCCCCTGAAAATAGGGACGTCCTATTCCATCCCCTCCAACGTTTCTCCCCTGAAAAGAGGACGTCCTATTCCATCCCCTCCAATGTTTCTCCCGTGAAAATAGGGACCGTCCTATTCCATCCCCTCCAATGTTTCTCCCCTGAAAAGAGGGACGTCCTATTCCATCCCCTCCAACGTTTCTCCCCTGAAAAGAGGTACGTCCTATTCCATCCCCTCCAATGTTTCTCCCGTGAAAATAGGGACCTCCTATTCCATCCCCTCCAATGTTTCTCCCCTGAAAAGAGGACGTCCTATTCCATCCCCTCCAACGTTTCTCCCGTGAAAATAGGGACGTCCTATTCCATCCCCTCCAACGTTTCTCCCGTGAAAATAGGGACGTCCTATTCCATCCCCTCCAACGTTTCTCCCGTGAAAATAGGGACGTCCTATTCCATCCCCTCCAACGTTTCTCCCCTGAAAATAGGGACGTCCTATTCCATCCCCTCCAACGTTTCTCCCCTGAAAATAGGGACGTCCTATTCCATCCCCTCCAACGTTTCTCCCCTGAAAATAGGGACGTCCTATTCCATCCCCTCCAACGTTTCTCCCCTGAAAATAGGGACGTCCTATTCCATCCCCTCCAACGTTTCTCCCCTGAAAATAGGGACGTCCTATTCCATCCCCTCCAACGTTTCTCCCCTGAAAATAGGGACGTCCTATTCCATCCCCTCCAACGTTTCTCCCCTGAAAATAGGGACGTCCTATTCCATCCCCTCCAACGTTTCTCCCCTGAAAATAGGGACGTCCTATTCCATCCCCTCCAACGTTTCTCCCCTGAAAATAGGGACGTCCTATTCCATCCCCTCCAACGTTTCTCCCCTGAAAATAGGGACGTCCTATTCCATCCCCTCCAACGTTTCTCCCCTGAAAATAGGGACGTCCTATTCCATCCCCTCCAACGTTTCTCCCCTGAAAATAGGGACGTCCTAAGGAAAAGCGGGACATTCCAGGATCAAATCAGAAACCTGGGGCCACTTCTGTAAATCTGGGTCTGTCCCTGGAAAACAGAAGCACTTGGAGCATCTGGGACACTCTCCGAAATCAGGGCAAATGGAGATGGGTGTGCGTTTGTTCCTTTTCAGCTGGGGAGGAGAGAAAACATTTGCCTTGCGGTCTGACTGCAAAAGCTGTTGTTTGTTTTTTTAAAAAGTCCACGATCGGAACGGAGTTATGGCATTAAGCAGATTACAAAAGAAACCTCTGGGAGGAAGGAAAAGAAAGATGGAGATGGACAGAGGAGTGGAGGGGGGGAAGCCGAGGAAGGAGCAGGCAGGCAATCGAGTGCCTTTATCAATATTTCTCCCGAAAATGTATAATGCATTTTCTTTTCTGAAAAATTAATAACCTTGCTTTGTCTCTATCGACGTTTTCCTCCAGCTCGCGGTGGTGGACGTCCAGTGGAAATCGAGCAGGGAGGGAGAACGAGCCGGCTGACCCTCAACAAGTCCAGCTTGGTAGCTTTTCAGGGCTGGCAGCAGAAAATTGGGCCTCATTTCCAGACATCGAATCTCATTTGGTGTCTGGGAGCTGAAATCTCAGAGCCGAGTGCTGCTCTCGCCGGTAGCGAGCTCGGGGTTGCAGCCCGCATTCATCCTACTCAGAGTAGGCCCAGGATGTATAAAACAGGAAGCAATTTTTTTTGGAATTGTTGGGGTGAAAGAAGGTAGTTTTCTCCCACATGTGGTGTTTATGTGACAAGGTGAAAATTTATTGTGACAACATATATAATTTACTAATTTTTTGCCTTTATTCTATATTTTAGGCATGACAGGTGTGGTTTTTTAAATTTTTTATTATGCCAGATCCTTCCTCGATGGTCATGTTACGCTTTGTCCAAATTTGATGCTGCTTGGTGCAGCGGTTACGGAGAACATCGGTGTCCGCCGCACACACAATGGGAACATTTATATATTCCATCAGTTTAAGTTGACAATCTTGTTTAGTTGGGACTTCACTCATTTTCCATTTTGGAGCTAACGAAACATGGACCTCAGTAGCAACATACATAAATAACCTTTTTTGACACCTGGGAATTTCTGTCTGAATTATCCCCAACATCTCTGGGTTTTTTTTTTTTTTTTTGAGGGGGGGAGTACTTTTAAACATTTTTTTCAATTCGTTATGGATTATTTCCCAATACTCTTTTACCCTTTTACAGGTCCACCACATAAGAAAGAATGTTCCCTCCACCTCATTGCTGTGGGACGTGATACATAAGTACCAGTCAAGTACAACATTTCTTGTTTTCCTAGAGTGGACATACAAGGGGATGTTTGAACCAGCCAGTCGAAAACTTCCTGTTTCCTCCTGGTCTGGAGCATCCTTCCTCTTGCATGTGACTAGAGGTGGGCGTGACCTTACCTGTGCAGGTAACAAAAGCACAAGGCACATAGCCATCTCTCTCTCTTTGACTTCCTTCGTGGTTGGAGCAGCTTTTTAGCTAGAGGTGCTCTGTTGGCCAACAGAGGACAAAAAGACTATCTCCATATGGGATAGACCAGGCTTCCTCAACCTTGATCCTCCAGATGTTTTGAGACTACAATTCCCATCATTCCTGACCACTCGTCCTGCTAGCTAGGGATCATGGGTGTTGTAGGCCAAAAACATCTGGAAGGACGAGGTTGAGGAAGCCTGGGATAGATTGACATGTATATACTTTTGTAACTAAGTCTGCCTTCAGGGATCCATCTGTGAACTGATGATGATGTGAGTAAACTACTTTTATATATCTTAAATAGGATTAGGGCGTGTTTATTCTTTTAAGAGATAAATGGGAGATTGCGGGTGGCTCTGTGGGTTAAACCACAGAGCCTAGGGCTTGCTGATCAGAAGGTCAGCTGTTCGAATCCCCGTGACGGGGTGAGCTCCCGTTGCTCGGTCCCAGCTCCTGCCAACCTAGCAGTTCGAAAGCACGTCAAAGTGCAAGTAGATAAATAGGTACCGCTCTGGCAGGAAGGTAAATGGTGTTTCCGTGCGCTGCTCTGGTTTGCCAGAAGCAGCTTAGTCATGCTAGCCACATGACCCGGAAGCTGTACGCGGCTCCCTTGGCCAGTAAAGCAATGGGGTTGTGGCGCTCATCTCGCGTTACTGGCCGAGGGAGCCGGCGTCCAGCTTCCGGGTCATGTGGCCAGAAGGACTAAGCCGCTTCTAGTGAACCAGAGCAGCGCACAGAAATGCCGTTTACTTTCCCGGAGCGGTACCTATTTATCTACTTGCACTTTGATGTGCTTTCGAACTGCTAGGTGGGCAGGAGCAGGGACCGAGCAACAGGAGCTCACCCCGTTGCGGGGATTCGAACCTTCTGATCGGCAAGCCCTAGGCTCTGTAGTTTAACCCACAACGCTACCCGCGTCCCTAATAATAATTGAATAGGACAACCCAATTCCATCAGAGAAATGTTGGAAGGTATGTGGGAGGGGGGCCCTCCTTGTCCAACGCCTCTTCAAGGCCTTCCCAAAACTGCCCGGAGAAGCCGGATTTTGCAGAAAGCAACTTCTCCATGCCCAGAACTGACTCTCCGAAGACAGCCAGCAGTCGGGGCCATGCCTCCTGCTCCTCCTCCTCCCCCCCCCACTCCCACGAATCTTGGCAGCCCACGACCAGCCTCATTAGGAGGAGTTTGATGGCAGAGTCTCGGGATCAGACCAAAGATTTATGCTGAGGTTTAAGAACACAGGGATGTCTGGCTGAGATGTGGCTGACAGGGTCAGTGGATTGCCCGTCAAATATTGAGCAGATGTTAGCTCAACGTCAATGATGTTAGCCCTAAGTGAAAACAAACAGCCAAGAGCGGAGGGGAAGAGAGCAGTTAATGGTCTTCTTGAGACATTCTCTTGGCATATCTGGCCCAAGCGGTACCTGGTACGAACATTACTCATGGCCGAGTGATGTGCTGATGGGCAGAACTCTTGGTCTGCAGCCATTCGGAGGAATATCCCTCGTGTACAAATCAGTGGCGAGAACTAGGACATTGCACCACAGAAGGATGGCTGTGTTGAGCAGTGGTTAGAGTAAGGGTGGCAGGGAATCTTTGTGGGAATGTTCACTGTGGCAGGAGAGGGTGTATTGTTTATTAATATCCTCCCTAACTTGCACTAGGAAGTTCCTTCATGTGGCATAAGAGTTACACCGCCCCCTTTTTACACGCACAGCAGATAACTGGTTGCAGGCTCGTGCGAGCCTTTCACTATTGTACAATTCAGTCTGTCTCAGATTGAATTGTACATTCCTGGTAGGTTCCCTTGAATCCCCCTTAAAAGAATGAAGACGTGACCATCTTATTCAAAGTCAATAAAAGAAGTTTACTCACATCAGTTCACAGTTGGATTCCTGAAGGCAGCGGTTTGGAGGTCTTGAAGCGGAGGCTTGACAGCCACCTGTCAGGAATGCTTTGATGGTGTTTCCTGCTTGGCAGGGGGTTGGACTGGATGGCCCTTGGGGTCTCTTCCAACTCTAGGATTCTATGATTCTATGATTATTATTCCAATAAGATTTATTTGCATTACGTGTTACCAGGTTTATTTCTATTCTACTGGTTGTCTATTCCACACAAATCTTACCTATATACAACAAAAATTTCTTCCGCGTACTCCATCACCTTCTGTTGCCAATCTTCCACTGTTGGCATTTCCTGTTGTTTCCAAACCTGTGCTAACAGCAATCCAGCCGCTGTTGTTGCATGTAGAATCAGTTTCTAGTCATTCTTTGCGATGTCTTCTCCAACAATTCCCAACAAGAATGCTTCTGTTTTTTTCTGGAACATGTGTCTAAAGCATAGCTGTCAACTTCCCCCCCTTTTTTTGCGGGAAATACCCTTATTCCAGCAATGTTTCCAACTGCAAAAAAGGGTAGGTTAATAGCTATGGTCTAAAGATCTTCTTTAATCTATATATATATAAATGTTCCCATTGTGTGCGCGGCGGACACCGATGTTCTCCGTAACTGCTGGACCACAGGGCATGAAATTAGTACAAAGCGTAACATGACCACCAAGGAAGGATCTGGCATAATAAAAATTTAAAAAAACCACACCTGTCATGCCTAAAATAGAGAATAAAGGCAAAAAAAAAAAAATGGCGCGCCTATTATACCGCACCAGCAAAAGGAATGAAGACTCCAGCAGCATCCAATGGGATCGCCCGTCGACATCATCAGACCTGGCCAGAGCAACAATGCCTGTGCCCTCACCTAAAATGGCCGCCGCAGCTTCGCATGCTCCGAGAAAAAGAAAAAAAAACACGGAGCAGGAGGCATGCCTGAGAGGTCGCACTGAGTAAGACCAGCTCTGAGGGGATTGTGTCGCTGGGGTGCGTGATTTTGGGACTGGGTAATTTTGGGACTGGGGTGGGGGAGAATGCTCTTTAAGGTCGCCAGTGCCCTCACCTAAAATGGCCGCCGCAGCTTTGCATGCCTGGTGTTTTTTACATGAGTAGAATGTGTTCTTTTATGTAAAATGCCTCTCTGGGTTATTTGTGGGGCATAGGAATTAGTTCATTCCCCCCTCCCAAAAAAAATATAGTCCGGCCTACCACATGGTCTGAGGGAAAGTGGATCGGCCCAAGGCCGAAAAAGGTTGCTGACCCCTGCTCTAAAGGGACAGGGACAGGGAAGAATGAAAACAGGAGCTTCCAGAATACTCTCGGGGGCAGGAGAATTTTAAAAAGAAAAACAACAACAACAACAAAAACACAAAAAACCCACAGCAACGTGTAGCCGGGTCAGCTAGTATAGAATAAGAGAAGAAGAAGAGCATAACGTTTAGAGAAGATTGGGAAAAGTTTATTGAATATATGAGGGGAAATTGTGTACACTTGAGAGCATTGGTAGCGATAAGATAAATTCAACAGGGTAAGTAAGTTTGGGTGGATGTAATAATGGAATACTGAATGGTTTGGTTTATGTAAAATACGCGGGGATTCATGGCATGCAAAGCCAACCGTGGAAAGAGAAGAAGGGAAGGCCTTGATATTTTAAGGATGTTTAAATGAGCATTCTAAATTGCAACACAGACAATTTAATAAAAGTTTATATATATATATATATATATACACACACACACACACACACACACACACATATATATATAAACAACATTGCCGTTTGCCAAGCGAGCCAGAAGGTCTTTGGTGCAATATATGATAAAACGAGCACACATTCAAATATGAATTCTTGCAGGCAATCTATTGTAATTATTGGAGGGTTTTTTTTTCTGCTTTTGCTGCTGTTGTTCCAGTCCAGCCATTGATTTGGAGGAGGGACGCTTATAAAATTGAAAGTATTAATTTGCCTCAGCCCCTGTTTCGTTTTCGGGCGACATATTTTTCCCATTTCTGTACTTCTGCTCTCCTTCGGCGCTTTTGTTCCCTGTGCCTTTCCAAAATACGCACCCGAATGAAATCTGTGCAAAAATAAGACCTGCAGGGTTAGTACTACTCAGAGTAGGGCTAGAACAGGCACGACTCATCCTTGCCCCTTTGTTCATTTCAATGAGTGTAGTTTGAGGAAAACTGAGGTGGAGGCAATCCTAAGTGAATAAATGGATATGGGGTGGGAGAGTGAAGGAGGGTGGCGGAGGTTATTAAAAGTGGAAGATGCCAGGAGGAAGAGAAAAGGAAGAGGGAGGGAGGGAGGGAGGGTATTATAGATGGAAGGAGAGGGGAGGGGGGGGAGGAAGGAAGGAAGAAGGAAGGAAGGAAGGAAGGAAGGAAGGAAGGAAGGAAGGAAGGAAGGGAAGGGAGAAGGGAGGGAGGAGAGGAAGGAAGGAAGGAAGGAAGGAAGGAAGGAAGGAAGGAAGGAAGAGAGGAAGGAAGGGGGAGGGAGGGAGGGAGGAGAGAGGAAAGGAAAGGGGGAGGGAGGAGGAAAGGAAGGAAGGAAGGAAAGAAGGAAGGAAGGAAGGAAGGAAGGAAGGAAGGAGAAAAGGAGGGAGGGAGGGGAAGGAGAGAGGGGAAGGGAAGGGAGGGAGGGAGAGAGGAAATTATAGGTGGAAGTGGGGAGGAAGGGAAGAAGGGAGGAAGGGAAGGAGGAAGGGAGGGTTGGACATTTTAGATGGAAGGGACTGGAGGGAGGGAGGAAGGTGAAGGATGGATGAAAGGGAAGGACAGAACGGGTGAAGGACACAAGAAAAAATAAAAAAGAAGAGAAGGAAAATGGATAAAAAAGGAGGGAGGAAAGAAAGAAAGAAAGAAAAGATAAAGCAGAAAACAACAAAAAGAAAGGAAGGAAGAAAAGAAAGAAAGAAAGAAAGAGAAAAAGAAAGAGGACTTTCTTTCTCCTCAATCTAGCCTAGTGGTCACTTTCTCATTCCTAAACCCCAAGCATAGAAACCAGGTCTATTTCTCCCGTTTCCTGAGAACTTGCCCCCCCCGCCCCTCCTGGAAGGTTCTCAGGCCAGCCAAGGAGCAGAAGGCAGTGTGACACACACACACACACACACACACACACACACACACACACACACAGCCATGTGTGCCAATCCTTGTCCCAAAGCGAGCCTGCCAGCGTCTTGGCAAAGAAGACGGCCTCGCCAAATCTCGCCCAAGCCGGCTGCGGTGCTTCTCGCCTGCCTCCCTAGGGATAAGGGAGAAGAAGTCAATATAGTTTTCGAGAAGTGACCCCCCCACACACACACACTCTCTTCCCTCCCCTCCCCCCCCACTTTTCAGAGAGGAGAAGAGGAAGAAAGGTTAAATGTGAGCTGCTATCGATTTCTCTCTCTCTCTCTCTTCCCCCCCCAACTCCCTCCAACCCCTGGAGCCAGCCTGGAGGACAGATTGCAGTCCAAACTGACCAACTGACCACAGAGGGGACATCAGAGACCGATGCTCAGATGCAGAGCCACGAGGCCCGTTGCTTGGCAACCTGACTTTGTGGGGAAGTGGGGGGGGGTGGTTGAGAGAGAGAGAGAGAGAGAGAGAGAGAGAGATGGATTTTTTTCCGAATGCGGCAGCCGTGCCGGATCAATTCGGCAACACAGGCTACAGTGACCAAACAGAGTCGTTTTTGCTCGGAGCACCTATCGATCTCACCCAGGTATGGGCATTGAATGGGGTTTAATAAGCCCCGAGTAAGCAGGAACAAGCGTCTAAGTGATAGCCTAGAAGTCAAACATCAAGTCCTTTTGTCTCTCCCCTTTTTCCCTTTCCCCCTTCTTTCGTTCTCCTTTCCTCCTTTAAAAAAAAAAATTGCTGAAGGATCTGCAACGAAAGAGGAAGCGATAAAACGCATTGACAAGGAGGGGAGGTGGGAATATAAGAAAGCAGTCACAAATCACATTGCCATCATACATGGGTTTTATATTCAAAAAGAAAACAACCCCAAACGAACCCCGGGGCGATTAAAAAGCAGTCCGGTAATCCCCAGCGGGTGTGCCGCTTGTGGGATCTATTGGCTCATTAAATGACGGAGCCCAGAGGACTCCGATGATGAAGAGGAGTTTGCCTGCTGCATCTCTGAATGAGTCGCTGATCTGGCTGTGCAATTCTGAGATGTAAAATAAGCAGTCAAGTGCAACACTTCCTGTTTGCCCAGAGTGGACACACAGGGCGATGTTGCTCCAGCCAGGAGGACTTCCTGTCACACCTGGTCTGGAGCCTCCTCCCTCTGTGTGTGACCAGGTAGATGGGCCTGACCCTGACAAACCTTATAAAGGGGCTAGTCATGCAGCTGTCTTCCTCCCATTCCTTCTTTTTCGCCTTATTCCATCTTGATGCTTTTCTGCTTTGTGCTGGCCCTCAGCCAGCAGGACATGGGCTCATATCCCCATATCGGATGAACCCACAATCTCTTCTGAGACCCTGTAAAAGGACCAATCATGCAGCCATCTTCCCTTACTCTTTTGCTACTTTCTTCTGATGTTGTTGTTTGGTCGTTTAGTGGTGTCTGACTCTTGGTGACCCCATGGACCAGAGCACGCCAGGCACTCCTGTCTTCCACTGCCTCCCGCAGTTTGGTCAGACTCATGTTGGTAGCTTCAAGAACACTGTCCAACCATCTCATCCTCTGTCGTCCCCTTCTCCTTGTGCCCTCCATCTTTCCCAACATCAGGGTCTTTTCCAGGGAGTCTTCTCTTCTCATGAGGTGGCCAAAGTATTGGAGCCTCAGCTTCAGGATCTGTCCTTCCAGTGAGCACTCAGGGCTGATTTCTTTAAGGATGGATAAGTTTGATCTTCTTGCAGTCCATGGGACTCTCAAGAGTCTCCTCCAGCACCATAATTCAAAAGCATCAATTCTTCGGCGATCAGCCTTCTTTATGGTCCAGCTCTCACTTCCATACATCACTACTGGGAAAACCATAGCTTTAACTATGGACCTTTGTCAGCAAGGTGATGTCTCTGCTTTTTAAGATGCTGTCTAGGTTTGTCATTGCTTTTCTCCCAAGAAGCAGGCGTCTTTAATTTCGTGACTGCTGTCACCATCTGCAGTGATCATGGAGCCCAAGAAAGTAAAATCTCTCACTGCCTCCATTTCTTCCCCTTCTGTTTGCCAGGAGGTGATGGGACCAGTGGCTCTGATACTTCTTCAGTGCATGCACACGAAAGCTCATACCAAGAACAAACTTAGTTGATCTCTAAGGTGCTACTGGAAGGATTATATATATATATATATATATATATATATATATATATATATATATATATAGTTTTGACTAAAGCATACAGTAAGGTTTGTAGTAACCTTCCTGTATTCCAGGTGTGGTGTTCACCAAGGCAGAACAAATTGGGAATATTACATCTCAGTCGTTCTCTGCACATGTTGCAAAGCTGAAGATGTGTTGATATGCTTTTCTTATTTTAACTTTTTCACCAGATTGGAGATTTCTGACCCTTCCCCACCTCCTCTCCTTCGGCGAGAGGAAACAGCTCCCTTCGAAAACACCACTTCATCATCCCAGCTCCTGCAAATACACAGAGGGGGAGGGAAAGAGGGTGGGGGTGGGGGTAGGAAACATGACATGATCAATCAGGTCTTGAAAATTAATTATGACTACACCTTGGAATCTCGATTATGATTGATTAATTGATTTGGCCGTTCCTTGCGTCAAAATCCCAAACTCATGCAACCGATGACTAAGGGTGGGGGTGATGGGTGGAGGTTTTTTGGGGGGTGGGGTGGGGGCAGGAGTTAAAAGAGAGAGGAGAGAGAGCTTAACACCGTGGGTGGGTGGGTGTTATCTCTGGTCCTGAATGGGGTGACTGTGCCCCTGAAGGACCAGGTGTGCAGCTTGGGGGTCATTTTGGACTCACAGCTGTCCATGGAGGCGCAGCTCAATTCTGTGTCCAGAGCGGCTGTCTACCAGCTCCACCTGGTACGCAGGATGAGACCCTCCCTGCCCACAGACTGTCTGGCCAGAGTGGTGCATGCTCTGGTTATCTCCCGCTTGGACTACTGCCATGCGCTCTCCGTGGGGCTCCCTTTGAAGGTGAACTGGAAACTGCATTTAATCCAGAATGTGGCAGCCAGACTGGGGACTGGGAGCGGCCGCCGAGACCATGTAACACCAGTCCTGAAAGACCTACATTGGCTCCCAGGACATTTCCAAGCACCATTTAAAGTGTTGGTGCTGACCTTGAAAGCCCTAAAAGGCCCTGTATCCCTGAAGAAGCATCTCCACCCCCATCGCTCAGCCCGGACACCAGAGTCCAGCTCCAAGGGCCTTCTGGCAGTTTCCTCCCTGCAAGAAGCGAGGTTACAGGGAACCAGGCAGAGGGCCTTCTTGGTGGTGGTGCCTGCCCTGCAGAACACCCTCCCATCAGATGTCAAGGAGATAAGCAACTATCTGACTTTCAGAAGACAACTGAAGGCAGCCCTGTTTTAGGGAAATTTTTAAATGTTTGATGTTTTGTTGTGTTTTTAATATTCTGTTGGGGGCAGGAGAATTTTAAAATTCTGTTAATATTTAATATTCTGTTGGGAGCCACCCAGAGTGGCTGGGGAAACCCAGCCAGATGGGTGGGGTATAAATAATAAATTATTATTATTATTATTATTATTATTATTATTATTATATTATTAGACTGATCGCTGAAGAATTGATGCTTTTGAATTATGGTGCTGGAGGAGACTCTTGAGAGTCCCATGGACTGCAAGAAGATCAAACCTATCCATCCTTAAAGAAATCAGCCCTGAGTGCTCACTGGAAGGACAGATCCTGAAGCTGAGGCTCCAATACTTTGGCCACCTCATGAGAAGAGAAGACTCCCTGGAAAAGACCCTGATGTTGGGAAAGATGGAGGGCACAAGGAGAAGGGGAGGACAGAGGACGAGATGGCGGGACAGTGTTCTCGAAGCTGCCAACATGAGTCTGGCCAAACTGCGGGAGGCAGTGGAAGACAGGAGGGCCTGGCATGCTCCGGTCCACGGGGTCACCAAGAGGCGGACACGACTGAACGACTGAACAACAACAGTATTATTATTATTATTATTACTATTATTATTATTTTAGGGACGGGCCATACCATCGTGGTATACCCTGGCATCTCTGAGTCCACGATGGTAAGCCAGAGCCAAGTCCGACCTGGGATGTTGAGCTCGGCTCTCATTCCAGACGGGTCCCCCCATTGTGCAGGCCCCCCATTGTTGTTGGCTTTTGATTGGGCCTTAGGGGGCATCTTTGAGTCTGCAACTCGAGTCCTGTTCCGAATCCGCAAAAAGCAGCGTAGCTTGAAGAGGTGCTCAATACGCTTATTGATCATCCATTTCGCCTCGATCGGGTGTTTCCCCCCCCCCCCAGCGTGAGCTGCTGCTGCAGTCTTGCGTCGCAGGGCCAAAGGGAAGGACAGGAAGCATGGTGTGTGGGTGGGGGTGTGTGGGGGTGTTTAAAGAACAGAAGAACATCAGAAAAGCACAGCTGGATCCGGCCGTAGGGGGCCTTTCAAGTCTGGCAGCCTGTTCTTGCCATGGACAGCTCAATGCATTTTCTTTTTATACAGGTGAAACTCGAAAAATTAGAATATCGTGGAAAAGTCCATTTATGTAAGCAATTGTTTTCATTAGCTACTGGAGTTTAATATATGAGATAGACTCATGACATGCAAAGCGAGATACGTCAAGCCTTTGCTTGTTATAATTGTGATGATTATGGCGTGCAGCTGATGAAAACCCCAAAGTTGAGATTGTTAATTTGGGGTTCTCATCAGCTGTATGCCATAATCATCACAATTATAACAAATAAAGGCTTGACATATCTCGCTTTGCATGTCATGAGTCTATCTCATATATTAGTTTCACCTTTTAAGTTGAATTACTGAAAGAAATGAACCTTTTCCACGATATTCTAATTTTTCGAGTTTCACCTGTAGTGTCCAGATCAAGGGAAGTCATGGTATCGCCCTATTTTGCCTTGGTCAAACCACACCTGGAAAACTGGGTCCAATTCTGGACACCACGATTTAAGGAGGATATCGACAAGCTGGAGCATGTGCAGAAGAGGACAGCCAAGATGATCAAGGGCCTTATGAGGAATGGTTGAAGGAGCTGGGTATGTTGGTTGCAGATGGAGAAGAAGAAGAAGAGTTTGGATTTGATATCCCGCTTTTCACTACCCGAAGGAGTCTCAAAGCGGCTAACATTCTCCTTTCCCTTCCTCCCCCACAACAAACACTCTGTGAGGTGAGTGGGGCTGAGAGACTTCAGAGAAGTGTGACTAGCCCAAGGTCACCCAGCAGCTGCATGTGGAGGAGCGGAGACGCGAACCCGGTTCACCAGATTACGAGTCCACCGCTCTTAACCACTACACCACACTGGCTCTCTGGAGAAGCCGGGGGGCGGGCGGCCCACACACGTCCCTCAGACCTGACGTTCTAGAAGAATAGGATAATGATGGCACCGAAACAAAGGTTACGGTGTGTGTGTGTGTGTGGAACCATGTGGCTTTCTGGCAGATTCATTCACCGAGAATGAATAAAGGAGACTGCTTTGAAGTGTGCCAATCACTCCAATTGGCCGTCCCCGTTCGAACAGCTTGTGGGGCAGTGGGGGGGGGGGGGAGAATAAGGGGGCTGAGAGTGGAAAGGGGGAAGGAGCCCCCCCGATAGCCACCTAAGTTATATTTAGGATGACAAGAATAAAGGCAGCTCCAGGCTCTAAGTGTGAAATTGATCCAGCAATTATTGTAAATATAGAGTGGGGTGTTTTTTTTGTTTTGTTTTTTGAGGTTTTACAGGGATTCTAAGTGCTGTCAAAGACCAGGCGGTTTTAAGGAGATGGGTGTGGGGGGGGGGAGAGGTTGGGAATGGAGGGGGGGGGAATCCAAACCCCATATCTGCACAGGGTCCCTTTCAACAGAGATGTGCTCCCCACCACCACCCCCCACAAAATTGGCCAATGGCTCCAGATTATACAGATAAATTGCAGGGTAACCGAGAGAACAAGGGGGAAACCGTTTTCCCCTGATGTGAGCGGGGTGTTGGTGGGGGGGGTGAAGAGAGAGAGAGAGAGGACTGTCCACAAGAGAGTCACACCCCATGGCTGGCAGCCTCCGAGTCGGGGATGGAAAATTCCCCTTCATAATTAATAAATGAAGAATATTGCTATTCATTAACGCGACTGCAAAGGAAGTATCGATCTCTGTCCGGCTGCTGTTTTGTGCGTGTTTGTGTGTTGTGTGTGCATGAACGCAGAAAGGGGCACGGACACGACATTTTTAATGCGCCTCATCTGCCCCCCTCCCTCCCACCCCCCACCCCCCAAAAAATGGCCTCTCCAAGGAAAACTCTGAAAGGCCAAAAGGATGCAGCAAAATCGGTAAAGGAATTCGCGGAGGGAGGCTTGGAATATGGAGGGAAGGGAACGGTGCGATTGACAGCAGGGAGGGCGGCGTAACGGGAGAATCGCAGCCCCATCCTATTTGAATATTTGATTAATAATAGATTACAGCAAGCGTCGAGAAAATCTCCCGCTGCCAGTCATTTTTTAAATTTTTTTTTAAGCAGGCGAAAAGTCGGGAAATGAGAAAGCACAGCATCGCAGGGCAGTTTGCATTATTAAAACATAAAAACACATATCATAATACTAAAACAATAACATTAACCTCGCTCTCACATGCACAGTTTAAAAGGCCACAGGGGCGTCTTGAGAGGGGGGGCAGAGGGCGGCCCGCCCCGGGTTCCAGGGGAAGGGGGGTGCCACTTGGGCCGGCCCTGCCCTGCCCCTCCGGCAGGCACCGAGCTATGGGGCTGCCGCACATGATTGGTGGCTCGTGGGGCTGCCCCGCTCCTGCTGCTTTTCACACGGCGACTCGCAAGTTCGCCGCGGAAGCAGCAAGGGTGGGGCAGCCCCACGAGCAGCCACTCGCCGCAGGAGCAGCCGTGCTGGCCCAGATGGACTAACTGCGCATGTCTGGATTTCCGTGCATGCGTAGCCAGTCCTGACGTGCGTCGTGACGTCAGGACGCCCAGCCCCCAGGGGGTGCCTCCCCGCTGCTGCCCCGGGTGGCAGAGAGCCTTCCTCCGCCTCTAAAAGCCCATAGATTGTTTAATTAAGCAACGGCCTGGGAGAAGAGGAATGTTTTTGCCTGGCGCCTAAAGATATGTAACGAAGGCAAACTTCCCTGGGGAGAGAGCATCCCACAGACGGGGGAGCCACTGCAGAGAAGGCCCTGTTCTCGTCTTGCCACCACCCGCAGTGCCAGATTTACGTATAAGCTAAACAAGCTATAGCTTAGGGCCCCACTCTCTTGGGGGCCCCCAAAAAAATTAAAGGGGGGAAAAACTGGATGTACATTTCCAAAATATAAGATAAAAAAACAAATAAAATAAAACCTACATACAGCAACAGTGTTTTGTGTTGTGTAGGCTCCTATGGTGTAAGTCATGGGCCCCGCCTGCTAGCCTGCTCCCTAAAATATCACTGGTTTGCTCCTTTCTATACAGTGGTACCTCTGGTTACGTACTTAATTCGTTCCGGAGGTCCGTTCTTAACCTGAAACTGTTCTTAACCTGAAGCACCACTTTAGCTAATGGGGCCTCCCGCTGCCGCTGCGCCGCCAGAGCACGATTTCTGTTCTTATCCTGAAGCAAAGTTCTTAACCTGAAGTGTTATTTCTGGGTTAGCGGAGTCTGTAACCTGAAGTGTCTGTAACCAGAGGTACCACTGTACCTTGGTTCTTAAACTTAATCCGTTCCGGATTAATTTTAGCCATCTCGCCCCTTGCTCTTCCCTGGAAGACCAATTGCAGTCGTTAACAGTCGTCAACAGAATAGAAAATTCTTTCCAGTAGCACCTTAGAGACCAACTGAGTTTGTTCTTGGTATGAGCTTTCGTGTGCATGCACACTTCTTCAGATACCATGCATGCACACGAAAGCTCATACCAAGAACAAACTCAGTTGGTCTCTAAGGTGCTACTGGAAAGAATTTTCTATTTTGTTTCGACTATGGCAGACCAACACGGCTACCCAGTCGTCAACAGGTTTTCCACACCTATCATCCCAACCACCCTTCTGAGTAATACCCCTCCCCACTCTCTCACTATATATAAGGGTCTGGTGACTTCCGTTTCAGTGTATCTGAAGAAGTGTGCATGCACACGAAAGCTCATACCAAGAACAAACTTAGTTGGTCTCTAAGGTGCTACTAGGACCCAGGTGGCGCTGTGGGTTAAACCACAGAGTCTAGGGCTTGCTGATCAGAAGGTCGGCGGTTCGAATCCCTGCCACGGGGTGAGCTCCCGTTGCTCGGTCCCTGCTCCTGCCCACCTAGCAGTTCGAAAGCACGTCAAAGTGCAAGTAGATAAATAGGTACCACTCCGGCGGGAAGGTAAACGGCGTTTCCATGCGCTGCTCTGGTTCGCCAGAAGCGGCTTTGTCATGCTGGCCACATGACCCGGAAGCTGTACGCCGGCTCCCTTGGCCTATAGAGCGAGATGAGTGCCGCAACCCCAGAGTCGGACACGACTGGACCTGATGGTCAGGGGTCCCTTTACCTTTACCTTTAAGGTGCTACTGGAAGGAATTTTTATTTATTTTTGATTTCAATAAGATTTGCCCACCCCCTGCTCTCCCCACCATCTGTAACCGACCCTCTTCTCTCTTCACTTCCTCCAGAGTGAACTCTCTCTCTCTGTGTGTGCCACCCCCCACCCACCCACCCACCCCACTTCCCCGGACAGCCTTTCTCCAGCAGATCCGTGTAGATCAATGCAAAATTAATTAGAGTAATCAACTCGGCTGCGCCGTGGAGATCATACGTGCAGGCTTTTCGGTGACTAATTGGTGATAACTGACAGCTCGCATCCCAAGTGTCTTAGAGGTATTAACACTCTTTCCCCCACCCCACCCCCACCCCCGCTTTCCCAGATTAATTACCTTTTCCCACCATCAGCCCCTTAGCTGTGGGGCAGTAAAGGGGAGGAGACTACGACTGCCACTCAGATGGGCTTTGCTGAGCATGATTGAGGGAGGGGTGGGTTTGGAGGGAGGCAAGGGTATTCTGCTGTTGCATTTGTGCCCGGCGTTTGTGGAAATCAAGATTAATCTTTTAAAGGGGGAGGGAGATGGCTTTCGTACACATGCAAATCCGAAAAATCACCGCTTCTGTCGGAAGTGTTATTGGCTTGGAGCGAACACTGGTCCTACTCAGAGGAGCCCTGTCTAAAATTAATGAGCCTAAGTTAGCCAAGTTCATTGATTTCCATGGGTCTACTCTGAGTATTACTAATGTCGGATACAACCCCATAAAACACTGCGCGTGCATCTCTCCAGAATATTTCTTTCTTTCTTTTTTTTAAAAAAATCAATTTTAATTAAGAATACAGACCGCTCTTGTGTCTTCTTTCAGATACGTAATAACACACGCGCTGTTCTTACTGGGTTGCGTCCTGCTCAGAGTAGACCCATGGAGATTGCATATATGAAACCCACTTCGAAAGACACCTATGGAAACCGATTCAAATCCAGTTCAGAGCATATCTGTACCCAGCTGAATTCTCTACTCAGAGTAGACCCATTGAAAATAATGGGGCAACGCCAGTCATGGCCTTCAATTTGAGCGGGTCTGCTAATGTTGGCTGCAACCCAATAGGTACCCTCCCCGCTCAGAGCCCTCAGAGCATTTCCATCTTTGGGGTGTTGTGCAGATTGATCCTGAGAAAAATACAACAACAACAACAACAACAACAACAACAACAACAACAACAAGCAAATTTTTTATTTATACAAGCATAGAATTGGAAAGGAACCGTGCTTAAATCTGACCCCTGCTCAAGGCAAGAATCCTGTCAAGGTGGCAGCCCATCCTAATAATAATAATAATAATAATAATAATAATAATAATAATAATAAATTATTTATACCCCGCCCATCTGGCTGGGTTTCCCCAGCCACTCTGGGCAGCTCCCAACAGAATATTAAAAACACGATAAAACACAAACATTAAAAACTTCCCTAAACAGGGCTGCCTTCAGATGTCTTCTAAAAGTCAGATAGTTGTTTATTTCCTTGACATCTGATGGGAGGGCGCCACCACCGAGAAGGCCCTCTGCCTGCTTCCCTGTAACCTCGCTTCTCTCAGGGAGGGAACCGCCAGAAGGCCCCCGGAGCCTGCCACAATTCAAGCCTGGTCACCCTACTCAAGGTTTCAGTTGACTCCAACTCCCTGCTGAGACAACATTATTAAAATAGTTGATTTGGTGAGATAAGAGCTGTCCAAGGTCCTGAATATGCCCCTTTCTCCGGTTCCCTGCAGAGACAACATCTCCAGTCGTTTCCTCAGCAGAAATTCCTGGAGATGTTTGAAGTCCTGTATCTGCTCCAGCTCCCCACAGAGACAACCTCTTTGGTGGTTGCCTTATCGGGGATCCTCGGAGCTTTGCAAGGTCCTTTGTGGGCTCTGAGACATCTGACTGGACGCCCGCCCCTGCTTCTCCTGTGTGCCGCAAGTACCCACCACAGAAATGAGCAATCTGCTGGCATGCCCAGGGCACAGACTCCTCCAGAATATGCGGTCTGCCCCAAAGGGCTGGCCATCGCTGTGTTTCTCCTGCTCTGAAAGTGATTGCTTAAGGGTGAGAAAGTAGAGCATGCCTCCCTTAGGGGTGGAGGAGGAGGAGGAAAAGAAGAAGAAGAAGAAGAAGAAGAAGAAGAAGAAGAAGAAGAAGAAGAAGAGAGAGAAGAAGAAGAAAGAAGAAGAAGAAGAAAAGAAGAGAAGAGGGAGGAGGAGGAGGAGGAGAAGGAGGAGGAGGAGTGGAGGAGGAGGAGAAGGAGAAGGAGAAGAAGAAGAGTTTGGATTTGATATCCCGCTTTATCACTACCCGAAGGAGTCTCAAAGCGGCTCACATTCTCCTTTCCCTTCCTCCCCCACAACAAACACTCTGTGAGGTGAGTGGGGCTGAGAGACTTCAGAGAAGTGTGACTAGCCCAAGGTCACCCAGCAGCTGCATGTGGAGGAGCGGAGACGTGAACCCGGTTCACCAGATTACAAGTCTACCGCTCTTAACCACTACACCACACTGGCCCTCCCCCACCACAAATAAGCACGTTACCACTTGCTATCTCTCCGCCATGCCAACCTCAAAGGGTTGTGTGCATAAAATGTTTCCTTTTTAAAGGGGGGTGGTTCTCCATTATTGTCCTGAGCTGTTCTATGGAAGCACGAGATGCAACCACAACTATGAATAAGGAGGTGGGGACTGGCTTAAGCGCAGAGGCTGTTGAAGTGTTTGGATGAATCCCCCTCCCTCCTACACATTTTTTTTAGCGCTTTCCTCTATTGTTTGTTATTGGAGGTTGTTGTTTAGTCATTTAGTCGTGTCCGACTCTCCGTGACCCCATGGACCACAGCACTCCAGGCCCTCCTGTCTTCCACTGCCTCCTGCAGTTTGGTCAGACTCATGTTGGGAGCTTCGAGAACACTGTCCCAACCATCTCGTCCTCTGTCATCCCCTTCTCCTTGTGCCCTCCATCTTTCCCAACATCAGGGTCTTTTCCAGGGAGTCTTCTCTTCTCATGAGGTGGCCAAAGTATTGGAGCCTCAGCTTCAGGATCTGTCCTTCCAGTGAGCACTCAGGGCTGATTTCCGTCAGAATGGAGAGGTTTGGTCTTCTTGCCTCGGCCCAGTATCCCTGAAGGAGCGTCTCCACCCCGGACACCGGGGTCCATCTCCCTAGGTCCTTCTGGCGGTTCTCTCCCTGCGAGAAGTGAGGTTACAGGGAACCGGGCAGAGGGCCTTCTCGGTGGTGGCGCCCTCCCATCAGATGTCAAGGAAATAAACAACTACCTGACTTTTAGAAGACATCTGAAGGCAGCCCTGTTTAGGGAAGTTTTTAATATTTGATGAATTGTTGTATTTTAATATTTTGCTGGAAGCCGCCCAGAGTGGCTGGGGAAACCCAGCCAGATTGGCAGCGTATAAAATGATGATGTGATTATGCTGACATCAGGTGATTGACAGGTGGGTAAAACATGGCGCATGGGGTGTGGGGGAGATCAGGACCCAGCCGGCTGACGAGATCCCAACCCTACAGGCAAGGCTGCCCCTCCCTGGCAACATCAACCATTAACCCTTTCTGATACCACATTCAGTCCGATTCCCTGGGAGAGTTTCACAGCTCCCTGGAGACCAAGACCCATTCTGGCCTAGGCAACCTATATCGACCAGCATCTCACAGCTTGGGCAGGATCTGAGGCGATCTAAACCCAACCCTGATCCCACACCAACCTCTGGGTTTCTCTCTCTCTCTCTCTCTCTCTCTCGTCCTTAATAATTACAGCTGCGAGTCAATAGCAATTAGGGCTAACAGCCACTCAACGGAATTGACGCAAATTATTTTAATTTTATGTTTTCATTGACCAGCCTTTTCCAGGTTGGTGCCCTGTTTCCCCTCTCTTTTCCCCGTCCCCATTTGGAGGGGGGAGGAGGAGGATGGAGTGGGGGGGGGTTGGCAGAGAAAACCCAGCCATAATTAATTCCCCGTCCGCAACCCCCACCCCCCACCCCAAACTGACTAGCTGGACATCTCCTTAAGGATAATTAATTCTCGGGGGGGTGGGGGGCCCCCCGCCACACCTTTCTTCGCTGCTTGCCAGAAAACAAACCCCACGGCCTCTCGAAAGGTCAAACACCCCACTCCACTAGCTCGCCAAGACACAAGAGAGTTGTGGGTTGGAGGCAGTGCCGTCCCCTTCTCCTTGTGCCCTCCATCTTTCCCAACATCAGGGTCTTTTCCAGGGAGTCTTCTCTTCTCATGAGGTGGCCAAAGTATTGGAGCCTCAACTTCAGGATCTGCCCTTCCAGTGAGCACTCAGGGCTGATTTCTTTAAGGATGGATAAGTTTGATCTTCTTGCAGTCCATGGGACTCTCAAGAGTCTCCTCCAGCACCATAATTCAAAAGCATCAATTCTTCAGTCTTCTTTATGGTCCAGCTCTCACTTCCATCATCACTACTGGGAAAACCATAGCTTTAACTATACGGACCTTTGTCAAGGTGATGTCTCTGCTTTTACTGTAGGAAAACTTTTATTCATAGCTTTAACTATACGGACCTTTGTCGGCAAGGTGATGTCTCTGCTTTTTAAGATGCTGTCTAGGTTTGTCATTGCTTTTCTCCCAAGAAGCTGGCGTCTTTTAATTTCGTGACTGCTATCACCATCTGCAGTGATCATGGAACCCGAGAAAATACAAAAAACAAAAGCAAAACAAACCAGCGACTGCCCACCTCCAGACTTTCCAAGTTTCCCCGTTTTCCAGGGACAGCCCCAGATCTGCAGAAGCCACCCCGGTTTCTGATTTGACCCCAGAACGTCCCACTTTTTCTTAGGACAGAAGAGCTCCTTAGGTGGAACGGTCTCCCTCGGGAGGCTGTGGGCTCTCCTTCCTTGGAGGATTTTAAACAGAGGTTGGATGGCCATCTGCCCTCGATGCTTTAGCTGAGATTCCTGCATTGCATGGGGTTGGGCTGGATGACCTTTGGGGGTCCCTTCCAACTCTATGATTCTATGATTTCTATGATTCTAATTCTGGACTGCTGCAACAGGGGCAGTAACTGAGTGATCGGTGCGAGCGTAATTCTTGTGGTGTGTGGTTTTGCAGTTTCGAAACCACACCTGACGCTGATCTGCCGTAAAAACAGCCCTAACCCTTTCCGCCTGCTTCGAATGATTAATATCCTGTGCAGTAAAAAAACCCGCATTTTCCCACCCTAATGCGATTACCGTTTTCCAGAGATGGGGATGCAGGCGGGGCGTGGGCCAATGAACTGAAATCACATCCGGGCAGGACAAGGGTCGCAGGCTTGCGAAGCGAGGAGAGAACCTGCCCGGGATGGAGGTTCTTCTCCCCAAAGAGATCAGGTGCCTGGATTAAGGAAAATCCGTCCCCCTAGTCTCTCCTAACTCTGGAACTCATGGACAGTCAATGAAGCCAAAAGTTGGAAGATTTGGAAGGGATGAAAGATAACATGTCTTTGTGCAGCACTTAGTTAAACTATCGAAGGTGTTAAACTACATCTGAAGGTGACCCGGAAAATACAACTAATCCAGAATGCGGCAGCTAGACTGGGGCAATCAATGCCCTCTATGAAAACACAAGGGGAGCCTGTGACTGGATCAGTCCAAAATCCCAACACGACAGAAGGACTGTTTCGGGGGGACAGGGGGTAGGTAGGTGTGGGGGGCTCAATGGTCCTGAATGGGGCAACTGTGCCCCTGAAGGAACAGGTGCGCAGCCTGGGGTTCATTCTGGACTCCCAGCTGTCCATGGAGGCACAGGTTAATTCTGTATCCAGGGCAGCTGTCACCCAGCTCCATCTGGTACGCAGGATGAGACCCTCCCTGCCCGCAGACTGTCTAGCCAGAGTGGTGCATGCTCTGGTTATCTCCCGCTTGGACTACTGCCAGGCGCTCTCCGTGGGGCTACCTTTGAAGGTGACCTAGAAACTGCAACTAATCCAGAATGCGGCAGTCAGACTGGGGACTGGGAGCTGCTGCCGGGACCACATAACCCCAGTCCTGAAAGACCTACATCAGCTCCCAGGACGTTTCCAAGCACAATTCAAAATGTTGGTGCTGACCTTTGAAGCCCTAAACGGCCTCAGTCCAGTATACCTGAAGGAGCGTCTCCACCCCCATCATTCTGCCCGGACACTGAGGTCCAGCTCCGAGGGCCTTCTGGCGGTTCCCTCCCTGCGAGAAGTGAGGTTGCAGGGAACCAGGCAGAGGGCCTTCTCGGTGGTGGCGCCCGCCCTGTGGAACGCCCTCCCATCAGATGTCAAGGAAATAAACAACTATCTGACTTTTAGAAGACATCTGAAGGCAGCCCTGTTTAGGGAAGTTTTTAATGTTTGATGTTTTATTGTGTTTTTAATATTCTGTTGGGAGCCGCCCAGAGTGGCTGGAGAAAACCAGACAGATGGTAAAGGTAAAGGGATCCCTGACCATTAGGTCCAGTTGTGGACGACTTTGGGGTTGCGGCGCTCATCTCGCTTTACTGGCCGAGGAGCCGGCGTACAGCTTCCGGGTCATGTGGCCAGCATGACAAAGCCGCTTCTGGCGAACCAGAGCAGTGCACGGAAACGCCGTTTACCTTCCCGCCGGAGCGGTACCTATTTATCTACTTGCACTTTGACGTGCTTTCGAACTGCTAGGTGGGCAGGAGCAGGGACCGAGCAACGGGAGCTCACCCCGTCATTGCGGGGATTCGAACCGCTGACCTTCTGTTTGGCAAGCCCTAGGCTCTGTGGTTTAACCCACAGCGCCACCTGCGTCCCTAATAATGAGCTTAGGTGGACCAATTGTTTGACTCAGTCTTAAGGCATCATCCTATGTTCCTTTCTGCAGGTGTCTTGGGGAGGGTGGGCGAGGAGTAGCTGGGAGCCTTGCTCCCTCTGCCGCACCGCTGCCCGGCCTCCTTGCTTTCTGATTACGGTGTTAATCGATGGTTTGGTGTTAATTCGCCAAAGGGGTTTGCTTCCTGTCTTCAGCTGGGAGCAAACCCTCCTCGAGACAGTGCAGGGAAGTCTAGAAGCAAATAACAAACAACCCCACAATAACCTGGTAGCATTAATTTCGACCGGTTGCTGTGGATGCTTCTGAGAAAACGCATGAACAGCAGACAAAGGGATGGAGGGGGGGGTTGGACAGGGGGCAGGCTACAGTCTTACGCAGCCTACCATCTTGTTGTTCAGATCTGGGACAGACCCCTAGCAGCTGCCTGCCTTCATTCCACCCCCCACCCCCTGTTTCTCAGGAAGGTGATCTCCGAGCCATGCAACAGCCGGATCAATAGGCCCACAGCCTTTCTATGGATCATACATGCAGAGAGAAGATTTCTGGAATCGATGAAGAGGAGGGGAGGGAGACGTCTGCCCCCGTTTCACGGGCTGTTTCCACAGCAACGGGGCCGATTCTTCCCCACCTTCAAGCTCCCCTCCCGAAACCTTTTTTTTTTTTGAACACACAAAGCCGACTCAGCCTTGGGGGAAAGAACACAGCTGAAATTACAATATTCACTCCCGCAAGAAGCAGTGCCGACCATTAACTTGGATGGAGGCTTCGACAAAACCATTGATATAGAAGATGCTCTCAAAGGCCGCTAGCTGTAGTGGCTATCTTCTGCTTCCAAATACCAGTGGTTGAGAATCACTAGTGCAGAGAGTGGCTGTTATACCCTCCAACGTTTCTCCCGTTGGGGCGTCCTATTCCTCCAACGTTTCTCCCAGGGGCGTCCTATTCCATCCCCTCCAATATTTCTCCTATGAAAATAGGGACGTCCTATTCCATCCCCTCCAACATTTCTCCCGTGAAAATAGGGACGTCCTATTCCATCCCCTCCAACGTTTCTCCCCTGAAAATAGGGACGTCCTATTCCATCCCCTCCAACGTTTCTCCCCTGAAAATAGGGACGTCCTATTCCATCCCCTCCAACGTTTCTCCCCTGAAAATAGGGACGTCCTATTCCATCCCCTCCAACGTTTCTCCCCTGAAAATAGGGACGTCCTATTCCATCCCCTCCAACGTTTCTCCCCTGAAAATAGGGACGTCCTATTCCATCCCCTCCAACGTTTCTCCCCTGAAAATAGGGACGTCCTATTCCATCCCCTCCAACGTTTCTCCCCTGAAAATAGGGACGTCCTATTCCATCCCCTCCAACGTTTCTCCCCTGAAAATAGGGACGTCCTATTCCATCCCCTCCAGCGTTTCTCCCGTGAAAATAGGGACGTCCTATTCCATTCCCTCCAATATTTCTCCCGTGAAATATTTTGTTTTGACTATGGCGGACCAACCTACCTGTAATTCTAAAAGTTATGTCTTTCTTTATCTGTACAATTCTACGATTATGATTATTGAAGAGGATGTCCCTGTTTTCATCGGAGAAATGTTGGAGGGTATGAACTGGCTGCTTTTAATGAGGGGTTTGGGGCTGTGCTGTTGTGACTGTAAGTTTTAATAGAATAGATAGATAGATAGATAGATAGATAGATAGATAGATAGATTTAATTCCATCAGTTTTCAGTTGTTTTTAATGATTTGTTTTCAGCTGTCCTTGTTTTATCTGTAAGCCAAAAAAGGCGGGATATAAATAAATGTCTAATAATGATGATGATTGATTGATTGATTAACTGTTTATTAGGGGAACGGGTTCCCATGACATTTCTGCCTCTCCTGCCTTTACGGCGCCAGTTTTAAGGAGGAAGGTTTGTGGGGGACAAAGAGCTAAATTCTTTCCCAGTAGTGATGTATGGAAGTGAGAGCTGGACCATAAAGAAGGACTGATCGCCGAAGAATGGATGCTTTTGAATTATGGTGCTGGAGGAGACTCTTGAGAGTCCCATGGACTGCAAGAAGATCAAACCTCTCCATTCTTAAAGAAATCAGCCCTGAGTGCTCACTGGAAGGTCAGATCCTGAAGCTGAGGCTCTCTTCCAACTCTATGATTCTATGATTCTATTTGATGGTGTTTCCGGCTTGGCAGGGGGTTGGACTGGATGGCCCTTGTGGTCTCTTCCAACTCTATGATTCTATGAACTTTGGCCACCTCATGAGAAGAGAAGACTCCCTGGAAAAGACCCTGATGTTGGGAAAGATGGAGGGCACAAGGAGAAGGGGACGACAGAGGATGAGATGGTTGGACAGTGTTCTCGAAGCTACCAACATGAGTTTGGACCAAACTGCGGGAGGCAGTGGAAGACAGGAGGGCCTGGCGTGCTCTGGTCCATGGGGTCACCAAGAGTCGGACACGACTCAATGCCCAAACAACAGGGGGACGGGATCCCATGACATTTCTGCCTCTCCTGCCTTTGCGGCGCCAGTTTTAAGGAGGAAGGTTTGTGGGAGACAATGAGCTAAATTCTACAGGGGAGGCCCCCACATTTTTATTCTGCAGAACACCTGGCTTTAATAGTTATCATTTCGAATGTGCAACGCGTTTCATTCTCTGTTAGCCATCTTGCTTTGTAACGTAGCTTCAACTGCACAACAAAACCACGACATTGTTCCTCGCATGATGCTTCCTTTGTGTGGGGGTGTGTGTGCATAACTGTTGCTTTAAGTGTGGCCTGCATGTCGTAAGACGGATATGAGGAATCTATCTCTGAATGCCTTTCTTTTGGGGGGGGGGAGAGTCTGCCTCACGCCAACCCATCTTTTCTACCTCCCTGATTTTTCTCGCAGGAGATTTGGCGGTTTAAGGAGTTGGCTAAGCAGGGAGGAGAGGGGGTCTTTGTGGCTAAATCCATATTTGTGTGTGTGTGTGTGTGTGTAAATAATTTTTTTTAAAAAAAAGAAAAAGAAAAATCAAGCTTCTCCTTCTGAAATTAGATTCAGCGGGGAGCCTCGCTGCTCTATCTCGCGGGAACCGGCTCTGCCTGTCGATGAAATCGATAGCTGATTGCAGCAAGCTGGAAGGAGTCTGAAGGTGGGGGGAGGCCGAGGTTGCTCTGGGTGGACCAGCAGAGGCAGGGAAGGAGGGCAGAAGGAGGGAGATGTCACCTTGAAGCCTCCTGAATGTTGCGGGAGGGGTGTTCGAAGGGGCTGGAGAAACCTCTTCCCTGCGAGAAACACTGGGCCTGCGAGCGCTCCAGTTGGAGGACAGCTTTTCCCAAAGGTGTCCTGGGCTTTGAAGACGCTCGAACTCGGGACGCAAGGGAGAAACGTGCTAAGAGGAAGGCATGCTTGGCAAACCCTCACTGAGATCAACTCCTGCCCGGAAACCTACAGTATTTTTCGCTCCACAGGGCACACCAAACCATAGGGCGCACCTCGTTTTTAGGGGATGAAACAAGAAAAAAAAATATTTTTCTGGTTTTCCTCCTCTAAAAGCCCTGGTTTTTTTTGAGGATCAGCTAAAAGTTTTGCAGCTTTTTTTGCAAAGGGGGAAAAGCAAAGAGGAAAAGCCCCTGTTTTTATGGGGTTCAACTCACATTTCTGCAGCTTCTAAAGGAAAGGGAGCCTTTTCTACAGTTTCCAGACAGATAATCTAATCAGCCAGTCACATGTCGCTGGGGAAACAAACAACCTCCCTCTGCAGCACATTCAACAATGGAGGGCGGGGCTGAAAGGGAGCCGGGACTCTTATCTCTCTCCCGATCTCTTGCTGATCAGCTGCTGAGCGGGGTCCTTTCAACACCCCTTTTCTCTTTGTAAAATAAAAAGCACAATCTGCTTTTGGCCCCTGGGCAATTCAGCTCCAGGGACCACCATTCGCTCCATAAGATGCACAGATATTTCCCCTTACTTTTTAGGAGGAAAAAAGTGTGTCTTATGAAGTGAAAAATATGGTATGTCCTTACTGTGGAAGGACGTGTGGATCCAGAATTGGCCTCCACAGCCACTTACGGACTCACGGTTAAAACCGTTTACAGGTAGGTAGCCGTGTTGGTCTGCCATATTCAAAACAAAATATAAAAAAATAAAAAATTCCTTCCAGTAGCACCTTAGAGACCAACTAAGTTTGTTCTTGGTATGAGCTTTCGTGTGCACGCACACTTCTTCTTGTAAAATGACTTGCAAAGAAATGGGGTGTGTGGATGGATAATCTAGAGAGATGAAAACTGTGAAGAATGTAATGATATGTCGTTTTAGAACAAGTACCGTATTTTTCCGCGTATAACAGCCCCCATGTATAAGACGCCCCCTATTTTGGGGGGACTCCAAATTAAGAAAATGGGGGGACATTGATTGCCCAGAGTTGTTGAGCTTTTTTTTTAAGAAAATTGCTCGCTAGACCCCCGTGACCTGTGCGCTGCCACTCGCACACATCGCAATAGACGCTCATCGCCCACCCAATTGACACAGCAGCCGCCAATCGACAACGCAACATTACAAACACAACACGTAGACTAATAGTTAGTAGAGAATATATTCTCTATATTCTATTAGTCTACGTGTTGTGTTTGCATTGTTGTGATTGGTTCTCACTGCAACACAGGGGTTTGATTTTGGCCAATCGGCAAAAGCCCTTGCCACGGTCAACAATACCACACCCAATATCCACTGACAATCTCCGGCTTGCAGAGCCAGTGTAGTGGTTAAAAGTGGTAGACTTGTAATCTGGGGAACCGGGTTCGCGTCTCCGCTCCTCCACATGCAGCTGCTGGGTGACCTTGGGCTAGTCACACTTCTCTGAAGTCTCTCAGCCCCACTCACCTCACAGAGTGTTTGTTGTGGGGGAGGAAGGGAAAGGAGAATGTGAGCCGCTTTGAGACTCCTTTGGGTAGTGATAAAGCGGGGTATCAAATCCAAACTCTTTTTCTTCAGCAGCAGCCAATCACACGCCCCCCCCCATCTGTTTATAAGACGACCCCAAATTTTAAACCTTTTTTGGGGGGGGGGTATAAAAACTTCATCTAATACACAGAAAAGTACGGTATGTTAAGGACCCATTCAGGGGACAGGGAGGAAGTCGTGAGAGTCAGAGAATTTCATATATGGATATGGCAAACGTTTCTTCTTTTTATTACTTTGAATTTTTTTTTTTGTAAAAAAAACCCCCAAAACAATTAAAAATATTTTTTTGAAAATGAAATGAAACGAATGGCACAAACAGGCCCTGGATCCAATCCAAAGTGCCTGGCCTATCGTGGCCCGAACGGAGGTGCAGGATTCACGTGGGCCATCCCCGGTCGCTCTTGAGATCTATATACATGTCAGCTTTAAAAGGATCCTATCCATCTCTTTAAACAATATATTACCGCTGTCCATTATTCCCATTAATGCATAAAAAATCATTAGCCATTTCTATGGAGACCCGGGGCCATAAACACTGCCCTCAAAATGCACTCCGTTGTGTGGGTGGATGGGGAGAGATAAACTAGGGCCCATTTTCAGTAGGGCTCGCTTCCCCCCCTCCCTTGCCCATATTTCCCCCAAGTTCTCTCCTCTCAATGACGGCCGGTCCTCTCCCCCACATCCCCCCATCCTTCCATCCCGTCCCTCAATCAATTTTATGATACCTGCCCGGGGTCCGTTAATGTTTCCGGAACATCCTCTTGCTTACTGTCTCTCTTCCCCTGTTTAAAAATTCTTAATTAACCAAGGGGCTTGTTTTTTGTTTACACTTGAACTAATTACACTTTTAAAAGAGATAATAAAACATCAGAGATGGCCCATTAGGGCTTCGCCAGCCGCGATGTCGGGGGCAATACAGGAACTGACGGGCTCCGGAGAGGAGATAGGAGGACTCGCTTTGCTTAGCTTCGATGGAGAGGGCTCCTGGTTGGCGGCTTCAAGGGAGGAGATGAGCTGGCGACCATATGTCCTTCTAAGCTCCCCAGACGATCGCTGATAGCCCAGCTGAGTGCGGAGGGTATCGATTCCCAGGTTGCCAAACACTTCTTGATAGCTACCACGCTTGGGTGATCTCCCGGCGCTCAGTCCCCGCTTTCTGCTTCTGATAACCCAAGCTAGGACAGGTTGGCGTCACTTTCAAAGCCCTCTGTGGCGTCTCCTCGGTTCTCCAGATCTGGGTCCACCATCAACGGTGGCTAAAGAGACCCATGTAATGGGACCTGAGAACCTAAAAAGACCACCTCCCCAAAGACCCATCATATCTGACCCTACAGTCTGCAGGAGAAGGTCCTGTTGGTGGTGCCATTGATGGGTTCTGCCTGGTTGGCATTGACGCATGATGTGGACTTCTCAGTGGAGAATTCCCCTTTGCATAATGCTCTTCCTATTGAGGTGCATCTGTCTCCCTCATTGTTGTTGAGTCGTTTAGTCGTGTCCGACTCTTCGTGACCCCATGGACCAGAGCACGCCAGGCACTCCTGTCTTCCACTGCCTCCCGCAGTTTGGTCAGACTCATGTTGGTAGCTTCGAGAACACTGTCCAACCATCTCGTCCTCTGTCGTCCCCTTCTCCTTGTGCCCTCCATCTTTCCCAACATCAGGGTCTTTTCCAGGGAGTCTTCTCTTCTCATGAGGTGGCCAAAGTCTTGGAGCCTCAGCTTCAGGATCTGTCCTTCCAGTGAGCACTCAGGGCTGATTTCCTTAAGAATGGATAGGTTTGATCTTCTTGCAGTCCATGGGACTCTCAAGAGTCTCCTCCAACACCATAATTCAAAAGCGTCTCCCTCATTACTGACACCTAAGAGGAAATTTTGGACCACTCCTGGCTTACTCAGGTATGGGGTAGCTCAAAGATACCTTGACATTATTCAGTGTGAGGGAATGTGGCTGGTTGTTGGTTTTTTTAACATGTTCTTGATGTATTTAGATGTTCTTGAATGTTATTTAAAAAAAAATCCTTCCAGTAGCACCTTAGAGACCAACTAAGTTTGTTCTTGGTATGAGCTTTCGTGTGCATGCACACTTCTTCAGATACACACGAAAGCTCATACCAAGAACAAACTTAGTTGGTCTCTAAGGTGCTACTGGAAGGAATTTTTTTTTTTTGACTATGGCAGACCAACACAGCTAACTACCTGTAACTTTATTATTATTATTATTATTATTATTATTATTATTATTATTATTATTACAAAACGTCTGTTTCCTCCCTACTTTGCTGGAGAGACACAGTAGAGGCTTAATGAATGAATGAATGAATGAATGAATGAATGAATGGAAAAAAGGAGCTCCCTACTGAAGCATTTGTGACGGAGGCCTGCAGTGAGAGTCTTGACCCGGAGGTCAAGGAAGCAAGGAGATGGCTTCAAGTATTGCCCATGAGCTCAAGACAGGGCAGCGCAGAACTTGTTCAGGACCACGGACAGAGCTCAAGAAGCCCCAATGCAGGAACAAGGCAAGGAAGCTGGTAGATTGAAGGAATTGCTCCCCTCCCCTCTTGGGAGAGGCTGCAGCGTTTGGGACTTTTTCATTTGGAGAAAATGCAGGTAAGAGGCAGTTTACATGTATAAAATTATGCAACGCATAGAAACATTTCTTCAATTCAAAGTTTTGGTGCTGACCTTCAAAGACCTCAACGGCCTCGGCCCAGTAGACCTGAAGGAACGTCTCCACCCTCACCGTCCAGCCTGCACACTGAGGTCCAGCTCCGAGGTCCTTCTGGCGGCTCCCTCCCTGCAAGAAGTGAGGATACAGGGAACCAGGCAGAGGGCCTTCTCGGTGGTGGCGCCCTCCCGTCAGATGTCAAAGGAAACAAACAACTACCTGACTTTTAGAAGACACCTGAAGGCAGCCCTGTTTAGGGAAGTTTTTAACGTTTGATGTTTTATTGTGTTTTCAATATTGTGTTGGGAGCTGCCCAGAGTGGCTGGGGAGACCCAACTAGATGGGCAGGGTATAAATAATAATTATTATTATTATTATTATTATTATTATTATTATTATTATTATTATTACAGAGGATGGACGGCCACCTTGACAATCCCCCCATAGCTCCCGCTACCTTCTCCTCCCACAGCTCACCCCAGCCTCACCCCCACAGCTTTCCCCAAGCAAGTGGCTGTCAACCTCGTAACAGGCTTTCTGTGTATAGGATGATAGACACACACGAACACTTATGCCCATATAAACAACCCATACGGACCATTCAGCACAGCGGATGCTGTGATTCCCCGAGAATTCCCTGCGGGCTCTCCCTCTCTCTCTCACACACACCACCATCTCCCCAAGTCCCCAAATGCCTGAGCTAAATCCAGTTGCTTATAAAATATGGAAGAAGCCTCTGGGCTTGGGGCGAGGGCTTCGGGATTCAGGTCGTCCTCCAGTTCACGTATTTGGCATAGAGAGAAAGAGAGAAAGGAAAGAGGGAAAGAGGGAAAGAGAGAAAGAGAGAAAGAGAGAAAGAGAGAAAGAGAGAAAGAGAAAGAGAGAAAGAGGGAAAGAGAGAAAGAGGGAGAGGAGAAGAGGAGAAAGAGGAGAAAGAGGGAAAGAGAGGAGAAAGAGGGGAAAGAGAGAAAGAAGGAGAAGAGAGAAAGAGAGAGAAAGAGAGAAAGAGGGAAAGAGGGAAAGAGAGAAAGAGAGAAAGAGGAGAAAGAGGGAAAGAGGGAAAGAGGAGAAAGGGAGAAAGGGAGAAAGGGAGAAAGAGAGAAAGAGGGAAAGAGGGAAAGAGGGAAAGGGAGAAAGAGGGAAAGAGAGAAAGAGAGAAAGAGAGAAAGGGAGAAAGAGAGAAAGAGGGAAAGAGAGAAAGAAAGAGAGAAAGAGAGAAAGAGGGAAAGAGGGAAAGAGAGAAAGGGAGAAAGGGAGAAAGAGAGAAAGAGGGAAAGAGGGAAAGAGAGAAAGGGAGAAAGGGAGAAAGAGAGGGGGCCCTGCATTAGACAGGACAGGGGACAACCCCAATCTCAACTATAGCAGCACTGCCATGGCCCCACAGGCATAGGCAGGCAGGCAGAATCAGGGCCGGAATTAGGTTTGATGCGGCCCTCAGCTCCTGAAGGTAATGGTGTCATTTATACAGGTATGTCCATATGATCTTTATTAATTCCCATAAAATTACTATATTACAGATTGCAACGGCATTTTACATATTTCTTCTACTCCTTGGAGTTGACTTCCACTCTTCCTTCTTCTGTCTTCTTTATATCGACGGGAAAGAAGAGATAAACTATAATGAGTGGAAAGGGACAATGCGTAGAAGAAAGATTACCCTGGAATCTTTCAAGGCCCCTTCCCAGGCCACACCCACTTTTCTCAAGCCGCGCCTCTTACTGACCCTGGGCTACTCCCAGACTTGCGAAAATATGTGGCGAGATGGAGCAGTCCCGTTGGGGTTGCCGGGAGGCTCTTTCAAGAGAGCAACTAGCCTTAGGCACCTGACATCCCGGCAGCTGCTATAACTTATTCAAGGCACTCTGGACCACAGCAGCTGCATCGTCAAAGCACAACGGGAGGGGAATCCGACCGTGTGCGTGCGCCTGGAAAGGGAATGGTGAGGACAAAAAGAAGAGGACCAAGATGGCAAGCCGCTCAGGGAAGCTGGTGGGGGAAAGGAAGGCGGAGGAGAATTTGTTCCCGGTGATGTCTTCCTAGGGACGCGGGTGGAGCTGTGGGTGAAACCACAGAGCCTCTTGGGCTTGCCAATCGGAAGGTCGGCGGTTCGAATCCCAGCAATGACGGGGTGAGCTCCCGTCACTCGGTCCCTGCTCCTGCCCACCTAGCAGTTCGAAAGCACGTCAAAGTGCAAGTAGATAAATAGGTACCGCTCTGGCGGGAAGGTAAACGGCGTTTCCGTGCGCTGCTCTGGTTCGCCAGAAGCGGCTTAGTCATGCTGGCCACATGACCCGGAAGCTGGACGCCGGCTCCCTCGGCCAGTAAAGCGAGATGAGTGCCGCAACCCCAGAGTCGTCCGCGTCTGGACCTAACGGTCAGGGGTCCCTTTACCTTTACCTTTAATGTCTTCCTACCCTGGTTCTTCAGATTGCTTAGCCATTAAAGTGCAGCCGTACCTTGGTTGTCGATTGCCTTGATGCTCGTATGTTTTGGCTCCCAAACGCCGCAAAGCCGGAAGTGAGTGTTTTCCGGTTTGCAAACGTTTTTCGGAAGTCCAACGTCCGACGCAGCTTCCGCGGCGTCCGATTCAGTGCAGGAAGCCACACCTCTGTTTTTCAAACCGTTTCGGGAGTCGAACTTGTTGTACAAGTGAATATGGTCTTTGAGAACCGACTGCTTTTAAGGAAATGTCTCCTAACAGTGCTGTTTCTAGTGTTTTCACTATCTGTATTATATTTTTTAAAATGGCTTGAGACCCGATCGGCGGTTTCTCATTTACACCGGTACCTTGGTTCTCGGACGTAATCTGTTCTGGAAGACCTCTCGACTTCTGAAATGTTCAAAACTGAGGCGCAAAGGGTTAAATTGGAAAAAATGGAAAAAAACACGCAGCGGAAGCCGTTCCACTTCTGAGGCGCGTTTGAAAACAGAAGCAATTACTTCCGGGTTTTCGGCATTCGAAAACTGAAACGTTCAGCTTCTGAGACACTTGAAAACCGAGACACCACTGTATATATTTTCTCCCATCAGGTTTTGCAATTTTTTCGAACGTTCTCACGAAAACCCATGAACGTGTGTGGTGTAGTGGTTAAGAGTGGTGGACTTGTAATCTGGTGAACCGGGTTCGCTTCCCCACTCCTCCACATGCAGCTGCTGGGTGACCTTGGGCTAGTCACACTTCTCTGAAGTCTCTCAGCCCCACTCACCTCACAGAGTGTTTGTTGTGGGGGAGGAAGGGAAAGGAGAATGTGAGCCGCTTTGAGACTCCTTTGGGTAGAGATAAAGCAGGATATCAAATCCAAACTCTTCTTCTTCTTCATCGTCCTTCTCTTCTTATATATACGCGTTCCTACGCCGTTTTGCTGGAAGTACCCATTCTTTTGCGAAGTGATATTCCCTAAAATAAAACATGTTTACGTGTCTTGGTCATGGATCTACGCATTCAAATGCACACCTTGACATTATTTATGCATCTTTGCCGACATTACTGGGCCATTGAAATGCAGTGCAAAATTCAGAGCTTCAGTTACAGTATATCTTGTTCTTGTATTTACATGAAAATTAATAAAAATTACTTGGATTAGAAGAAATGGGGAGGACCATGTAAACAAACTCGAGGTCCTTTGGAGGAAAGGTGGGATATGCATAAGAGCAACAACAACAATGAAGATTATTTATATACAATGCAATCAATCAACAAAGGCTAGTGCAGTGGTAACTTGGTTTTTGAACAGAATGCTTTCCGGGAGTCCGTTTGACTTCCAAAATGTTTGGAAACCAAAACGTGGCTTCTGATTGGCTGCAGGAAGCTCCTACAGCCAATCAGAAGCCGCACCAGACGCTCAGCTTCCGAAAACTGTTCAAAAACCAGAACACTCACTTCTGGGTTTCGTTCGTTCGGGATCCGGTTTATTCGGCAGCCACGGCGTTCAGCTTCCAAGTTGCGACTGTATTTAACAAAGGCAGAGACAGCAGTAAATTTAATAACTCCTCCCAAATATGTTTGATCAATGAAATAGTGCTTCTCATGGGTTTGATGGTAGTTTGGGGGTTCTCTTTTTCTTTTTCTTTCCTTCCTCCTTCCTTCTCTGCATCCCTCCCTCCCTCCCTTCCTTCCTTTTCTCTCTCTTCCTCCCTTCCTTCTCTCTCTCTGTTTCTCTCTCTCTCTCTCTCTCTCTCTCCTCTGCCACTGCTCCCTCCTCTTTCTTTCTTTCTTTCTTTCTTTCTTTCTTTCTTTCTTTCCTTCCTTCCTTCCTTCCTCCTTCCTCCTCCCTCCCTCCCTTCTTTCCTTCCTCTTCCTTCCTTCTCTTCCTTCCTTCCTTCTCTCTCTCTTCCTTCCTTCTCTTCTCTCTCTCTCTCTCTCTTCTCTTCTCTCTTCTCTCTCTCTCTCTCTCTTCCTCTCCCTTCCCTCCTCCCTCCCTCCCTTCCTTCCTTCCTTCCTTCCTCTCCTTCCTCTCTCCCTTCTTTTTCTTTTCTTTCTTTCTTTCTTTCTTTCTTTCTTCTTCCTTCCTCCCTTCCTTCCTTCTCTTCTCTCTTCTTTCTCTTTCTTTCTTTCTTTCTTTCTTTCTTTCTTTCTTTCTTTCTTTCTTTCTTTCTTCTCTCTCTCTCTCTCTCTCTCTTTCTTTCTTTCTTTCTTTCTCTTCTCTCTCTCTCTCTCTCTCTCTCTCTCTCTCTTTTTCTCTCTCTCGAGTGCCTCCACCGCTGCTTTTTCTGAGAAATGTCTTTCCACATCAAGGCCTCGAGGAAGCAAACAGCTACTGGAAACCTCGAAGAGTTCTTTCACTCAGCACGTGTCTTCGGGGATCGGCGTCTCGGGAAGAGCAGCCGGCGGAAAGAGGGCCCAGGGGTGTCTGAGGCGGGACTCTCTTCCTGTCAGCGGCAGGGATGAGGTTGGCAGGCAAACTCCTGCAGATCCATTACCGGGGCCCCGTTGCGGCCGAGCCTGACCTGCCTCTTGGAGAGGCACCGAGGAGGGTGGGAAGGAGGAAGGGAGGAGGGGAGCAGAGGAAGGGGAGAGCCAAGAAAAGAGACCGGGGGGGGGGGATGATGAAGCTTCGGGGAAAGGCGCCTTCAGCTCAAAGGCCCCAAAGAATCCCAGGATCCACTGGATTAGGCTTTAAATTCAATAAAAAGGGCTTCTTAGATCACTCAATACCCTCCATAACAACACAAGGGGAGCCTGTGACTGGATCAGTCCAAAATCCCGACAAGACAGAAGGACTGTTTTGGGGGGACAGGGGGTAGGTAGGTGGGGGATGGGACTCCCTGTCCCTGAATGGGGTGACTGTGCCCCCAAAGGACCAGGTGCACAGCCTGGGGGTCATTTTGGACTCACCGCTGTCCATGGAGGCGCAGGTCAGTTCTGTGTCCAGGGCAGCTCCATCTGGTACGCAGGATGAGACCCTCCCTGCCCACAGACTGTCTGGCCAGAGTGGTGCATGCTCTGGTTATCTCCCGCTTGGACTACTGCCATGCGCTCTCCGTGGGGCTCCCTTTGAAGGTGACCCGGAAACTGCAACTAATCCAGAATGCGGCAGCCAGACTGGGGACTGGGAGCGGCCGACGGGACCATATAACCCCGGTCCTGAGAGACCTACATAGGCTCCCAGTTCATTTCCGAGCACAATTCAAAGTGTTGGTGGTGGCCTTGGAAGCCCTAAACGGCCCTGTATCCCTGAAGGAGCATCTCCACCCCGGACACCGGGGTCCATCTCCTGAGGGCCTTCCCTCCCTGCAAGAAGTGAGGTTGCAGGGAACCAGGCAGAGGGCCTTCTCGGTGGTGGCGCCCTCCCATCAGATGTCAAGGAAATAAACAACTATCTGACTTTTAGAAGACATCTGAAGGCAGCCCTGTTTAGGGAGGTTTTTAATGTTTGGTGTTTTGTCTTGTTCATACATATGTTTGGGAAGCTGCCTAGAGTGGCCGGGGACAAAACAGCTAGATACAAATAAAATAACTATAATAATTGATGATTTCAACAACAACAACACCATCTAAAAGCCTGAAATAGATTAATTAAACCACATCTGTCATTGCACAAAAAACACACCTACCTGCCTGAAATCTCCAGCGTCCGCAGCAGCAGCAGCAGCGAACAAGTCTCCGTCTGAGTGATAGCCAGCCGTGTTGATTGGTTATTTATCTAACTTTGATTTCTTGGGTTTACAGACTCCCTGCTTGGCGGTCCATAATGTCATAGTTTAATATTTATGAAGTGTCAAGCGTTCTATAGATAATGTGCGCCGGGGCCTGATCGTTGCAGTTTTCCATTAGGGATTTGGGGGCAGAGCGGAGGGGAACGCCTTTCTCGCCTCTGCATTCCAGAAGGCACAAATGTTTTCCGCATCCCGACCAGTGCTGGGAGGGGGAAACGTCGAGACATCAGCACAGAAAGCCTTGAGAAGCTGTCTATTTTTTAATAGAATCATAGCTGCATTTACAAAAGCCATCCCGGTTTCTGATTTGATCCCGGAATTTCCAGCTTTTCCTTGTTGTTGTTGTTGTTGAGTCGTTGAGTTGTGTCCGACTCCTTGTGACCCCATGGACCAGAGCACACCAGGCACTCCTGTCTTCCACTTATCTCCTTGGCACGGGGGTCGCATAACTCCATCCTCTTCAATGTTTCTCCCGTGAAAATTGTTGTTGTTGTTCTTGAGTCGTTAAGTCGTGTCCGACTCTTCGTAACCCCATGAACCAGAGCACACCAGGCACTCCTGTCTTCCACTGCTTCCCGCAGTTTGGTCAGACTCATGTCAGTCGCTTCGAGAACACTGTCCCAACCATCTCGCCCTCTGTCGTCCCCTTCTCCTTGTGCCCTCCATCTTTCCCAACATCAGGGTCTTTTCCAGGGAGTCTTCTCTTCTCATGAGGTGGCCAAAGTATTGGAGCCTCAAGCTTCAGGATCTGTCCTTCCAGTGAGCACTCAGGGCTGATTTCCTTCAGAATGGAGAGGTTTGATCTTCTTGCAGTCCATGGGACTCTCAAGAGTCTCCTCCAGCACCAGAATTCAAAAGCATCCATTCTTCGGTGATCAGCCTTCTTTATGGTCCAGCTCTCACTTCCATACATCACTACTGCTTTTCCTTAGGATGTTCCTATTTTCATTGGAGAAATGTTGGAGGGCACCCCAATTTTGATGGAGATATGCTGATGACACAACCTTGATGGCAGAAAGTGAGGAGGAATTAAAGAACCTTTTAATGAGGGTTAAAGAGGAGAGCGCAAAATATCAAATATATAAAAGGATGCCATACAGAGGAGGGAGAAAGGTTGTTTTCTGCTGCTCCAGAGAAGCGGACACGGGGCAATGGATTCAAACTACAAGAAAGAAGATTCCACCTAAACATTAGGAAGAACTTCCTGACAGTGAGAGCTGTTCGGACAGTGGAATTTGCTGCCAAGGAGTGTGGTGGAGTCTCCTTCTTTGGAGGTCTTTGAAGCGGAGGCTTGACAGCCATCTGTCAGGAATGCTTTGATGGTGTTTCCTGCTTGGCAGGGGGTTGGACTGGATGGCCCTTGGGGTCTCTTCCAACTCTAGGATTCTAGGATTCTATGATGGTCTGAAGCTCAACATCAAAAAAACGAAGAATTTGCAGGTGTTTATTACTGGGAGGCTTCCAGGCAAGCGGCAAAACTCACCTGCCCCGCTCTCTCTGCACCCCCAATTTCTTGGCCCACTTCTGCCCCCCCTTCCTCCAAATTTTATGGCTTCCCTGCCCCCACTCCTATAAATATGCTTTTTTCAGGGCCCCATTTATCAGTGCACGCGGCTATCGAGCAGGCTCCGCTCATGACAGGTTGAAATTGACTTGTATGATATTGGAATGACTATTGATTGTTTCGGCACCTTGCGACGTGACGAGCTTGGCGACCGGTATTTCTTTGGGGATCTGCTTTCACGCGGCCGGTGGCTGTCGGTGACCATCGGGAACAGTGGGCCAGGAGACACCTAGTCCTTGCGATGAAGGAAATCGGCAGATAAGGGATCCCTGACAGGTTGGGAAAAGTTACAGGTAGGTAGCCATGTTGGTCTGCCATAGTCAAAACAAAATAAAAATTCCTTCCATTAGCACCTTAGAGACCAGCTAAGTTTGTTCTTGGTATGAGCTTTCGTGTGCATGCACACTTCTTCAGATACACTGAAACGAAGTCACCAGACCCTTATATATAGTGAGATGAGGGAGGGTGGTGGGAATGGGTGATTGGCTGATAGGTGTGGAAAACCTGTTGACGACTGTTAACGACTGCAATTGGTCTTACAGGAAAAAGCAAGGGGTGAGATGGCTAAAAATAGCTTTGTCATGTATAATGAGATAAGAATCCAATGTCTCTATTCAGACCAGGTCTCTCCGTGGTTTTAAGTTTGGTAATAAGTTGCAATTCAGCAACTTCTCTTTCCAGTCTACAGGTGAAACTCGAAAAATTGGAATATTGTGTAAAGGTTCGTTTCTCTCAGTAATTCAACTTAAAAGGTGAAACTAATATATGAGATAGACTCATGACATGCAAAGTGAGATATGTCAAGCCTTTATTTGTTATAATTGTGATGATTATGGCATACAGCTGATGAGAACCCCAAATTAACAATCTCAACTTTGGGGTTTTCATCAGCTGTACGCCATAATCATCACAATTATAACAAACAAAGGCTTGACATATCTCGCTTTGCATGTCATGAGTCTATCTCATATATTAAACTCCAGTAGCTAATGAAAACAATTGCTTACATAAATGGACTTTTCCACAATAATAATTTTTCGAGTTTCACCTGTATTTCTGAAATTCTTTTGGAATAAGTCAGCTACCTTGAGATCTTGTATAGAATATCCTGGGAGATTGAATTGTTCTCCTACTGGACGTCTTCCTAATGTTCAGATGAAATCTCTTCCTTCCTCCTCCCCGACCTTCCAAGTGTCCCTATTTTCCAGGGACACCCCTGATTTAGAGAAACCGTCCCAGTTTCTGACTTGATCCCACTTTTCCTTAGGTAGGGAAAGACCAGAGGGTGGCTGCCAAGAGGGAACCCTATTAAGACGCCTTGAGATCTTCCGTCAGGTGCCTTCTCAACAGCTGATAGTGTTATGGATGGAGATGAAACAGACTTGGATTTCTGTTACAGCTTGGAGGCTGGGCAGGCTATTGATTGAGGAGGGAATCTCTCCTTCCTCGCGCCGCGGCCGGAGGATTAATTTATGTTTGTCAAGAGAACCCTAATTAAGTCTCTTTAAGAGAAAGTTAACTTTAATGCAGCTGAGTTCAACACTCAGAGAGAAAGGGGATTGGCCGACATGCAGGGATGGACACAGGAATTGCCGGAATATAAATGATTGTATGAAACTGATGTTGCGCTTGCTATAAATATTTTGCTCCAAGGTGGAGAACTGACCGCTTTTCGGATGTTGCTCCCATCAAGAAGTTGTTGTTGTTGTTCAGTCGTTCAGTCGTGTCCGCCTCTTGGTGACCCCTTGGACCAGAGCACGCCAGGCACCCCTATCCTCCACTGCCTCTCGCAGTTTGGCCAAACTCATGTTAGTAGCTTCGAGAACACTGTCCAACCATCTCATCCTCTGTCGTCCCCTTCTCCTTGTGCCCTCCATCTTTCCCAACATCAGGGTCTTTTCCAGGGAGTCTTCTCTTCTCATGAGGTGGCCAAAGTCTTGGAGCCTCAGCTTCAGGATCTGTCCTTCCAGTGAGCACTCAGGGCTGATTTCTTTGAGAATGGATAGGTTTGATCTTCTTGCAGTCCATGGGACTCTCAAGAGTCTCCTCCAGCACCAGAATTCAATGTGAAAATAAGGACGTCCTATTCCATCCCCTCCAATGTTTCTCCCATGAAAATAGGGATATGCTAAGGAAAAGTGGGACTTTCTGGGATCAAATCAGAAACCCAGAACATTTTAAATTGCCCGCCCTGGAGTCGAAGACCACCCCCAGAAACATCATACCTACATCACAGAAAAGGCAGTCTACAACAGAAATCTGAGTGCATTGTTTATCACAATTTCTTTATTCATTTTGCTGATATCCAGCTGCAAATAAAACGTGTTGCAAAGTGCAATATACAGACATGACACTAGATGGCGACAGAGAGCTATGCAAAATCCAATGTATTTTTCAAAACGTTTCCCCCCCCCAAAAAAGCATTTTCACAGCGTTGTTTTTTTTAATATGAGTGTCGATTCCACTCTTGTTTATTCCAAGGAGCTCAAGGTGGCATGTATGGAATCATGGAATTTGTAGAGTTGGAAGGGAACCCCAAGGGTCATCCAGTCCAACCCCCTGTAATGCGGGGATCTCAGCGAAAGCATCCATGGCAGTGGATTAGCCCTAGCCAACCCTGGTCTCCCAGCTCCTCGTCCGGTACTCCAACCACTACACCACACTGCCTTTCAAGACTGGACGCTCTGTTCGGAGGTGGGGGGGTTGCTTTCTGACAAAGCCTTCCTCACACCGGAAAGTTTGTGGGTGGTTTGCGAAACGGGGAAGCGGATGCCCTCGCCACCCGCCCACCGAGGATGCAGAAAAGTCTCCCGGTTCCTCCATCTTCCTGCTTGCTCCCTGCAATCTCCCATCCTCCCGACCCACCCACCCCCCATCCCAGGAAAGCAAACATCTTCATTACAGCTCCGAGTTGTTTAAATAAATGAATTAATATTGACAAACCATCAGCGGCCCTAATAAATGATTAGTTAAAGGCATATATATATCACATTACGGTTAGCTGTAGCCCCATCTTAATTACTTCAGCAGAGGATTCCATTAGCCAAGGAGCCGGCCGGCCTTCTCCGGGAGCAAGCCTGCTTCCCTTCCCCTCCCCCTCCAAATCTCTGTTCTCTGAGGCTCCGAGCTCCGTTCAGCCGCCACTCCTAGAGCCCTAGAGTCCTGCGGGCACCGGGGAAGAAAAACAGCAATGAAAGGGGGGGGCGACGGACCTCTGCAAGCGGGAAGCAATCGAGAAAGTCTCTGCAATTGGCCAACTTGCAGAGACTTACATTGTGCAGGCAATACAGCTTATTTATTTATTTATTTCAGATCAGAACCAGTGAAGGCAGTGATGGTCCCGTGTGAGTGGCAGGAGGCGGTTGGAGGATGGATGGCGGCTAACAGGTTGAGGTTGAATCCTGACAAGACAGAAGGACCGTTTTGGGGGGACAGGGTGCGAGCGGGTGTGGGGGACTCCCCGGTCCTGAACGGGGTCACTGTGTCCCCAAAGGACCAGGCGCGCAGCCTGGGAGTCATTTTGGACTCACCTCTATCCATGGAGGCGCAGGTCAATTCTGCGTCCAGGGCGGCTGTCTCCCAGCTCCATCTGGTACGCAGGATGAGACCCTCCCTGCCCGCAGACTGTCTCGCCAGAGTGGTGCATGCTCTGGTTATCTCCCGCTTGGGCTACTGCCTGGAACGGATTAAGTTTGAGAACCAAGGCACCGTTGCATTTCACTAACTTTCCATTTCTTTCTCTTCTCTTTTTTTCCCAGGCAATGTCTTAAATCAGGGGTAGGCAACCTAAGGTCCCGCGGGCGGTCCGGGAACCGGCGTGTTTTTACACGAGTAGAATGTGTCCTTTTATTTAAAATGCATCTCTGGGTTATTTGTGGGGCATAGGAATTTGTTCATTATTTTTTTCAAAATATAGTCCAGCCCCCCACAAGGTCTGAGGGACAGTGGACCGGCCCCCTGCTGAAAAAGTGTGCTGATCCCTGTACTAAAACCTCTCTGTCTTATCCGTATTGAAATTCAGTTCAGGTAAGCAAGTCTGGGGAACCACCTGCTACTAGAATATGGGGAGGCAGACTCTGGCCCAATTGCCTTCTAAAATTGTCCCCCAGACGGTCCGGGAATCAGCGTGTTTTTACATGAGTAGAATGTGTCCTTTTATTTAAAATGCATCTCTGGGTTATTTGTGGGGCCTGCCTGGTGTTTTTACATGAGTAGAATGTGTCCTTTTATTTAAAATGCATCTCTGGGTTATTTGTGGGGCCTGCCTGGTGTTTTTACATGAGTAGAATGTGTGCTTTTATTTAAAATGCATCTCTGGGTTATTTGTGTGGCCTGCCTGGTGTTTTTTTACGTGAGTGGAATGTGTGCTTTTATTTAAAATGCATCTCTGGGTTACTTGTTTGGGCATTGGAATTCGTTCATTTTCCCTCCCAAAATATAGTCCGGCCTACCACGTGGTCTGAGGGACGGTGGACCAGCCCACGGCTGGAACAGGTTGCTGACCCCTGTCTTAAATGATGCAAATCTCTCACGGATGTGAGCCGAGGGCACCCTCTGCAGAGGCACAGGGTGTGTGTTTGTGTTCTAAGCAGAGATAATCCTTGCAGGCCGTCGGCCAGTGTGTAACCAGTCCTCTGAAGAGATGAACAACGTCCGCCCGCCACGGCTGGTTTGTTGTCCGGCCATAGAGACGTCAAGGGGTTGGGGATGCTTCCGAGGAAGGTCTATTACACCGGGTTTATGGAGCATGGCCAGACCTCGCCGTGACCCCATGGAACATGCAGAGCTAGGAGGGAGGTTTATCAGGTCAGCGGCCCGTGAAAGGACAGGTCTCTAAACGGGTCCCTTGCCCCTTCTGCAGCCATGGCGGCCTGGCGGTTGAGTGATAATGTGCTCGGCCGCAGCCATTGCGCCACAAACTCAGGAGCTAGCGGTCTCATTTTTCACCAGACTTTTGCCTGTCTTGTTCAGCATCCCCTCCAACGTTTCTCCCGTGAAAATAGGGACGTCCTATTCCATCCCCTCCAACGTTTCTCCCCTGAAAAGAGGGACGTCCTATTCCATCCCCTCCAACGTTTCTCCCCTGAAAAGAGGGACGTCCTATTCCATCCCCTCCAACGTTTCTCCCCTGAAAAGAGGGACGTCCTATTCCATCCCCTCCAACGTTTCTCCCCTGAAAATAGGGACGTCCTATTCCATCCCCTCCAACGTTTCTCCCCTGAAAATAGGGACGTCCTATTCCATCCCCTCCAACGTTTCTCCCCTGAAAATAGGGACGTCCTATTCCATCCCCTCCAACGTTTCTCCCCTGAAAATAGGGACGTCCTATTCCATCCCCTCCAACGTTTCTCCCCTGAAAATAGGGACGTCCTATTCCATCCCCTCCAACGTTTCTCCCCTGAAAATAGGGACATCCTATTCCACCCCCTCCAACGTTTCTCTCCTGCAATTAGGGACGTCCCATTCCACCCCCTCCAACATATCCCTGAAAAGAACCCCTGCATTTGGCAGAACACCCTGCCTTGAAACATCGGTTCTTAGCTGTGATTATTGGGTTGTTCTCATTTTGGTTTTTCTTATGTTTTTATGTTTTGGTTTTATCTTGCAAAGTACCCTGAGACTTGCAAGTGTATACTACTACTACTAATAATAATAATTAATAATGTCTATGCTCTGCCTCTGCAGTTGAAGGCAGCAATGCTTCTGAATGCCAGCGGCTGGAAACCGAAGGAGGGAGGAGGGGTCTTGTGTTCAAATCCTGCTTGCTGGTTTCCCATTTGGGGCATCTGGTTAGCCATTGTGAGAACAGGACGTTGGGTTTGATAGGCCATTGGCCTGATCCTCAAAGCATTTTCTTAAAATCCTTAGGATATCCTCCGTTCTCATTTCCAGATGCGAGATATAAAAGCATGGACTGAATGATCAGGCAAGTTGCCATCCCGCCCCCCCCCGCCCCCGATCTGCGGTGTGCATTTTTGAGACTCAAATGTCCTAGACTCAAGTGGGATATTCCTTCCGTCAATGCGTTGCTGGTCGCATCGGAGGAACGACGACGTTGAACATCGAGGCGTCCCTAGTTTTAATTAAGCCCATTTTGAAATTGATTTCATTAGCCGGGCACTTTAACTACCTTGCCGTCAGAGTGATTTAAACGCCATGCCTTGTCAAATGGGCGGGTTGTCAAGATGGCCTTATTGGAGATAGCTACTCCTTGGGAATCTTCACCCTCATTGTCCAGCCCGGACACTGAGGTCCAGCTCCGAGGGCCTTCTGGCGGTTCCCTCCCTGCGAGAAGCGAAGTTACAGGGAACCAGGCAGAGGGCCTTCTCGGTGGTGGCGCCCGCCCTGTGGAACACCCTCCCATCAGATGTCAAGTAATATAACCTTTAGAAGACATCGGAGTGTGCTCTGGTTATCTCCCGCTTGGACTACTGCAATGCGCTCTCCGTGGGGCTCCCTTTGAAGGTGACCCAGAAACTGCAACTAATCCAGAATGCGCTAGCTAGACTGGTGACTGGGAGTGACCCCCAAGACCATATAAACCAGTCTTGAAAGACCTACATTGGCTCCCGGACGTTTCCGAGCACCATTCAAAGTGTTGGTGCTGACCTTGAAAGTCCTAAATGGCCCAGTATACCTGAAGGAGCGTCTCCACCCCGGACACCGGGGTCCATCTCCCGAGGGCCTTCTGGCGGTTCCCTCCCTGCGAGAAGCAAGGTTACAGGGAACCAGGCAGAGGGCCTTCTCGGTGGTGGCGCCCTCCCTGTGGAACGCCCTCCCACCAGATGTCAAGGAAATAAACAACGATCTGACTTTTAGAATACACCTGAAGGCAGCTCTGTTTAGGGAAGTTTTTAAGGTTTGATTCTATTTTAAATATTCTGTTGGGAGCCGCACAGAGTGGCTGGGGAAACCCAGCTAGATGGGTAGGGTATAAATAAATTATTATTATCAAACGATCAGGAAACTTTGGCGCCGGTTCAGAGGCGTTGCAAAATTTCGGGGTTCGTAGCTAACGGAGCCCTCGCTGGTGCTCCTGTTCTGCTTTCGGCAAAAGTCTGAAACGTGTCTCTTGATTAGTCTGGGGTGAATGCGGACGGGGGGGTGGGGAGAGAGAGTAAAGGAGTGGAGGGAATCAAGACAGGGAGACAAAAAGAGAGAGGAGAAAGTGTAATAAGATTAAAGGCAGGCTCGTGCGAGAGGCGAGAGTGTCCATCTGCATCTCTCGCTTTCAAGAGCCTTCGTTAGGCATGAAAAGCTCCTTTTATCCCGTTCCAAACGCGTCGTGACGGGTGCGCACGGTCGGGGCTTTCATCTCTCGTTGCGCGTCGCTCCTCGCATCGAGCCTTAATGAACCTGATGGGGAAATGGTTCGTGTCTTGATGGGGTGAGCAGAGAGAGAGAGAGAGAGTATTGTGGGGAGGAAGAGCAGGGGAGAATTGTTGCCGCAAAGATTGGGGGGGGGCCTCCCAGCCGCAGCTCTCAGACCACTCTGCTGCGCCGCTAATTAAGGAATCGAGAGATGAAGTGGATGTTTTCGGAGGAGGGAAGGAGCGTGCCACACGGCCTTTGGTTTTCAGATGCAGCCTGCGTCTCTGAGAGTCACCCCTTTTCCTCCCAAAGTGCTACTCTCACTGTCCCCCACCCGAGGTGAAGATGCTTATGGGGTTTTCAAGACAGCTTTGCATCTCCAGGGATGGTGACAGGTGAAGAAGAAGAAGGAGGAGGAGGAAAAGAAGAAGAATCCTAGAATCCTAGAGTTGGAAGAGACCCCAAGGGCCATCCAGTCCAACCCCCTGCCAAGCAGGAAACACCATCAAAGCATTCCTGACAGATGGCTGTCAAGCCTCCGCTTAAAGACCTCCAAAGAAGGAGACTCCACCACACTCCTTGGCAGCAAATTCCACTGTCCAACAGCTCTTACTGTCAGGAAGTTCTTCCTAATGTTTAGGTGGAATCTTCTTTCTTGTAGTTTGAATCCATTGCCCCGTGTCCGCTTCTCTGGAGCAGCAGAAAACAACCTTTCTCCCTCCTCTATATGACATCCTTTGATATATTTGAACATGGCTATCATATCACCCCTTAACCTTCTCTTCTCCAGGCTAAACATACCCAGCTCCCTAAGCCGTTCCTCGTAAGGAAAAGAAGAAGGAAAAGAAGAGGAGGAGTTTGGATTTAATATCCCGCTTTATCGCTACCCGAAGGAGTCTCAAAGCGGCTAACATTCTCCTTTCCCTTCCTCCCCCACAACAAACACTCTGTGAGGTGAGTGGGGCTGAGAGACTTCAGAGAAGTGTGACTAGCCCAAGGTCACCCAGCAGCTGCATGTGGAGGAGCGGGGAAGCGAACCCGGTTCACCAGATTACGAGTCCACCGCTCTTAACCACTGCACCACACTGAGCATCTAATACCCCTTCTCTGAAATCTGCACCGGTTGAATTTGGCTACCAGACTAGGTTCAAGGTGCTGCTGCAAGTCTACAAAGCCCTCAACAACTTTACTAAATGTAATGAATTTTTCGATGCAATGCGGGTGAAACCATAACGCGGCCACCCTTTGAAATTTGCACTCGTCTGAATATTGCGATGCTGTTCTTCAACGGGCCAGTGTTTACAAAATTGCATTTGCTAGGAATCAGAGCCAGATTTAGGTTTGATGAGGCCCTAACCTACTGAAAGTAATGGGGCCCTTTATATGTCCAGCTGTTTTTTTGTGTGTGTTGATATGCTGTATGGTACAGTGGTACCTCAGGTTACCTACGCTTCAGGTTACAGACTCCGCTAACCCAGAAATAACGCTTCAGGTTAAGAACTTTGCTTCAGGATAAGAACAGAAATCGTGCTCTGGCGGCGCAGCGGCAGCGGGAGGCCCCATTAGCTAAAGTGGTGCTTCAGGTTAAGAACAGTTTCAGGTTAAGAACGGACCTCCGGAACGAATTAAGTTCTTAACCCGAGGTACCTCTGTAATTTGTGGACCTAATAGGTATCTGAAGCCATTTGCACATGCAGAATGTAGGCACCCTATATATAGAAATGAGCAAACCAGTGATATTTTAGGGAGCAGGCGGGGCCCATGACTTATATCACAGGAGCCTACACAACAGAAAACACGGTTGCTGTCTGTAGGTTTTATTTGATTTGTTTTTTTATCTTATATTTTGGAAATGTCTTGCTTGCTTGTAGGGGGGCGGCAGAGAGCAGCACAGGAAAGTTGCGTGTAGCAACCAGCCTATAATACGAAGTTGAAATCTACATTTGCTGCCCCGCCCACTTTCCCCTCTGGCCCCGCCCACCACGGACATGCCAATGCCCCACCTCAATTTTGCCCAGACCAGATTGTGACCCTTAGATTGCCAACAGGTTCCTGTCGCTGTTATATTTTTGTTTTTAGAAACCAAACCCATCGAAATAGCAAGATGCTCGATTCAATGCTTTTACTTTCTTCCAAAGAACACCTATGTCAGGTAGGGAGAGTCTTCCAAAGACAGGGAGCAACCGAGTTGAGGACTAGGGATGGTGTGTGTGTGTGTGTGTGGATTTTGATTCAACAGGCACCGAAAGCTGAGTCTCCGTACTTTGCAGAACAATATGGGAACTTCAAAGCCTTCAAAAATCCGCCCTGATCTGAATTTTGCAATCCGATTCTCCAACCAAACACCATCGACATAGAAACATATATTAGGGGTGAAGTGTACAAACCCATGGAGACATTACTGAATCTAACATAAACATGGATTTTATTAGGAAACATCGCTTGCAAGAGCATCACATGTAAACGGCGTCTATCGGGAGAAATTTGCAGCAGAACGTGAGCGAATTTTCGTGAGTATTAAAATCATTATCTCAGATTGAACTGAATTCCAGGTTTAAGCGAGCCGGTGTGGTTTGGTGGATCGAGTGTTGTTCTAGGACCTTGGAGACCCAGGTTCAAATCCTCCCTCGGCCATGAAGCTCAGTGCTTAGCTTTGGAGGCCGGTCGCTGCCTCTCTCAGCCTAAACTACCTTGTTGCGGGGTTCAGGGGTGCCAACTTCAATAAATATTGGCAGGGCAGGCATGGGCACAGCAAGGATTTATTTTAGGGGGCAGGCTTTGCATTGCAGGGGGTCAGAACCGAGTTATCTGCAGTGCAATTGGTCAGTTAAAAAGGTAAAGGGACCCCTGACTGTTAAGTCCAGTCGCAGACGACTCTGGGGTTGCGGCGCTCATCTCGCTTTACTGGCCGAGGGAGCCGGCGTACAGCTTCCGGGTCATGTGGCCAGCATGACTAAGCTGCTTCTGGCGAACCAGAGCAGCGCACGGAAACGCCGTTTACCTTCCCGCTGGAGCGGTACCTATTTATCTACTTGCACTTTGACATGCTTTCAAACTGCTAGGTGGGCAGGAGCAGGGACCGAGCAACGGGAGCTCACCCCGTCATTGCGGGGATTCGAACTTCTGACCTTCTGATTGGCAAGCCCTAGGCTCTTGTGGTTTAACCCACAGCGCCACCCGCACCCCATTAATTGGTCAGTTAGGTATATTTGAATGACAATTTCTATCAACTTTGCGGGGGCCTGGTCGTTGCACATATTTTATTTGGGGAGGCAGAATGTGACCAAATCAGCCCCTGGGAGTTGCCCCCTATGTGTGGGGGTCAAACGAGGATGGGAGACGTTGGCGGAGTGCCTACCGAACAGAAATTTTTAATAAATTGTTTATGTGTGCTACCATGGCTGTTCGAATGATTTGTGCCCAAAGATGGAAAGAAGAAACAGTTCTGACCAAGGAATATCAGTGATTAAAATTAACGGAATATGCAGAAATGGCGAAACTCACCAGAAGAATAAGAAATCAAGTAGAGAGGCTTTTAAAAATAGAATCGATCGACTATTTGAAGACACATTGTAAACAAAATTAAAACATTCGGGCCCTGAGACCTGTGGGTATATAAATTCAACAAATAATAATATTAATAATTAGTGGGACTGATATAAACACACACAGATATAATTAAGGGGAAGAGATATGTAATTATATTGGATATGCAGTAATAAAAAGATATGAAATAGCCACAGAAGGGTGCGGGAGGAAGTCGAGGGGGAAGTTGTTAAAGTATTTGCAAAAGCAGAAAGAGAAAAATAAAAATACAGAATAAATCAAATGAACAGATCCATCTATGGCCACCTCGAGGAACTTCAAGGGAAAGGACATGCGACAGAAACGAAAAATGGGTTTGAAAATCGAGAAACGGAGAAAGAGAGAGAGAGAGAGACGAATTTTCCCAGGTCCTCCTGCCCTCTTCTCAATCCAGGCTGATTGTGAAGCAGTGATTTTTTTCTTCCTCCTTTCAGAAATAGTTTTAGCTCCCAGATAGAAGGAGCTGGAGGGGAGGGGAAGGTGGGACTCTGTGGGTAAGGATGAAGAAATCAGGCGGATGAGAGAGGAGTGAACCACGAACAGGCAGACGGGGGAAGCAGCCCCCGATAGACGGACCGCATCTCCCGAACGATCTTCCATCAAGCAAGCCGGATCGATCCGGCCGAGGCGCTGGGACTCCTTCAGATCTATTTAAAGGATCTGTCTGACCAGCGCTGAAAAGGGAGAAGCTTCTAATAAGCTCCTTTCCCCCCCTCCCCTCCCCTCCATGCCTCCAACCTTGTTACTTTGGTCAACGCATCGAGACAGGGGGGTGTCGTGGGGGGGGAGCGACTCTGAAATAGATCGAGCCTTGCTTGTTCACCAGCGTGTAAAGGAAGCGGCGCACCCTCCAACATTTATCAGATGAAAAGAGGGACGTCCTATTCCATCCCCTCCGACGTTTCTCCCCTGAAAATAGGGACGTCCTATTCCATCCCCTCCAACGTTTCTCCCCTGAAAATAGGGACGTCCTATTCCATCCCCTCCAACGTTTCTCCCCTGAAAATAGGGACGTCCTATTCCATCCCCTCCAACGTTTCTCCCCTGAAAATAGGGACGTCCTATTCCATCCCCTCCAACGTTTCTCCCCTGAAAATAGGGACGTCCTATTCCATCCCCTCCAACGTTTCTCCCCTGAAAATAGGGACGTCCTATTCCATCCCCTCCAACGTTTCTCCCCTGAAAATAGGGACGTCCTATTCCATCCCCTCCAACGTTTCTCCCCTGAAAATAGGGACGTCCTATTCCATCCCCTCCAACGTTTCTCCCCTGAAAATAGGGACGTCCTATTCCATCCCCTCCAACGTTTCTCCCCTGAAAATAGGGACGTCCTATTCCATCCCCTCCAACGTTTCTCCCCTGAAAATAGGGACGTCCTATTCCATCCCCTCCAACGTTTCTCCCCTGAAAATAGGGACGTCCTATTCCATCCCCTCCAACGTTTCTCCCCTGAAAATAGGGACGTCCTATTCCATCCCCTCCAACGTTTCTCCCCTGAAAATAGGGACGTCCTATTCCATCCCCTCCAACGTTTCTCCCCTGAAAATAGGGACGTCCTAAGGAAAAGCGGGACATTCTGGGATCAAATCAGAAACTGGGACGGGTTCTGTAAATCCGGCACTGGATAAGACGGTCTGATAACTTTGGCAAATTGGGCTTGAAGGTCTGCCTTGAGGGATCCAATTGTGAACCGATGTGAGTCAACTTCTTTTATTCACTTTGAATAAGATTGTCGCGTCTTTATTCTTTTAAGAGGGATTCAAGGGAACTTACCAGGAACGTACAACTCAATATGAGACAGACCGAATTGTACAATAGCGAGAGGCTCACACGAGCCTGCAACCAGCTGTCTGCTGTACGTGTAAAAGGGGGAATGTAACTCTTCCAAGTAAAGGAACTTGCTAACACAAGTTAGGAAGGATATTAATAAACGATATATCCTCTCCTGCCACACTGAACACTCCCACAGGGCCCCCAAAAGAGGACGTTTCTCCCGTGAAAATAGGGACGTCCTATTCCACCCCCTCCAATGTTTCTCCCGTCAAAATAGGGATGTCCTAAGGAAAAGCGGGACGTTCCAGGGTCAAATCAGAAACCGGGGGATCTTCTGTGAATCCGGAACTCTCCCTGGAAAATAGGGACACTTGGAGGGCCTGCAAATCTGTGGCCATCAAAAGATGATAAAATCACTGCGTTGTCGATAAAGGGTTCCATCCAGCTAAGTCCTACACAGAGTAGACCCATTGAAGCGGGTTGGCCTAAGTCGATCGTATCCGCACGTTTGAACCGACTGACTCCAAGAGTGGCTCCCATTGGACACAATTCGATTGCCCAGCAATTTTCAAAAACGAATGAGCCACGTGGAATGACTACTATTATTCCTAGTGAATAAGCAGCTGTTCTTCCTGAGAGTCACAGCATCTTTTTTCCATCATGGGGGAATCCTTCCTCCCACCCGACCCCCATCTGCACCTGTCCCTCTTGGGTCCGTGCCGGCCAAAACCCCCCACATAAACCCCCCTTCCCGCCCCTCATTTCTGCCTTACAGCTCGCAAGCTGAGCGGATCGATGCATTTTTATGTTGGATTTAAAGAAAGGGGGGAGAGACGGGGGGGCGGAATCTCTCCCCGCGCATTTAGCAACACACCAATTGAAGATAACTGCTTCCCAACACCCCGGGCTCGGTAATTTCTGTTTTTCCTTGTTTCCACAAAAAGAAGAAACAACACTTTGGGTTATTGCCCACGTTAGCCCTGCTCAGGGTAGACCCATTGGAATCAGCGGGCCTCAGTTTGCCATAATTATTATTATTAATTTTCCCCACCCGTCTGGCCCATGGAATAGGACAGCCTTCCTCAACCTCGGCCCTCCAGATGTTTTGAGACTACAATTCCCATCATCCCTGACCACTGGTCCTGCTAGCTAGGGATCATGGGAGTTGTAGGCCAAAAACATCTGGAGGGCTGAGGTTGAGGAAGCCTGGAATAGGACGTCCCTATTTTCAGGGGAGAAATGTTGGAGGGGATGGAAGCCCACCGGAGAGGTGCCAGAACTGATTGAATGAAGCCGTTGTTGTTGTTGTTGTTGTTGTTGTTGTTGTTGTTGTTGTTGTTACTATTATTATTAATTATCTTGGAACCAGTCCCTCGGGCAAGTGCCCAGCCGCACGAAAACACCAGAATGTCTCCCTCGTCTCTTGCTCCTGTCCAGATCGCTCTACATCACCCAGCCTGAAGATATTTCTTGATTTCCCCATATCTGTCTTTTCCTCGGCTCTCTGCGATGACAGTACACACGGAGAAAGAGAGAGAGAGAGAGAGAGAGAGAGAGAGAGAGAGAGAGAGAGAGAGAGAGACACTTGTCTCTCATCCCATCCATGCCAGGCAGTACTTTGCACTTACGTATTGATCCGGTTTGCCTTCAGAATGTCGCTGAGAGGGTGCTGGACGGCAAGGCGAAAGCACCTGCATTGTATTCAAGGTCAAAGCTCCCCCCACCCATCTCTCTTTCTCCCTCCCTCTCTCTTTCTTTCTCTTTCTTTTTCTCTCCTCTCTCTCTCTTTCTCTCTCTCTCTCTCTCCTTCTCTCTTTCTTTCTTTCTTTCTTTCTTTCTTTCTTTCTTTCTTTCTTTCTTTCTCTTTCTCTCTCTCTCTCTCTCCTTCTCTTTCTTTCTTTCTTTCTTTCTCTCTCCTTCTCTCTTTCTCTCTCTCTCCTTCTCTCTCTCTTTCTTTCTTTCTTTCTCTCTCTCTCTCTTTCTTTCTCTCTCTCTCCTTCTCTCTCTCTCCTTCTCTCTCCTTCTCTCTTTCTTTCTTTCTTTCTCTCTCTCTCTTTCTCTCTCCTCTTTCTTTCTTTCTTTCTCTTTCTTTCTCTCTCCTTCTCTCTTTCTCTCTCTCTCCTTCTCTCTCTCTTTCTCTCTTTCTTTCTCTCTTTCTCTTTCTCTCTCCTTCTCTCTCTTCTTTCTTTCTTTCTTTCTTTCTCTCTCCTTCTCTCTCTCTCTCTCTCTCTCTCTCTGCGTGTGTGCAAAAAATCTCAAAACTGAAGGGGGTTGGTGGCCATGCTTCTCAGGAAGCAAAGTGCTCCTTTTGAAAGGCGTTTGCTAAATGCAGGTAATCATACCAGGCCAAACGCCTGGGATTATACAAGGCTGGCTGGTGTGTGTGTGTGTGTGTGTGTGTGACACCTCTCTCTCTCTCTCTCTCTCTCTCTCTCTCTCTCTCTCTCTCTCTCTCCCCCTCCTCTCTTTCTTAATTGATGATATTTATTTATTAATTTACATCATTGCCTTGGTACCTGTACACCCTCAAACACTTAAACCGTTAGAAATCAATTTACGCTTGCATACACGCTCTTTCCTTATAATTCTTAACTGAACAAAAGTACGTCAGAATATCAATCCAATAAACTAAATCATATAAAAGCAGACTTCTCTTCATTTCCCGATGTAAGTTGCTTTTATGACATTGAATGTACATACTATAATTTCTAGTACTTCCTTACAACATACCGTACCGTATTTCCCTGTTTAATAATATATAATTGACACAATGGTCATTCAAAAGCTTCCGTGGTCATTATGTCTCTGTTAAATTTTTGTAGGTAGTTCTTGAACATATCCCATTTTGGTGTGAAGGATCGTTTTGTATTTCCCCTTAATCTACCTGTCAGTTGAGCCAATTCTGCATAGTTTAATAACTTATTCTGCCGTTCCCTTACTGTTGGTACTTTCCCCCCCTTTCCAATTCGATGCAATTCGAGATTTCTCTCCCTTTCTCCATCTTGCCTTGCCGCACTCGGGGCGGACGAGGAACCCCCCCCCCCTGAAACTTGAGGTGCCGAAACTTGAGCTGTAGCCCTGGGTGGGAAGCAGGACGAGAACAGGCAACCTTTGCTTCTGAATGCATAGAATCGTAGAGTCGGGAGGGATCCCCAAAGGTCATCCAGTCCAACCCACTTGCGGTGCAGGAATCTCAAGCAAGGAGAGTCTGCAAATTCCCAAGAGAGTCTCTTCTACTGCCAAACAGAAATAGCAAAGCCATCATGCCTAGTAAGATAGCTTTATCCTCAAATGACTTTCGCTTCCAACCTCCTCCCTTCCCTCTTTCTCCCTATTTCTTTCCGCCCTGCCCCAAGTTCCCCCCTGCATTCCTGTTTTTCATCTCCATGCTTGCCCCGATGGAACGGAGAAAAACTGCCTTCCATAGAGCTCAGTCTTGCCCACACCGACTGCCAGCTGCTCTCCGGGGATTCAGATGCAGGAGGCCTTATCAGTGGCATAGCATGGGTTGCCAGTGCCCGGGGCAACCCCCTAACTCGTGGTTCCTGTCAAGGCCAGGCAGCCATGGCAGCGGGGAAGGGTCTTCCTAGCAGGGAGAGGAAAACTGGGGAGGTGACAGCTGCGGTGGCTGATTATTATTATTATTATTATTATTATTATTATTATTATTACTACTACTACATTTTGACGCCCCTTGATTGAAAAACCCTCAAAGCGGTTTATTTTTCTGTTGGGCAAATATATATATACCAGTATATATATATTTGCCAAATCATTTTTTATTCATTTTACAATAATACAACAATAATTTCCATTACAATTTCTCTTCTTATCTTGTACGTTTTGGTTTTTTAACACCATGACTTCCATCAAACCTTCCTTACGATTTCCTAACATTCATTACTAATTTCTACACTTCACAACTTTATCACTGCTTAAAATTAAACTACCTAAATTTATCACAGAAATTCCATATTACAATGACTCCTGGATTTTAACATGCAAAGCTTCTTGCAGTCCTACCAACGCAGTCTACTGAGTGCAATTGTCTTTCGAATAACCTAAATTTATTTTTCCATCGAAATTTTGCACGCGCACCCCGAATTTTGCCGCCTCTGGGCCCCTCCCATGCTATGCTGCTGGTCCTTATCTCCCTACCTTCAGATGCCAATGAGCTCTGAACCTGGGCCCTTCTGGGTGCAGCCGTTGCCCATTCCCTAAAACTTGAAGGAAGATTCCAGTCCTCATGGTTGCGAATTAAAGGCCTGCTTAATAGGAACAGGGAGCTGCCTCAAACGGAGTCGCACCATGGGTCCCCTTTGCTGTCTTCGTCGGACTTTCTCAACCTCAGGTCCCCAGAGGTCATTGGACCACAAATCCCATTATGCCTAGCCAGCATGGCCCAGGGGTCAAAAACATCTGGAGACGCGAGGTTGAAAAAAGCTGGTCTACACTGGCTGTCAGCAGCTCCTTGGAGTTTTAGATGGGGCATTTCCAGCCCCACTTGGATATTATTATTATTATTATTATTATTATTAATTAATAATAATACCCCGTCCATCTGGCTAGGTTCCCCGGCCACTCTGGGCGGCTCTCAACAGAACATTAAAGACACCAGACACCAAAAACTTCCCCAAACAGATGTCTCCTAAAAGTCAGATCGTTGTTTCTTTCCTTGACATCTGATGGGCGGGTGCCACCACGGAGAAGGCCCTCTTCCTGCTTCCCTGCAGCCTCACTTCTCGCAGGGAGGGAACCGCCAGAAGGCCCTCGGGAGATGGACCCCGGTGTCCGGGGTGGGGACGCTCCTTCATGGATACTGGGCCGTTGAGGGCTTTCAAGGTCAGCACCAACGCTTTGATTTGTGCCCGGAAACCTCCTGGGAGCCCATGTAGGTCTTTCAGGACCGCTGTTATGTGGTGTCTTGGAGATGCCATTGGGGCAGGACATGGGACCTTCTGTATGCAAATCGAGTGGTGGCAGCCTACCCCTCCCCCTTCCTTCTCTCTTTCGCCTTCCTCTTCTTTTCCTTTCTTTTATAAACCCGTGCAAGATCAGGCCCCCTCGCCGCCTGAAATGACACTCCACAAACCCTCTCCAGCCCTGAGACATCCTGCAGGGAGCCTGTTTACAAGAACAGCCCCGGCCCCCTTTCCCAAACAAGCTCTCCCAGCCCACCACACATTTCCAGCTATCCATAATCTAATATACGTTACCATAGCGCCAATCAATAACCCAGCAAGCCAGGGCTAGATCTATGCCCCCCCCCTTCCCTCCTTCTCTCTTAAAGGAACAGCGTGCTGCAGGCAGCTTCCCAGTTCTTCCACACTGGCCTTTTCAAGAGTACAAAAATGCTTGGACAGGTAAAAAAAACACACACACAACCCCTGGCCAATTGCAAACATCTAACCGCACAGGCTGAATGCAGCACTTCGAATGCTCTCTCTCTGGCCTGGGGGCTCTCGCCAAGCCACACCCCTTTTCCTCAGGCCACACCCTCCCCCAGCTCTGTCTTTGCACCCTCCTTGAGTTTTTGGGCTGGGCTGAAATGTTGCCCCAGAACCATGCGGACTCCAGTGTGGTGTAGTGGTTAAGAGGGGTAGACTCATAATCTGGTGAACCGGGTTCGCGTCTCCGCTCCTCCACATGCAGCTGCTGGGTGACCTTGGGCTAGTCACACTTCTCTGAAGTCTCTCAGCCCCACTCACTCACAGAGTGTTTGTTGGGGGGAGGAAGGGAAAGGAGAATGTTACCGCTTTGAGACTCCTTCGGTAGTGATAAAGGATATCAAATCCAACTCCTCCTCCTCCTCCTCCTCCCCTCCTCCTCCTCCTCCTCTTCTTCTTCTTCTTGTTTGTCTGGTGCAGTGTAGAAACTAGCCTCCTCTGTATCACAGACCTGCAGAATTGGAAGGGCGTCACGTGGGCCATCCAGCCCGACCCCCTGCAACGCAGGACTGTTTTTGCCCGGTGTGGGTCTCGAACCCACAACCCTTGAGATTAAAAGTCTCATGCTCTACGGACTGTGTGAGTGTCTGGAGGCGGTTGGAGAATGGATGGTGGCTAACAGATTGAGGCTGAATTCTGACAAGACAAAAGTACTGTTTTGGGGGGGGGCAGGGGGCAGGCCCCAGAAGGCACTCCCTGACCTGAGTCAACATCATGTTTCGAACCAGGGACCAGTCCCTGGGAAGTCTACCACAGGGAAAGAAAACTGGGTTGGAAAACCAGACTAACCCTAAACCTCCAGAAACAACTAGACTCCAACTCCATCCCCTCGAACATTGATTGTTTTTTACCTTACATTTTGGAAGTGTACATCCAGTGTTTTTTCCCCTTTAATTTTTTTGGGGGGGCCCCAAGAGAGTGAGGCCCTAAGCTATAGCTTGTTTAAAGGTAAAGGTAAAGGGACCCCTGACCGTTAGGTCCAGTCGCGGACGACTCTGGGGTTGCGGCGCTCATCTCGCTTTACTGGCCGAGGGAGCCGGCGTCCAGCTTCCGGGTCATGTGGCCAGCATGACTAAGCCGCTTCTGGCGAACCAGAGCAGCGCACGGAAACGCCGTTTACCTTCCCGCCGGAGCGGTACCTATTTATCTACTTGCACTTTGACGTGCTTTCAAACTGCTAGGTGGGCAGGAGCAGGGACCGAGCAACGGGAGCTCACCCCGTCATTGCGGGGATTCGAACCGCCGACCTTCCGATCGGCAAGCCCAAGCGGCACAGTGGTTTAACCCAGAGCGCCACCCGCGTCCCCGAAGCTTGTTTAGCTTATACATAAATCCGGCACTGGTCTCTACGCCACCCTGTCGTACCCAATTTACAACCTCGGGTCTTTCCTGGCTCTAAACCACAAGCCGACCCTGGACCCCAATTGGAATCTGGTTCAGATATTAAATGGGCAGCAGTGGGGCAATGCCCCCCATCTTCTTCCTCCTATTTGCCCAGGTCGGGTTGGATTTAGCCACAGCCACGTCCCAGAGGGAGTCTCTCCCAGTCTCCATCTTCCCTTAACACTCCAAGCTACATGACTTCCATTAATTCTGTTCACACCCCGAGCATTGATCCTGACTGTTCAGCGCTCTCTCCCCTTCTCATATGCTCAAACGCAGCTTTCATGCGCCTCTCTATGCTTGCCTCCTGCATGTATGTGCCCAATACAGGCGTACCCAGGCGCACCACCAAATCCCTCAGCCTCCCATTGCGCTCTCTCTCTCTCTCCCCCCCCACCCAAAAAAAAAAAATCCTCTCTCTTTCTTCTCCGTGCGCTCTGCCCTAAACCAATGGGCAGACCCAACCTCCCTGCTGAATGATCCATACAAACTCATTTACTCCGGGAGAAATCGATGGGCGCGAAATAGCGCATGAGGCGAGGCAAGGAATCAGTCTGAGGATCGACCGCGCCAGTCGAAGAGGCATGGAGGGACCCCGGCCAGGAATCGCCCCAATAGGTGCCCACCCACCCCCCACTGACAGGGAGTGAAGGGCCGGCAGTAAGGTGGGAGAGAGATCTTTCGACGGCGGAATAAGGGAAGAGACGCAGCAGGGATAATTGTCTCCTCTTCGTTTGGCGATGACGATAAAACACGGTGGGAACACGAATGTATTTCTACGCAGTGCTGCATTGACGTACAGCGATACCTCGGGTTACGAACTTAATTTGTTCCGGAGATCCGTTCTTAACCTGAGGCGCGCTTTTGCTAAAAGAAGGCAAAACTGCAAACTAATAATAATATTACTATTATAATTTCTTATTTATACCCCACCCACTCTGGGCGGCTCCCAACAGAATATTAAAAACACGACAAAACATTAAAAACTTCCCTAAACAGGGCTGCCTTCAGATGTCTTCGAAAAGTCAGGTAGTTGTTTATCTCCTTGACATCTGATGGGAGGGCGCCACCACCGAGAAGGCCCTCTGCCTGGTTCCCTGTAACCTCGCTTCTCGCAGGGAGGGAACCGCCAGAAGGCCCTCGGGAGATGGACCCCGGTGTCCGGGGTGGAGACGCTCCTTCAGGGACACTGGGCCGTTTAGGGCTTTCAAGGTCAGCACCAACCCTTTGAATTGTGCTCGGAAATGTGCAGGGAGCCAATGGAGGTCTTTCAGGACCGGGGTTATATGGTCTCGGCGGCCGCTCCCAGTCCCCAGTCTAACTGCCACATTCTGGATTAGTTGCAGTTTCCGGGTCACCTTCAAAGGGAGCCCCACGGAGAGCGCATGGCAGTAGTCCAAGCGGGAGATAACCAGAGCATGCACCACTCTGGCCAGACAGTCTGCGGGCAGGGAGGGTCTCATCCTGCGTCCCAGATGGAGCTGCCCTGGACACAGAACTGACCTGCGCCTCCATGGACAGCTGTGAGTCCAAAATGACTCCCAGGCTGCACACCTGGTCCTTCAGGGGCACAGTGACCCCATTCAGGACCAGGGAGTCCCCCACACCAGCCCACCTCCTGTCCCCCCAAAACAGTCCCTCTTCCTTCCTCTTCTTTTGCACCCAATGAGAGTCCTTCTCAGAGCAGACTCCTGGAAATGTCTAGTATAACTTGGTTGGATTATCAGCCCATCAAAATGCAAGGATACCCGTCACCTCGGTGGGTCTACTCTGAGTTTAGCTGGCCACAGCCCACATGACCCACAGCTTTCCTAAATACGGCTGCCCTCCTTCATTTCCTCTTTCCCTCCTTCCCTCTCTCCCTGCCCCACCTCCAGCCCTTTCTTCTTCTTCTTCTTCTTTTCTTCTTCTTCTTCTTCTTCTTCTTCTTCTTCTTCTTCTTCTTCTTCTTCTTCTTCTTCTTCTTTCTTCCCCCACACGTGCCTATCGATCGGCAATCTGCAATGACCTTTTTCATTTGAATGCAATCTATTGACCTCCTTGACCCTGGCAGAGAAAAGGTCTCTTCTGAGGTCTCGGAGGTCACTAAGATGCTGACCAGCTCCCGTTGCCAGGGCGACGGACATCCATCCCACCCCACCCCTCCGCTGCCCACTGTGCGATGTGTCGCTGTAGTTGACGCAAGCCGTTGGGGAGGGAAAGGGGTGATCGGACAGTGCAGGTAGGGGACGTGGAGTTGGAGGGGACCCCCAGAGCTCATCCAATCTCACTCCCTGCAATACAGGAACCACAGGTAAGGAGAACTTTGTGGGCCCAGGGCAGGCTAGTCTCTGATAGCCACAAAGACCCAAACTTAAACCCAGCTCTGCAGCGTTAATCAAGCAGCTTTCTGCTTCCTCGCCGGCCTCGGTTGTTCCATCTGCAGCATGGGCCTAAAGCTAACCCAGCCTATCTCCCCAGGAAAGTCCATCGGGTGTCCAGACCAATAGCCTTTATTGGACAGTTTTTTTGTTGTCCAGTTTGGGAGATGGACACCTTTACCTTTACCTAACTCGCACAAAACATCTCCATCGCCGTTCAGGCGAGTGGCATGTTCAGAGTTCAAAGACAGCATCGCGGCAGAGGAGAATCTGGAGGGCCACACAAAAGGCCCCCGGGGGCCACATTTGCACCCGCTAGTCCTAGACTTGCCCACCCAGGATCTGCACAAGAGCCTTTTTCAAGGGTGGGGGAGGCTGAAGCTCGGCTTCGATTGCCGCCTTCAAATGTTTGCCGTGCCAACGATGGAGCAGAACCGTATTGGAGGCTTTCCCGGTTCGGATGCTCTTATTCCCTGGCCCGCACCCCGGGATCCAGTTCCATGGGCATGTCGCGCATGCAAACCCATGTTGCCAAACGCCCTTTCTCTCCCCCACCCCACCCCACCCCAAAAAAAAGGAAAATGAGAAAAAGATGAAGGGCTCCAGATCAAAGCTTTCCTAAACCAGAAGCACCCCCTACTGCTTGATGTGAACATTACACCTCAACTATAGGAAAGGATGTGTGGATGGTAAAGGTAAAGGGACCCCTGACAGTTTGGTCCAGTCGTGTCCAACTCTGGGGTTGCGGCGCTCATCTCGCTTTACTGGCCGAGGGAGCCGGCGTCCAGCTTCCGGGTCATGTGGCCAGCATGACTAAGCCGCTTCTGGCGAACCAGAGCAGCGCACGGAAACGCCGTTTACCTTCCCGCCGGAGCGGTACCTATTTATCTACTTGCACTTTGACGTGCTTTCGAACTGCTAGGTGGGCAGGAGCAGGGACCGAGCAACGGGAGCTCACCCCGTCATTGCGGGGATTCGAACCGCCGACCTTCTGATCGGCAAGCCCTAGGCTCCTTCCGTCCACTCGCTCTCTCGCTCTCTTTTTCTGTTCCTCTTTCTCGCTTTCTTTCCTCTGCTCGTCCTCATCCTAGCCCCTTCCACGTGGCGTTGGGGCTCGCACCCGCAAACTACATCTGCCTCGCCACCTCGTAAACAATCTCCCCCCCCCCGCTCCGAACATCCAATTTCCGAAACGGTGACGTTCTAAACGGAAAGGTCACGGTGAGGAGGGGAGGAGATCAAGCTGAAAGGCCGAGAGGTCAGAGGTGGCGACCCGGGGGTTGGCCAGATGCCAGCAAATCGTTTAAAGTGGGGTGGGTGGGTGGGCGAGGAGCAACGTCCGAGTCTCTGGGCTCATCCGAACGGTCCTTGAAGCGGGGAGGGGGAGGAAACACCCCATAATTCGAGACGTCCTCCATAATTCCCCCATACCTTGTTCTCCTCCAAATGACCACCGTTGTACATTTCCCCCTCCCTCAAACTGCATTCCCTCCTACTTTCAGAGCAGGGTTAGGGTAGCAGGAGGGAGAGGCAGCTGTTGTGTAGTGGTTAGAGTGCCGGACTTGGGCTACGGAAACCCATACTCATCCCATGAAGCTCATGGAGTGCGGCCTCGGAAGCTGGCCTTCCTAAACAGGGCTGCCTTTGGATGTCTTCTGAAAGAGGAGAGAGAGAGGGGGGGGGGAGGATACAAATGTCGTCAGTACCTAAATGATGGGAAGCCGGTCATCAACCTTGTAAATTGGGCACCACCATTTAAGAAGGAACTTCAATGTCTAAAATCCCTGGTAGTGGACAAGGATCCAGAGATCACGCTTTTGTCGTTCAGTCGTTCAGTCGTGTCCGACTCTTGGTGACCCCGTGGACTGGAGCATGCCAGGCCCTCCTGTCTTCCACTGCTTCCCGCAGTTTGGCCAGACTCATGTTGGTCGCTTCGAGAACACTGTCCCACCATCTCGTCCTCTGTCGTCCCCTTCTCCTTGTGCCCTCCATCTTTCCCAACATCAGGGTCTTTTCCAGGGAGTCTTCTCTTCTCATGAGGTGGCCAAAGTTGGAGCCTCAGCTTCAGGATCTGTCCTTCCAGTGAGCACTCAGGGCTGATTTCCTTCAGAATGGAGAGGTTTGATCTTCTTGCAGTCCATGGGACTCTCAAGAGTCTCCTCCAGCACCATAATTCAAAAGCATCAATTCTTCAGTCTTCTTTATGGTCCAGCTCTCACTTCCATACATCACTACTGGGAAAACCATAGCTTTAACTATACGGACCTTTGTCGGCAAGGTGATGTCTCTGTTTTTTAAGATGCTGTCTAGGTTTGCCATTGCTTTCCTCCCAAGAGAAAATCTCCCCAGAGATCACGCTAAGGGTGGCCAAATTCTGTGCCACTGCCACAAAACCTAGGGAACAAGCTGCGCTACCAGAATGACTAAGGCCATAAATGACAATTTTAGGTTATATTTTAGTGATTAACTTATATATATTTTTAACTGCTGCTATATCTGTATTGTCCCTGTTATACTCAATTGCAAATTCAAATGTATCCCTATCGTTTTTTTAATGATTTGCCTGTTATTGTATGCGAGCTGGAACTGGTCTGTGACCGAAATTAATAAATTCATTCATTCATTCACCATTTTAGTAGGATGTTGACAAGCTGGAAGGTGGGCAGAGGAGGGCGACCAAGATTATCAAGGGTCTGGAAGCCGTGCCTGATGACTAACGGTCGAAGGAGCTGGGTATACGTTTAGGCTGGGAAATAGGAGACGGAGAGGAGATAGGAGAGCCAACCTTCAGATATCTACAGGGCCGTCACGTGGAATAGGAAACAGGCTTGTTTTTCTCCTTCTCTGGAAGGGTAGGACTCGAACCCATGGCTTCGAGTGGCAGGAAAGGAGATTCTGACTTAACTTTCTGACGGTCAGAGCCGTTCGACCGTGGTATGGAACATGACGGGCTCTCCTTCCTTGGAGGTTTTTAAGCAGAGGTTGGATGGCCGTCTGTCATGGATGCTTCAGCTGAGATTCCTTCATTGCAAGCGGGTTGGACTAGATGACCCTTGGGGGTCCCTTCAAACTCTGTATGATTCTATGAAATAATATTGTCAAAACGCCACACGGCAGGGAGGGCACTGTTCTATTTATCACGCTTCTTTATTTGCTGTGTGCTGGTATCCAGCAGCCTTGTTTATTCCAAGGAGTTCATTTCAGTGAGAGCAATTTCGGCCAGAGCCAACGCAGTTTTATTTTCTGGGCTTCTGCCGTCCCTTAGCGGCAGATCTTTGCATTGCACCCTCTTTCCGAACACTGGGACTTCCAGACATGGAAGGAAGCTGAATGTTGGAAGGTTAGGGACCAGTGCTGGGTTTACGTATAAGCTAAACAAGCTATAGCTTAGGGCCCCACTGTCTTGGGGGGCCCCCCAAAAAAAAATTAAAGGGGGAAAAAACAACTGGATGTACATTTCCAAAATATAAGATAAAAAACAAATAAAATAAAACCTACATCCAGCAACAGTGTTTTGTGTTGTGTAAGTCACGGGCCCCGCCTGCTAGCCTGCTCCCCAAAATATCACTGGTTTGCTCCTTTCTATATATAGGGTGCCCACATTCTGCTATTTATCATTATTAGTAGTTTGCATCATATATTTACAATAATTGCATTATTATTTCATGTGATAGCAAGTTTCTCGAGACCGGATTATGAGTCTTTGTAAATTGTGTTTCTAAATTTTGCCAAATGCCGATGTGTTTGCATTATTAAGTTTGTTACGAATCGAATATCATTTTAAGTTAGGTCTTAATTATTATTTCACTGTTAATATACTTCTTAAATTGTATTTCACCATTACTATACTTCTTCTTAATTGTATTTAAGTTCAACAGTTACTTTAATAAAATACATATTTTGTGATGTGCAAAATGGCTTTAGATACATATTAGGTCCATCAGTGACCCTATAGCATATATTCCACACACAAAAACAGTGACAATTTGTTGTTGACAATGGACAGCCGGACATATAAAGGGCCCCAATATCTACAGGAGCTTAGGGCCTCATCAAACGGGGACAGATAAAAGAAAGCCCTTCTTCACAAAGCACTTGGTTAAACTATGGAACTCACAGCCACAGGAACCAATCACCTGAATGGCTTTAAAAGACGATTGGACAGATCCATCTGTCAGGGGTGCTGTAGCAGAGATTCCTGCATTGCAGGGGGTTGGACTGGATGACCCCTGGGGGTCCCTTTCAAAGAATCTATGATTCCAATCACGGAGGCAGAGCAAAAAAGCCTCCATTGAGAGCCTTCTCCTCCTCCAATAATTTGTCCCATTCTCTGTTAAAGCCATCCAAGTTTGCAGACCCTCCAAGTGTCCCTATTTTCCAGGGATGGTCCCGGATTTACAAAAGCTGACCCGGTTTCTGATTTGCTCCCACAATGTACCACTTTTCTTAAGGACATCCCTCTTTTCACAGGAGAAACATTGGAGGGTATGGAATAGGACATCCCTCTTTTCACGGAAGAAATGTTGGAGTGGATGGAATAGGATGTTCCTATTTTCAGGGGATAAATGTTGGAGGGGATGGAATAGGACGTCCCTATTTTCAGTTTGGAAGACGATAATCAGACATCTGCACAACATGACCAGTCCAACGAAGTTGACGTTGAAGAATCATCGCTTTGACACTGGCCATCTTTGCTTCTTCCAGTACACTGGCATTAGTTCGCCTGTCTTCCCAAGTGATGTGTAAAATATTTCGGAGACACCATTGAGGGAATCTTTCGAGGATTTGGAGATGGCATTTATAAGTGGTCCATGTTACACAAGCATACAGTAAGGTTGGTAGTACAATAGCTTTGTAAACAAGTGAAAAGGACAAAACTAAATCCATTTATATCACAAGCATTTTGGTTTCCCTGCAAATTTCCCGGTCCTCAAACACTCTGCACTTCAGTCGGGATAAAGCCGCATTCGCAGAGCTCAGGCAATGCTGGATTTCGGCATCAGTGTCAGCCTTTGTGGAAAGATAACTGCCCAGGTAGGAGAAGTGGTCAATATTTTCCAACATTACACCATTGAGTTGGGTTTGTGGCGAACCAACCTGTTTTAGTTTAGGCTACTGTAATAATAAGGGACACGGGTGACACTATGGGTTAACCCACAGAGCCTAGGACTTGTTGATCAGAAGGTCGGCGGTTCGAATCCCCGCAATGACGGGGTGAGCTCCCGTCGCTCGGTCCCTGCTCCTGCCAACCTAGCAGTTCGAAAGCACGTCAAAGTGCAAGTAGATAAATAGGTACCGCTCCGGCGGGAAGGTAAACGGCGTTTCCGTGCGCTGCTCTGGTTCGCCAGAAGCGGCTTAGTCCTGCTGGCCACATGACCCGGAAGCTGTACGCCGGCTCCCTCGGCCAGTAAAGCGAGATGAGCCGCAACCCCAGAGTCGTCCGCGACTGGACCTAATGGTCAGGGGTCCCTTTACCCTTTACCTTTTCCGTAATAATAATTGGTGTTGTTCAGTCGTTCAGTCGTGTCCGCCTCTTCATTACCCATGGACCAGAGCACGCCAGGCACCCCTGTCTTCCACTGCCTCCCGCAGTTTGGCAAACTCATGTTAGTAGCTTCGAGAACACTGTCCAACCATCTCATCCTCTGTCGCCCCCTTCTCCTTGTGCCCTCAATCTTTCCTAGCATCAGGGCCTTTTCCATGGAGTCTTCTCTTCTCAGGAGGTGGCCAAAGTCTTGGATCCTCAGCTCCAATAATAATGATAGGGTGTCATTCTGCACCACTGCCAGCAGGTGACGCAAGAGACTTTATCATGATGAGGTCAATTGATTTGGGAAGAGAGGCTTGAGGGCTCTGGGGGGGATCTGGGGGGGGGTGAAGGGAGTTTGGGGTTTTCCCCACCTAAAAGAAACTGAGATTTGGCATGCAGGAAATTCTCCCTTGCTTCCTACAACCTCTGTCGGCTATCTCTTGAAACGCGAGAGTAACTGTACGGGGCTTATCATTTGCTGTGTGTTCGTTGCCGGGCAATGCCTGAAGCTAACCACCTTCTCAAGTCCAGGTTTGGTGGGTGCTGGGTGCGAGCTGCCTTGGGGTCCTGCTTGGCTCGGAAGGATGCTCCAACCCCCATAGAAAAGGCAGGCCCAACCCTGTAGCTCCACATAAACATGCCAAATAAAAATCATCGCCTCAAACGGGGTCCCAAGTTCTTCGGTTATCGAGAGGTGGGTGTGGGACCTGCATTACGCAGAGTTTCTGCCATGCTGGCATTCTAGGAAAGCGACCGAGTCTCAGGCGGTGCCTTAGAATTGTAGAATTGTAGTTAGAATGGGCCTCAAAAGTCATCGGGTCCGACCCGTCCGTGACAGATGGACACCCAACCTTCGCTTAAAAACCTCCAAGGAAAGAGAGTCCACTACGTCCCATCTTAACGGGAGCTCGGCTCTTACTGTCAGAAAGTTCTTCCTGATGTTGGAATCCCAATCCTCGTCACTCAAAGCCACGGGTTCGAGTCCTAACCCATGGACTCCCTCCAACAGCAGATGGAGAACCACACCCACAAGACCACCGGCAGCTCACTAGCACCGGCCGCCAGATCAGAGGCCCGCCGAGTGCGGGGCTTGGTGCGCCACGGGTTCGAATCCTGACCTCCAGAGCAGGAGGGAAACAAGCTAGCTCCATCCAGCCCTGGAAAGATTCGAAGGCGCCAGTGGGGTGTAGTGGTTACGAGCGGTAGACTGGTAATCTGGTGAACCGGGTTCACGTCTCCGCTCCTCCGCATGCAGCTGCTGGGTGACCTTGGGCTAGTCACACTTCTCTGAAGTCTCTCAGCCCCACTCACCTCACAGAGTGTTTGTTGTGGGGGGAGGAAGGGAATGTGAGCCGCTTTGAGACTCCTTCGGGTAGCGATAAAGCGGGATATCAAATCCAAACTCTTCTTCTTCCTCCTCCTCCTCCTCCTCTTCTTCTTCTCCTTTTTTCCAAACATACCCAGATCCTTCGACTGTTCCTCATCAGGCTCTGTTTCCAAGGATCACCTTGGAGGGGGGGGGGAATGTGGAGAAGAAGCCGGCCAGCTGCAGTAAGTGGCCTGAAATCGACTGTGTATTCCCCCCCACACCCACACCCACACACCCAAAAAAGCCCCTTGGCACCATGAACTTTATCTGGGCTCGTGTCAAACTCAGTTAAAGCCTCTGCCTTGTCCGAAGGCTGCGGTTGGGCTTCCTCGGGCGGAAGTAATGGCCTGTGACATACCAGCCGAAAAAGCCGCTTGCCAAACAATGGGGACCGGTGGCAAGGACGCGGAGACTCCTTTCTCGCCCTGCGGTTGGCCCTTCCCGCAATTGGCCGCCACTGGCCTCCGAGAACCTGCCGGTGTCGCAAAACTCTCCGGAGCACCAAGACTGATTCCAGCAGCTGTCCGGCCTGAAATCGTAGAACCACGGAGACGTCCAGTTGGAAGGCACCCCAACAGTCATCTAGTCCAACCCCCTGCAATACAGGAGTCTTCTGCCCAATGTGGGGCTCGGCCCAGTATCCGTGAAGGAGCGTCTCCACCCCGGACACTGGGGTCCATCTCCCGAAGGCCTTCTGGCAGTTCCCTCCCTGCGAGAAGCGAGGTTACAGGGAACCAGGCAGAGGGCCTTCTCCGTGGTGGCGCCCTCCCATCAGATGTCAAGGAAATAAACAACTACCTGACTTTTAGAATACACCTGAAGGCAGCCTGTTTAGGGAAGTTTTTAATGTTTGATGTTTTATCATGTTTTTAATATTCTGTTGGGAGCTGCCCAGAGTGGCTGGGGAAACCCAGCCAGATTGGTGGGGTGTAAGGGATGCGGGTGGCACTGTGGGTTAAACCACAGAGCCTAGGGCTTGCCGATCAGAAGGTTGGCGGTTCGAATCCCCGCGACAGGGTGAGCTCCCGTTGCTCGGTCCCTGCTCCTGCCCACCTAGCAGTTCAAAAGCACGTCAAAGTGCAAGTAGATAAATAGGTACCGCTCCGGCGGGAAGGTAAACGCGTTTCCGTGCGCTGCTCTGGTTCGCCAGAAGTGGCTTAGTCATGCTGGCCACATGACCCGGAAGCTGTACGCCGGCTCCCTTGGCCAGTAAAGCGAGATGAGCGCCACAACCCCAGAGTCGTCCGCCACTGGACCGAACGGTCAGGGGTCCCTTTACCCTTTTCCTTTATCTAGGGGGTTATGTGCTGGCGGTAATCCCCCCCCCCAACATTTTCGTTATGGAATGGGGCATCCCTATTTTCACCGGAGAAGCGTTGTGGAGGGGATGTGTAAAAAATGAAATGAAGGCAGATTGATCGACGAGGAAGGAGATAGATGATAGATAAGGAGGGAGAAGGCAGAAGAGGAAGAAGGATATACATCGATAGACAGCATAAGTACCAACTCCCTGGGTGCCTGTATACCCAAAAAATTCTCTGTGAAGGAGCCGGGAACCCACAAATTTTGGTGAACGCTTCTTCTCCTTCTCCTTCTCCTTCTCCTCCTTCGATCCTTCGTAGCCAAGGAAGATTGTCTTCCATAAACACGGTTTTAACAGTGAGTCTGTAAGTGACTGTGGAGGCCAATTCTGGATCCACACATCCTTCCACAGTGGGGACATAGTTTTCCGGGCGGGAGTTGATCACGGTCAGTGAGGTTTTGCCAAGCGTGCCTTCATCTTAGCATGTTTCTCCCTTGTGTCCTGAGTTCGAGTGTCTTCAAAGCCCATGACACCTTTGGTAAAGGCTGTTCTCCAACTGGAGCGCTCGCAGGCCAGTGTTCCCCAGTTCTCTTTGTCTATACTACATTTTTAAATATGCCTGTTGTTATTGAAAATTATTTTAAAATAATTTAAATAACAGTCTGGAGGAGACGCTTGAGAGTCCCATGGACTGCAAGGAGATCAAACCTCTCCATTCTGAAGGAAATCAGCCCTGAGTGCTCACTGGAAGGACAGATCCTGAAGCTGAGGCTCCAATACTTTGGCCACCTCATGAGAAGAGAAGACTCCCTGGAAAAGACCCTGATGTTGGGAAAGATGGAGGGCACAAGGAGAAGGGGACGACAGAGGACGAGATGGTGGGACAGTGTTCTCGAAGCGACTAAAATGAGTTTGGCCAAACTGCGAGAGGCAGTGGAAGACAGAAGTGCCTGGCGTGCTCTGGTACATGGGGTCACGAGGAGTCGGACACGACTAAACAACAAAAACTAAATTTTAAAAAGATTTGCCTCGAGAGAGTCTTTAAACCTCTCTTGTCGACTGCCAGCATTACAGGACGCTTTCCGTTTTTAAGTTCGGAATAGAGGAGCCGCTTTGAAAGACGATAACCGGGCATCCGCACAAAGTGACCCTGGGCACCCGCAGTCACTGGGACGATCTGGCACTCCCGATAGACAGACAGATAGGCAGGCAAAGGTGCGGCAAAATTCAGAGAGGTGACAAAGGACTTTACGAAGGGAGGAGAGAATAGGGGATGGGTTTGGAGAGGCCTGTGACAGGGCTGTGCAGAAGCACTCACAGCTTCTCTCTCTCTCTCTCTCTCTCTCGCTCTCTCTCTCTCTCTCACACACACACACAGTCTCTTGCCACGCACCTGTCATCTCCTTTCTCCGCCTCCCCCCTCCCCACAACCACAGCTGCTCCACCATAGGCATCCCCACAAGTTCCTATTTCCCCCCCTATTGTAAAAACCAAGAGCCTCTGCAAACCGTTTCGCTCTCGGAGGAAGAGCGGGGCGTGTGTATATTTCGCAGTGCGTCCGATCCCCCCCACCCCAAGACATTGCGCTTCCTAGGGGTCCAGCCTCCCCGCCCCCCCCCCACATCCTGCTTTCTTCTCTTCATCGGCTTGCCCCCGCCCTTTCTGCCACCTCATGGACACCCCCCCCCCGTCCTCCCTGGGCAGTACGCACGGGCGAAATCTCTCGCCCATCTCCCAGCAAAGGAACCCATAACTTGATACGTCAAGACAGCTGCCTTCCATGTGCCAGACAGAAGATTGATGGCTGGGTGGTGGGGGGGCAGGGAAGAGAATTTGGGGGCAGGGGAAGGGCTGAGGCTCGGGGATGGAGACACAAGACCCCCAAGCATTTACAGGTAGTTCTGGGGACATCCTGCCGTCCGAAACCCGGGAGAGACACGGCTGGCCAGTGTAGACAATACTGAACTCCATGTACCAGCGACCTGACTTGGTATAATAAGTCCACTTCCTAGATTCCGATTGGCCCGTTTATTCAAAACCATGAGGACTAGGATCTTGAATGCTTTCTAGGAGAAGGACCAGGCCTGGTGCTTGGGTCCCTGGCATCTCCTGGTACCATCATGGTCGTAACCAGGATGATTCCCCCTCTCTCAGGAGAGAATGCCTCTGCTGAAAAGAAGGGGCACCCCATCCACCTCTTGCATGCAGTCAGAAAAAGTCGCTTCACCTATCAGGAACGGGAAAGACCATCTGCAGCCCTCTATATGTTGCCAAACCCAACTTCTGGCGCCCCCCACCCGCCCTCCTCCCAAGCCTGGCCAGCGCCCCCTCCATTTTGGCGCCCTAGGCAATTGCCTAGTTCGCCTTAATGGATGCGCCGGCCCTGAACGGGAGCTCACCCCGTCGCGGGGATTCGAACCGCCGACCTATCTGAAAGGCTGCCATGTGAAAGCAGCGGCCCTGAAAAATTTCACTGCATGAAACTGTGTGGAAGAAGGAGCGAGCTTGCTTTCCGTTGAAGATCAGACCCAAACTGACGGATCCACACGACAAGGAAGGAGATCCAGGCTCAAAACGAAGAAGGCCTCTCCTGTTTGACCTCAGAATGGGAAGAACGTAAAATTGCAGAATCATGGAATTGCAAAGCTGGAAGGGAACGCAAGGGTCGGAGGTGGCAGATTCTCCATCCTGGGGTGTTTTAAAACGGAGGTCGGATGGGTTCTCGGGCCGTGACCCCCCACATTGCAGGGGGTTGGGCTAGATGACCCCCCGGGGTCCCTTCCCGACTCGACCCTCCTGCGATTCTATCGCCGCGCAAGAGGCCACATTCCTCGCCGTGCAGCCTCACCACATTTCCCCACGTGTGGAGATTTCCAATGTTCTGAGCTCGTGACGGTGGTGGTGTTTTTTTGGGGTGGGGGAGGGAAAGAGAAGAAGAGAAAGCTCTTTTATTCTCGCACCACTCGGGAGCCCCACATCGCCGCGCACGTCCTTCGCACCTGAGCAGAGAGGCAAGCTGTTCCCCCCCTAGCTTCTCCCTCCCTGGAAATGACCCACCCCCAAAAAACGGGTGTTGAGTGCACCCCGAATATAAAGCTGCCATAACTGTGCCTGGATGCCTTTTCCTCCCTGACAATAGAATTCATTATGATGGAAATATCCTCCAGAGGACTGCAGCTTAATTACCTCCTCATTTGCATTTTTGCATATTAATGACTGCAGTGCTGCTAATTTTTTTTTCCTTTTTTGCTGCAGTGTTTTTCCAAGACGAAGACGGAGTAGAGTTCTTTGCCGGGGTCCTTGTCTTTGAATGTCCTCCATTTTCTTCCCTCTCTGCAGATGGCGGCAGTGTGGCCGCCCCCCCGTCCCCCCCCCCCAGGACAAAAGGCCTAGAAAAAGGGGCGCCCTGAGGCCACGAGGACCCCTCTTAAATTCCGTGGGTTCAACGGTAGAAGCCAATATCCTTGATGGCTGCAAAACGTTTTGTCCTTATTTCCCATTAAACCCCCCCCCCGCCTGTGACCTCTGCACCCCCAGGACTGCGGTGCCAAAGACTCCCCCCTCTCTTCAGTGACTTTGCCGCTTCCTTCCTGGCTGACTTTTATGCTTGCATCTCGCAGAGTCTCACAAACCTCCTCTTCCCTCAGACAAAGACGCCGTAACAATAATTTTAGCAAGAATAATTTATTACTTAATAGGTAAAGGTAAAGGGACCCCTGACCATTAGGTCCAGTCGCGGACGACTCTGGGGATGCGGCGCTTGAAAAAGGCCAAAAACTTTGCGGCAAGATAATCGCCCAAGCCTGGAGGTTTGCTCCACATCTTCTGGATTTTTGCTCACAGTGACCATTACTGCTCTGACCATGGGGCAGTTGTTTTAAGAAAGGCATTTCGCCTTCCTCTAAGATAATTTCTCTTCCGGGGGGAGGATGGTGCTGTTCTGGAAGCGCTGCTTAGAAAGAGGAAGGGAGAGCTGGCGGGACCCCAGAGACGCTACATGCTAATTTGGACGGCAGCGTGGGTTTCCCCCCCGACCCAGTTGCAGGATCGAGGGGGTGGAAAACCTCCACCCTCTGGGCCAAATCTTTCCTGCCAGGTGACTCTTACCCAGGCCCTTCTGGGCTCCCCCTTGGCCTTGGCCCTTTTGCAAAAGGACACTCCTCTCTAGCTCTGTGCAGAACACTCCTCAAATGTGGAATATGAATTTGAAGTGCGGTAAAGCTTATTGCTTCCCTGGGCAAAGGAGAGAGAGAGAGAAAGGTTTTGTTGTGTTTTGTGGTGCTGTGTTGTGTTGTGTTTCATCCCCTCCAACGTTTCTCCCCTGAAAATAGGGACGTCCTCTTCCATCCCCTCCAACATTTCTCCCCTGAAAATAGGGACGTCCTATTCCATCCCCTCCAACGTTTCTCCCCTGAAAATAGGGACGTCCTCTTCCATCCCCTCCAACGTTTCTCCCCTGAAAATAGGGACGTCCTATTCCATCCCCTCCAACGTTTCTCCCCTGAAAATAGGGACGTCCTATTCCATCCCCTCCAATATTTCTCCCCTGAAAATTTGTTGTTGTTGTTGTTCAGTCGTTCAGTCGTGTCCGACTCTTCGTGACCCCATGGACCAGAGCACGCCAGGCACGCCTATCCTTCACTGCCTCTCGCAGTTTGGCCAAACTCATGTTAGTAGCTTCGAGAACACTGTCCAACCATCTCATCCTCTGTCGTCCCCTTCTCCTTGTGCCCTCCATCTTTCCCAACATCAGGGTCTTTTCCAGGGAGTCTTCTCTTCTCATGAGGTGGCCAAAGTACTGGAGCCTCAACTTCAGGATCTGTCCTTCTAGTGAGCACTCAGGGCTGATTTCCTTGAGAATGGATAGGTTTGATCTTCTTGCAGTCCATGGGACTCTCAAGAGTCTCCTCCAGCACCATAATTCAAAAGCATCAATTCTTCGGCGATCAGCCTTCTTTATGGTCCAGCTCTCACTTCCATACATTACTACTGGGAAAACCATAGCTTTAACTATACGTCCTATTCCAGCCCCTCCAACGTTTCTCCTGTGAATGGAGAAAAGGACTTCCCTATTTTCACGGGAGAAATGTTGCAGGGGGTGGAATAGGATGTCCCTATTTCCATGGGACAAATGTTGGAGGGGATGGAATAGGACTTCCCTATTTTCAGGGGAGAAATGTTGGCAAGTATGCAATATAGGCCCTGCATCACGGCGGACTAGAAACTTCGGCCTGAGAAGCCAACTAGCCGGCTAGCGGAGATCCTTCGGTTTGGCCTTCATCCCTTCTCTTTCTGCATCTCCCTCTTTTTTCTTCCGAAAGACAAAGTCTCGCTCAGAACGAACGAGGGCTGGCTCCGTGCCACTACGCAGCTGCCGTCTCACATCTTCAGCTCGCCGTTTCCCCCCCCCCCATACGTCAGCCAGAAACGGAGACAACCCTTTGCGAGGGCTGCCTTGCCTCCGTTCTAGGGGGAAGGGTGGCCGGCGGGAATGGGAGAAGGATGAGGAAATCACACTTGGGAGAGAGGGAGAAAGAGGGGAAGAAGGGAAGGGAACAGTGCGATGAGGGAGGGAGGGAGGGAAGGAGGGAGGGATGGGCGGGAGATTCCATAATTTTTGCAGCTGTTGCCAACAGAGGTGGAAGGGTTTGCCAGAGGGAGAGAGAGCCTGAAGATTGCCCTGGTTGGTTCTGTCTTGGGATGGAGAGACGGAGCAGGCGAGATTCCTTCCATCTTCCTAGGTCTTTTGCGGTCAAGGCAGGATTCGCACTGGAACCCCATGCAAAGCTGTCACTGGGCCGAAGCAGCGGCCTCTTAATTACTTGGACTGCTAGGGCGAAACAGGTGTAAAACGCCGGCACCCTGTCTTCTGTACAACTTCAACATGGCTACTGTGAACATCGAACTTACCTATTTCTCAAATCCTTATGAACTCACCTAAAAAAAAACAAAAAAAATTGAGCCAAGCATCTGTAGGGACTGAGCTAAACCAGACATCACAAGTTCATCTTAGTTCGGCTGGTTCGCAAGTTTTTGTGCCATCTTGCAAGTGATCGTCTCTTGTTTACAAAATTGATAACTGTCGGGAAAGTATTTTTGAAACGATTGTACCTGTATATTTGTCGCCAACGTGCTGCACGAAACGTATTACTTCTACTAACAGCACAGGTTACCGTATTTTTCGCTCCATAGGGCGCACCGGACCATAGGGCACACCTCATTTTTAGAGGAGGAAACCCAGAATTTTTTTTTCTGGTTTTCCTCCTCTAAAAGCCCTGGTTTTTTGAGGATCAGCTAAAAGTTTTGCAGCTTTTTTTGCAAAGGGAAAAAGCCCTGTTTTTTTGAGGATCAGCTAAAAGTTTTGCAGCTTTTTTTGCAAAGGGGGAAAAGCAAAGAGGAAAAGCCCCGTTTTTATGGGGTTCAACTCACATTTCTGCAGCTTCTAAAGGAAAGGGAGCCTTTTCTACAGTTTCCAGGCAGATAATCTAATCAGCCAAGTTTGTTCTTAGTATGAGCTTTTGTGTGCATGCACACATCTTCCGATAGGTATGTTAGTTGCTACTGGAAGGATTTTTTTATTTTTTATTTTTTCATTTTGTTTTGAATATGCTATATGGTAATTGATGGACCTCATAGGTATCTCAAGCCATTTGCACATGCAGAATGTCGGCACCCTATATATAGAAAGGAGCAAACCGGTGATATTTTAGGGAGCAGGCTAGCAGGCGGGGCCCATGACTTACATCACAGGAGCCTATGCAACATACAAACACGGCTGCTGCATGTACTGTAGATTTCATTTTATTTGGTTTTTTTTATCTTATATTTTGGAAATGTACGTCCAGTTGTTGTTTCCCCTTTAAAATATTTCGGGGGGTCCCCGAGAGAGTGGGGCCCTAAGCTACAGCTTGTTGAGCATACACTAGACGTAAATCCGGAGCCGCCTCTGTGAGAAACGCCCAGAAGGCTCTGCTGAAGACGCAGCCTGGAGAGGTAAGTCTGTGGTTAACCTCGGGTGGAAAGAAAAGAGTACCACATGGGTAGAAAGTTTGCTGGTGCCTTGCAGGTGGCATCGCCTCTTTCTGGTTAGCCCCCCCAAAAACACACACACACACACACACACACACCCAGGTCGCTTCTCTTTTCGTTTCTCCGCCGCCACTCGAGGGAACGGTGTGTGGGTGGGGGTATCAACGGCCCTCTGCCACACCTCTAAATTTAGGTGTGGGTAACCCTCCTTGCGGTGGGTGCCACCTCGCTTTGGCGGGAGGGGGAGGGTGTAGAAAGGAGAAGGCGTTTTAAGAGCTGGGTGACAGTGTGAAGGAGGCGGGGGGGGAGAGAGAGAGACCTTTCTTTGATCAGGCCTTTAAACATGGATACATAAATGGATACAGCGGCGCCTTGGTTCTCAAACGTAAAATTCCGTTCCGGAAATTCCGTTCCAAAACCAAAGCGTTCCAAAACTCAAGGCGCGCTTCTTTCGCATAGAAAGGAATGCGAAACGGATTAATCCGTTCCAGGCTTTTGAAAACAACCCCTGAAACAGCAATTGCTTTATTCTCTCTTTTTTCCCCATACTGAAAGTTAGATACAGGTGAAACCCAAAAAAATCAGAATATCTTGGAAAAGTCCATTTATGTAAGCAATTGTTTTCATTAGCTACTGGAGTTTAATATACGAGATAGACTCATGACATGCAAAGCGAGATATGTCAAGCCTTTGTTTGTTATAATTGTGATGATTATGGCGCACAGCTGATGAAAACCCCAAAGTTGAAATTGTTAATTTGGGGTTCTCATCAGCTGCACGCCATAATCATCACAATTATAACAAGGGAATGGAATAGGACGTCCCTATTTTCAGGGGAGAACGTTGGAGGGGATGGAATAGGACGTCCCTATTTTCAGGGGAGAAACGTTGGAGGGGATGGAATAGGACGTCCCTATTTTCAGGGGAGAAACGTTGGAGGGGATGGAATAGGACGTCCCTATTTTCAGGGGAGAAACGTTGGAGGGGATGGAATAGGACGTCCCTATTTTCAGGGGAGAAACGTTGGAGGGGATGGAATAGGACGTCCCTATTTTCAGGGGAGAAACGTTGGAGGGGATGGAATAGGACGTCCCTATTTTCAAGGGAGAAACGTTGGAGGGGATGGAATAGGACGTCCCTATTTTCAGGGAGAAACGCTGGAGGGGATGGAATAGGACGTCCCTATTTTCAGGGGAGAAACGTGCTGGAGGGGATGGAATAGGACGTCCCTATTTTCAGGGGAGAAACGCTGGAGGGGATGGAATAGGACGTCCCTATTTTCAAGGGGAGAAATGTTGGAGGGGATGGAGTTATGCGACCCCCGTGCCAACGAGATAAGTAACTCGGCAACTTTTAGAAGACATCTGAAGGCAGCCCTAGTTTTTTTTAAGGTTTCGTGTTTTATTCTGGGTGTGAGGTTCCCCCGTTTCATATGAATAAATAAACGTTTCGGGTTTTCTTTCTTTCTCTCCATTTTCCATTGGGTGGAGATTCCCCTACGCCTCTGTGATCACAGAGCGAGAGAAAGGGGCTTCCTGTCCGTGGGCGACTTCTATGCTCGTTGCGCATTTGCATGTGTTTGCGAGAGAAGAGGGAACACCGTCTGAAACCCAGAGGTGAAGAGGGTTCACCCTCCTCCTCATCGTGATTTCTCAGAAAAATGAGATTTTTTTCAAAGCACTGTTCAGGCTTTCCATTGACAGTCCTACGAAGAGACTAGTAGGACTTCCCTCAACAGGGCTACCTTCAGATGTCTTCTAAAGGTCAAATAGTTGTTTATTTCCTTGACATTTGACGGGAGGGCGCCACCACCGAGAAGGCCCTCTGCCTGGTTCCCTGTAACCTCACTTCTCGCGGGGAGGGAACCGCCAGAAGGCCCTCGGGAGATGGACCTCAGTGTCCAAGATGGACAATGGGGGTGGAGATACTCCTTCTGGTCAACAGGACAGAGGCCGTTTAGGGCTTTCAAGGTCAGCACCAAGACTTTGAATTGTGCTCGGAAACGTGCAGGGAGCCAATGGAGGTCTTTCAGGACCGGGGTTATATGGTCTCGGCGGCCGCTCCCAGTCACCAGTCTAGCTGCCACATAGAATCATAGAATCTTAGAGTTGGAAGAGACCCCAAGGGCCATCCAGTCCAACCCCCTGCCAAGCAGGAAACACCATCAAAGCATTCCTGACAGATGGCTGTCAAGCCTCTGCTTAAAGACCTCCAAAGAAGGAGACTCCACCACACTCCTTGGTAGCAAATTCCACTGCCGAACATTCTGGATTAGTTTCAATTTCCGGGTCACCTTCAAAGGTAGTCCCATGTAGAGCTCATGGCAGTAGTCCAAGCAAGAGATAACCAGAGCATGGACCACTCAGGCCAGACAATCTGTGCGCAAGGAGGGTCTCAGCCTGAGTACCAGATGGAGCTGGTAGACAGCTGCCCTGGACACAGAATTGACCTGCGCCTCCATGGACAGCTGTGAGTCCAAAATGACTCCCAGGCTGCGCACCTGGTCCTTCGGGGGCACAGTGACCCCATTCAGGACCAGGGAGTCCCCCACACCTGCCCGCCTCCTTTCCCCCCTCCCTAAAAAAAATCAGTCCTTCTGTTTTGTCAGGATTCAGCCTCAGTCTGCTAGCCGCCATCCACCCTCCAACCGCATCGCACGGAACAAACATTGCTTGAGCCACGTTGCCCGCGGACGGCAGCAAAGGTGTCCCCTCCGAGACTGGCGGAGGCGCCAACAAGCGCTCTCTGCAAAGGATCATTAATTTGGGTTGGTGGCTGTTCAGAAACCTTCCTTTGGGGCTCGTTCATTATCAGCGACAGACTCTGACAGGCTCTGGGAGAGCGTTGGAGCGTTCTTCGGCGCTATTATAATTCTATCAGCTGAATTATGACAGTAAATATCTCCCCGTGGGGAGGAGAGGCGGGGGCATGGGGATCGATCCAAGAAGAGCCTTGAAGAGTGACCAGGGGGTCGTGTCTCCAAGAGGAAGCAGTAGCAGCCAGAAGGTGAGTTTTGGAGAAGGAGAAGGCCTCTGCTTCCGTAAGGAACGAGCCGTGGTCTGCCATATGTAAAAAAATAAAAAAAATCCTTCCAGTAGCACCTTAGAGACCAACAAACTTTGTTAGTGGTATGAGCTTTCGTGTGCATGCACACTTCTTCAGATCGCCAGAGTGGTGCATGCTCTGGTTATCTCCCGCTTGGACTACTGCCATGCGCTCTCTGTGGGGCTCCCTTTGAAGGTGACACGGAAACTGCAACTAACCCAGAATGCGGCAGCCAGACTGGGGACTGGGAGCGGCCGCCGAGACCATATAACACCGGTCCCGAAAGACCTCCATTGGCTCCCAGGACATTTCTGAGCCCAATTCAAAGGGTTGGTGCTGACCTTGAAAACTCTAAATGGCCTCAGCCCAGTAGACCTGAAGGAATGTCTCCACCCCCATCGTCCTGCCCGGACACGGAGGTCCAGCTCCGAGGGCCTTCTGGCGGTTCCCTCCCTGCGAGAAGCGAGGTTACAGGGAACCAGGCAGAGGGCCTTCTCGGTGGTGGCTCCGCCCTGTGGAACGCCCTCCCTCAGATGTCAAGGAAATAAACAACTATTTGACTTTTAGAAGACATCTGAAGGCAGCCCTGTTGAGGGAAGTTTTTAATGACTGATGTTTTAAGGTATTTTAATATGGCAGGGTATAATTATTATTATTATTATTATTATTATTATTATTATTATTATTATTATTCGGTGTCAAGTGGTCGCCAAAGAGGAAGAGGAAGACTTCTAAGAACATCAGAACTTCTCTGATGGATCAGCCCCAATGGGGCTACCCCAATGGGGCCACTCCAGTGAGAGCTGGACCATCAAGAAGGCTGATCGCCGAAGAATTGATGCTTTTGAATTATGGTGCTGGAGGAGACTCTTGAGAGTCCCATGGACTGCAAGAAGATCAAACCTATCCATTCTCAAGGAAATCAGCCCTGAGTGCTCACTAGAAGGACAGATCCTGAAGTTGAGGCTCCAGTACTTTGGCCACCTCATGAGAAGAGAAGACTCCCTGGAAAAGACCCTGATGTTGGGAAAGATGGAGGGCACAAGGAGAAGGGGACGACAGAGGATGAGATGGTTGGACAGTGTTCTCGAAGCGACTGGCATGAGTTTGGCCAAACTGCGGGAGGCAGTGAAGGATAGGGTGCCTGGCGTGCTCTGGTCCAGGGGGTCACGAAGAGTCGGACACGACTGAACGACTGAACAACAGCAACAAGTGGTCACCAAAGAGAAAGAGGAAGACTTCTAAGAACATCAGAACTTCTCTGATGGATCAGCCCCAATGGGGCCACCCTAGTCCAGCAACCTGTTATCACAGCGGTCAACCAGCTGCCCACTGGTTGCAGGACCTGAGTGCGAGAGCAAGGTCCCCTAGCAAGTGGAGGTAGACCGTAGCCACTTTGGCTCTTTGCCATGGATAGTCTTATGGTGGCTACATTTGTTGGCTACATTTGTTGAGCATCCAGAGCTCAAGGCAGTCTACCTTGGACCCTTGAGGACAAACAGTACCGCAGGGAGGAATCTTGAGCCCCACTTAGGAGATTCTTAGAAGCCTCTGTTGTGTGACCGTGCCGAAGAGGATACGGGACTAGACCTGACCCGGCAAGGAACTCGAAAGCAATGCTCACGAAGCACGAGGAACAGAAAGGAGGCGAGTCAACAGGGAGAGAGACCATCTGTCCGAAAAAGAGAGAAGTCAGCGTTGAGGTATGTTAGCCACAGAGGTTTTGGGATGCCTGATTCACAGTATGACTAAAAATATTTATCGCGCAGAGCTGCGTGGATGGGGAGAGAAGCTGGCACAGAAAATCTGGGCGAGGATCAAAGGCAGTGCCAGATTTACGTATAAGCTAAACAAGCTTATAGCTTAGGGCCCCACTCTCTTGGGGGTCCCCCCCCCAAAAAAATAATCAATGCACTGTGCCAGTGGCTTTAGATACCAATTACGTCCATAAATTACCAAATAGCATATGTTAAACACAAAAAACAGCGGCCATTTGTTGTTGACGAAGGACAGCTGGACCTATAAAGGGCCCCATTACCTTCAGGAGCTGAGGGCCACATCAAACCTCAATCCGGCCCTGATCGAAGGCCTATTTCATCATGCGCCATGACTTCAAAGTCATCCGCCACTCACAATGGCATGAAAGTTCCTTCTCCCTGGCTACCAATCGCCCCAGAACTCTGAATTATATTTCTCTCTCTCTCAGGCTGTTGCTGCGAGGGCAAGCTCTCAGAGCTCTTCCTTTCCTCTTTCAAATCTTGCAAATCGCCTTGTTGGCTTCCACCGCTCTCCTCAACCAGCCATTGGACAAACTGCTGTGACATCACTGCACGTCTGCGAGAATCCTAGCCACTCAGGTTGCAGAATGTCGGCGACATCACAGCAGGCCAGCCAGTAGGCGGGGAGGACATTTTAAAAGTCAGACACACACACAAAAAAAATTTCCCCCTCTTTTTGGAAGGAACACCACCCAAATGCTTTTTTTGCATTGCGGCTCAGACCTACCTACAAACAAACCTACCAATTTACGGTAAGTTCTTACTGTTCTAATCCTCAGCTTTTTCGTACCGGTTTGCGATGATGATTATTTGAACGGGGAAAGGAAAAAAAATCAGGAAAATTCAACCACATCTTAATGTGCGTTCCTTAGAACGTACTCTTTCCTTGCACACATACCTCCTGCAAACAATTTCCCCTAAGAGTATATGGGCCTTTTTGCTAATTAATCTGTGGCCTTTGAAATGGTGTGTGGCGGAGTATTGTTTTTATACTGTAAACTGTCCTGTGATCCTTTGATGGAGCTTAGCAATTAATTAATCAACAACACAACAGACTTTAGAACTAGCAAGGGCAAACAGTCCCCCATGTATGCAATTTTTCAGCGGCAGAAAATGCAAAAATTCGCAAAATTCGCAAATGCAAAAATTGCAAAGTTCACAAATGCAAAAATTGCAAAGTTCGCAAATGCAAAAATTCAGAGAAGGGGGCAGCTTCCAAAGGATTGCTTTTGGTTAGCGTAAAGTGCAGAATGAGGCAGACCGAGACCCAAATTGAATTTCTCCCATGCTCCCCCTTCAGATCTTCTCAAAAATAATTGCCACACATCTCCTGCTACATGTGGCGAATGGTTAGATATGTGACAGTTATCGCCCAGAGTCCAGAGGTCAGCAAACTTTTTCAGCCAACGTAGGTCTTTCAGGACCGGTGTTATGTGGTCCCAGCAGCCACTCCCAGTCCCCAGTCTGGGTGCCGCATTCTGGATTAGTTGTAGTTTCCGGGTCACCTTCCAAGGTAGCCCCACGTAGAGTGCATGGGAGTAGTCCAAGCGGGAGATAACCAGAGCATGCACCCCTCTGGCGAGATAGTCTGCGGGCAGGGAGGGAGCTGGGAGACGGCCGCCCTGGACACAGAATTGACCTGTGCCTCCATGGACAGCTGTGAGTCCAAAATGACCCCCAGGCTGCGCACCTGGTCCTTCAGGGGCACAGTGACCCCATTCAGGACCAGGGAGTCCCCCACACCTGCCCGCCCCCCGTCTCCCCGAAACAGCACTTCTGCCTTGTCAGGATTCAACCTCAATCTGTTTAGACGCCATCCGTCCTCCACAGAGAAACAGTCTGTGATTTCCCTCCTTCCCCAATAAACGAGACAGGCCGAAATGCAGAGGAATCTCCGAGGCTCCCAGCGGACTATCTGCAGAATACATTTCGCTGTGTCCTTGGAAACGTCGTCAGGCGATATCTTGGCTACCTCTTGGCACCTTTGGCTTGCTGGGAGCATGATTCCACATTCGCAGGAATTTTTGAGGCCTGCGTGGAGAAGAAGCGCTGTCAATTATCTTTTGCTCGGTGGACGGATTCCACCCTCCTCTGTCCCTCCCCAGCTTCTCTATTTGGACCGCCGCATCGTCCATCTCTGCCAGCTCTGCTGGTCTTTCCTTCTGCGAAGCCTTCATCGATCCTTTATTGCTGTCTGGTTTTCCACCCAGGGCTTCAAAGACTTAGATTGAATTATCCGCATATTCACAAAGCAGATGTCTAGCTATGGTAACCCTTGAAAACTTTCCAAACCTCTTTGGAGCCTGCGATCCACCTTAATGCCGTGCTGTCTGGCAAACGTTGCTCGCGGAGTCTCCCAGAATCAAATCCCACACCTTCCCTTCTCTCCCACAGCACCATCCATGACATCACAGCAGGCTAGCCAATGACAGCTAGTGGGCTCGTGATATCAGGGGCCTCACGACATCACAGTAATTGCGATTTTTTTTAAATTGTTGTTGAGTCGTTTAGTCGTGTCCGACTCTTGGTGACCCCACGGACCAGAGCACACCAGCCCCTCCTGTCTTCCACTGTCTCCCGCAGTTTGGTCAGGCTCATGTTGGTTACTTCGAGAACACTGTCCAACCATCTCGTCCTCTGCCATCCCCTTTTCGAGCTTCTGGGCCTTTGCTGAGACAACATTTTTCTCTAGCTCAGCCACAGCAAAGACCATTGGGAGCTGTCCAAGGTCCTGAGCTGCCTTTCCTTGCCTCTGGGGCCCTTGTTTCCATTACAGACCCAAATCCCACACACACCCCAGAAAAGAGGATACCCTCCAGGGTTTAGGGTTGCAGGGGACCAGCCAGATGACAGCCAGGGCAGCTGGCTAGACGGCGATATGCCGCGGCTTCTGCAACCCAGAATCGCAAAGCCTTTGAGAACTTTAGGGAAAACCAAGGCTTGGGAACTCCTTTGAGCCAGTGCAAAGCTTTCCCGACAGAGGCAGTCTACCTTAGCAAGGGGAGGCCTGTGGGTCCCTGCAAGGGCAATTCTCCGGTTCTTGAGCGGAGGAAGAGGAGGACATGGCGGGAAAGCTTCGAACACATTTTGGCGTGTTTCCAGCTGCTGCTTTTGAAGGCGCAGGAGCAGGGCTGAGTTGCGGGGCGTTGGCAACCCATCAGGAGATCTCAAAACGGACGGACATATAATCCTACCCTAGGCCTCACGCTCGGAACGGGAGACAGATATGGGGAATACCAGCGCTGGGTGTTTCATCGGGAAGATAGTTGCCAAATGACCACGTTTCTAAACGCGGCGTTTCGGAAGGGCTTGACGGGGGCGTGAGAGGAAGCATTTGAAATATTTCTCAGTCTCTAATCACCGTGGTTGGCGCACAAAAACAGAGATACTCCACCCCGCCACTTCCAAGATTTGGAAGTAGGGGCACTTTTAACCAAGTTAAAGCAATCCACTTGTAAAATTTGTCGAGGTCGGTCAGAGACTTGTCCCCCCTGCCCCCAAAAAACCCCTCTGTGGTTTAAATAACTATTTTCCCTTGCTCCAATTTTGCTCCTATTACTAAGAAGGGCACAGATCCCTCTTTCCCAATAAACGTAAACGATGCTAGTTGTTTGTATGCCACTTGTTTAAAGGGACGCGGGTGGCGCTGTGGTCTAAACCCCAGAGCCTAGGGCTTGCCGATCAGAAGGTCGCGGTTCGCCACATGACCCGGAAGCTGTACGCCAGCTCCCTCGGCCAGTAAAGTGAGATGAGCGCCGCAACCCCAGAGTCGTCCGTGACTGGACCTAGTGGTCAGGGGTCCCTTTGCCTATGCTAGTTGCAGGAGGCGGCGATTCTTGTCGGCTCTTCCATCAGAGCTGATCGGATTGTTTTCAGTCCCTCCGGCTGCAGAGTCTCTGCAGGATCGCGTTCAGAGGAGGCTGCCTGCAGTGTCTCTGAACGATTCATGCTCTGTCTCTGCAGGGGGGAGGAGGCGATTCCCTTCCGTCTCTGCGACAGGTGCAAGCATGTCGTTCTGCCGCCCTCAGTGTGGACGTTGCAGAACTGCTGGCCCCTGAGAGGAGGCTCCCCGCCGCTTCTCCGTTTGAGTCTCCGATCTCTTTCCAGATCGCAGCGACTCACTCCGAAGCGCTGAGGCCATTCTTCCGCCTCCACCCTCCCCAGAACTCAATCTTTGGGGACACGAACGCCATTTGGCACCCGACTCCGCCAGCAGGACTTTGAGAAGCCCTAAAAGATTTAAGAGGTTTCCAAACTTAGAAAACTGCGGCACAGCTTTTGGGGGAGATCGCTTTGGGAGGGATTGTTTCCTTGCAACGGCAGCTGAGGGAACTTAATAATATAAACGAAGGCAATTTAGAACTGGGAGAAATTTCTTGACTATGGAACGAAGCACAAAGTCTGGGAGTGAGAGAGTTTATTTGGTCGGTGGGGTCACAGTGTTACCACAACTTTAACAAACCCAACTCTCGCCGTCTCCCCTCCCCCTATATTTTCCTCCAAAGTGATTCTGCACTTCCACTCCCCCCCTCCACTCCTCCTTTCTTTCATTCTTTTCTCTCCACCGCTGCTCTATGAATCAGCCTCCCCCAAACAGACAGACGGATTGGTTTTTTGTTTGTCACCGGGGGCCTCCCGCAGCAAAGGAACGGGTAGGGCTGGAAAGTTAAATCAAATACCGAGGCAGGAATTCAAAATTCTGCAGTGCTGAGCACACTGAGCCCGGAGGAAGGCCCATGGGGTAGACAGGTACATGATATGGCCCTGTCTCGTGCTTTCTGGAAGTGCCCTGAGTTGCCCCAGATACTCAAGGAGGCTTACAACATATATAATAAAACATTGAACATTGAAAAAATTCCCCTACCCAGGGCTGCCTTCAGGTGTCTTCTAAAGGCTGTATCGTGACTTATCTCCCTGGCTTGGGGGGTCACATAACTCCGTACCCTCCAATGTTTCTTCTGTGAAAATAGGGACATCCTATTCCATCCTCTCCAACGTTTCTCCCCTGAAAATTGTTGTTGTTGTTGTTCAGTCATTCAGTTGTGTCCGACTCTTTGTGACCCCATGGACCAGAGCACGCCAGGCACGCCTATCCTTCACTGCCTCTCGCAGTTTGGCCAAACTCATGCCAGTCGCTTCGAGAACACTGTCCAACCATCTCTCCTCTGTCGTCCCCTTCTCCTTGTGCCCTCCATCTTTCCCAACATCAGGGTCTTTTCCAGGGAGTCTTCTCTTCTCATGAGGTGGCCAAAGTACTGGAGCCTCAACTTCAGGATCTGTCCTTCCAGTGAGCACTCAGGGCTGATTTCCTTAAGGATGGATAAGTTTGATCTTCTTGCAGTCCATGGGACTCTCAAGAGTCTCCTCCAGCACCATAATTCAAAAGCATCATTCTTCGGCGATCAGCCTTCTTGATGGTCCAGCTCTCACTTCCGTACATCACTACTGGGAAAACCATAGCTTTAACTATACGGACCTTTGTCGGCAAGGTGATGTCTCTGCTTTTTAAGATGCTGTCTAGGTTTGTCATTGCTTTCCTCCCAAGAAGCAGGCGTCTTCTAATTTCGTGACTGCTGTCACCATCTGCAGAGATCATGGAGCCCAAGAAAGTGAAACCTCTCATTTCTTCACCTTCTCTTTGCCAGGAGGTGATGGGACCCCTGAAAATAGGAATGTCCTATTCCATCCCCTCCAACATTTCTCCCCTGAAAATAGGAATGTCCTATTCCATCCCCTCCAAAGTTTCTCCCCTGAAAATAGGGACATCCTAAGGAACCCCTGACCATTAGGTCCAGTCGCGGACAACTCTGGGGTTGTGGCGCTCATCTCGCTTTACTGGCCGAGGGAGCCGGCGTACAGCTTCCGGGTCATGTGGCCAGCATGACTAAGCCGCTTCTGGCGAACCAGAGCAGCGCACGGAAATGCCGTTTACCTTCCCGCCGGAGCGGTACCTATTTATCTACTTGCACTTTGACGTGCTTTCGAACTGCTAGGTGGGCAGGAGCAGGGACCGAGCGACGGGAGCTCACCCCGTCATTGCGGGGATTCGAACCGCCGACCTTCTGATCGGCAAGCCCAAGGCTCTGTGGTTTAGATCACAGCGCCGCCCGCATCCCTTTTCCCTGACATAACAGTTGTCATTGAAATTACACACACACACACCTCTTTGCAAATCATCAAAATTTGCAGACTTTCTGCCATTTGCAAGGAGCAAATTTAATGTTTCGTTTTCCTGCTGAATTGGGGGGTGGGGTGGGGTGGGCCAAATTCAAATGTTTGAAGCAGAAGACACAGGGGTGGCAAATGGCTGCATTTAATTCCCACAGCCCCCCCCAATTAATTCCTATTTATTTGTTATTAAGTGTTAGCAGGGCCATTAAGATTTGCACCCCCATAGCAAATCATTGCAAATCAAAATCTGCAAATCAAAATTTGCAGATTTGCATGCACACGAAACCTCATACCAATAACCAACTTAGTTGGTCTCTAAAGGTGCTACTGGAAGGATTTTCTTTTTTTCTTTTTTTGCAGACTTCCAGCAAATCTGAAGTTGCATTTACTACTGAATCTGTTTAAAAGCAGAAGGCACAGGGGAGGGGAATGCCTGCATTTAATTCCCACAGCCCCCCCCCCATTAATTCCTATTTATTTGTTGTTATTATTAAGTGTTAGCAGGGCCATTAAAATTTGCACCCCCGTCGCAAATCATCAAAATTTGCCGACTTCCAGCAAAACTAAAGCTGCAGAGAACCAGGCAGAGTGCCTTCTCGGTGGTGGCGCCCGCCCAGTGGAACGCCCTCCCATCTCATGTCAAAGAGATAAAAACAACTATCTTACATTCAGAACAGGTAGGTAGCTGTGTTGGTCTGCAGTGTGCATGCACACGAAAGCTCATACGAAGAACAAACTTAGTTGGTCTCTAAGGTGCTACTGGAAGGATTTATTTTTTTATTTTGTTTTTACATTCAGAAGACATCTGAAGGGAAGTTTTTAATGTGTGGTATTTTCACGTATTTTTAATCTTTGTTGGAAGCCACCCAGAGTGGCTGGGGAAACCCAGGCAGATGGGCAGTGTACAAATAATAAATTGTTGTTATTATTATTATTATTATTATTGTTACTTAAAAATGAGGCTGCAGTCTAGATTAAATTTTAAATTGTATTTTAATCTGTATTTTAATGAATTGTTTTATGTTTTTGTTGTGATTTTATTGGTGTTAGCCGCCCTGAGCCCGGTTTGGCGGGGAAGGGCGGGGTATAAATAAAAAATTATTATTAATATAATAATTATTATTATTGATTATTATTAATATTATTTACTACTGAATTTGGGGCGGGCCAAATTCTAAAATTTCGACTTAAGCAGAAGCCACAGGGGAGGGGAATGGATATGCATCGTTTAAAATTCCCGCACGCCTCCTCCCCCATTCATTCCTATTTATTCGATTATTCAGCGTCAGCAAAAGAAGCCATTGAAATTTTTCCCAAAGGAGCAGGCAGCGCTAAACCAATTGACGCCTGGAACCGAGGGAAGCGCGGGCGGCGCACGCGAAACGAAGGATGGCGGCAGCTGCCTGCGGGGCCCCTCCCCCTTGCTCAGTGGGCGAAGAAGGGCTCGCAGGGTTAGGCAGGCAGGCAGTCCGAGGGGAGGGGCGGGCGGGGAGGGAGGGAGGGCCTCTCCCATTGGCCGGCGCTCACGCTACTCCTCGCCGCCGCGCCCTCCCATTGGACCCTGCCCCGCGGCCTTATCATTCCATCTCTCTCTCTCTCTCCGGTGCTCCCATTTCGTCACGCTGCTGCTGCTGCTGCTCTCGTGGCCTCTTCGCGCAGCTTCTCCTTGCTCGTGTCCCTCCGCCAAAGGAAAAGTAGTTCCTATTTCTCCACCCTCTTAGCGTGGCTCCTCCTCGCTCCGCCCACTCTCGGGAGCCACACCCCCCACTATTATTATAATTTTTTTTTACTACTCTATTTTGTTTTGCTTTTTTTTTTCTTTTCTCTTTAAGCTTTGTGGGCTTTTTTCCCCTCTCCTAACCTCAAAATTATTAAAAAAAAATTATTTTTTTTTTTTAATTTTGTGTATAGATTATTCAAATTACGGCTTGTAGTCCTTAAATGATTTTTGTGTATTTGACAAATGTTTTCTTTTCTTTTTATGTATTTTTTCTTTCCTTTTCGGTATATGTAAATTTTAAAGAATGCAAAATAGTTTTAGTTTTAAAAAAAAGAGAGCGAGAAGGCAACTAATTATATTGGTCTTACTTTATTAGCCGTTATATTTCCATTGGGGTGCACCCAGTAGAACCGCTGGAATTCGTAGAATCGTAGAAAGGTGGTGTTGGGAATGGGGGGCCCCCAGCGGTCATCTAGCCCAACCCCCTCTCAATGCAGGAAACCCAGCTAAAGAATCCCGTGGGAGATGGCCATCCAACTTCCGCTAAAAGACTTCCAGTGAAGGAGAGTCTGCCACCTGCAGACCATTCCACTGCTGAAGAGCTCATATTATTATTATTATTGTTGTTGTTGTTGTTGTTGTTATTATTATTATTATTATTATTAATATAATGTCCTATACCTGCAGGTCTCTTTTTTAAAAATTATATTTATTGAAATTTTTTAACACATAAAATAAGCATCCACACACCCACATTTAAAACTAACAAAAACAAACACAAAAACAGACATATAAATCTTACACCTAATGTTTATTCCTCACATTGTAATGCACTTCCTCCTATCTCCTCCTTCTGCGTTCCATGTCTATCGTTTTTAGTAATTTCTAAACATCTTACCGAATCATATTTACTATAAAACTTACTTAAATATTCAACCTTATCTATTTTTCTTAACTTATATTCATCTATCTTAAACACTTAACGTTACTCTACGTCTACAGTCTAGCTTTTCTATCTAATTCTCAATCATGCAGTAATTTTTTAAAATACAATTTAAATTTCTTCCAATCTTCTTCCACCGCGTCGTCCCTCTGGTCACGAAGTTTCCCGGTCATCTCAGCGAGCTCCATATAGTCCATCATTTTCATCTGCCATTCTTCAATCGTTGGTAGTTCTTCTGTCTTCCAGTTTTTAGCTATCAAAATTCTAGCTGCTGTTGTGGACATACATAAAATAAAGTCCTATCGCATTTGGGGATTTCTTGGCCTAGGATGCCCGGTAAGAAGGCTTCTGGATCACACTTCAAAATGACCTTAACAGATTAGAGGACTGGGCCAGAGCAAACAAGATGAATTTTAACAGGGAGAAATGTAAAGTACTACACTTGGGCAAAAAAAATGAAAGGCACAAATACAGGATGGGTGACACCTGGCTTGAGAGCAGTACATGTGAAAAGGATCTAGGAGTCTTGGTAGACCAAACTTGACATGAGTCAACAGTGTGATGCAGCAGCTAAAAAAGCCAATGCAATTCTGGGCTGCATCAATAGGAGTATAGCTAGATCAAGGGAAGTAATAGTACCACTGTATTCCGCTCTGGTCAGACCTCACCTGGAATACTGTGTCCAGTTCTGGGCACCACAGTTCAAGAAGGATACTGACAAGCTGGAACGTGTCCAGAGGAGGGCAACCAAAATGGTCCAAGGCCTGGAAACGATGCCTTATGAGGAACGGCTTAGGGAGCTGGGTATGTTTAGCCTGGAGAAGAGAAGGTTAAGGGGTGATATGATAGCCAAGAAGATTGCCGGAAAAAATATCAACAACCTCAGATATGCTGATGATACAACCTTGATGGCAGAAAGTGAGGAGGAATTAAAGAACCTTTTAATGAGGGTGAAAGAGGAAAGCGCAAAATATGGTCTGAAGCTCAACATCAAAAAAACTAAGATCATGGCCACTGGTCCCATCACCTCCTGGCAAATAGAAGGGGAAGAAATGGAGGCAGTGAGAGATTTTACTTTCTTGGGTTCCATGATCACTGCAGATGGTGACAGCAGTCACGAAATTAGAAGACGCCTGCTTCTTGGGAGGAAAGCAATGACAAACCTAGACAGCATCTTAAAAAGCAAAGACATCACCTTGCCGACAAAGGTCCGTATAGTTAAAGCTATGGTTTTCCCAGTAGTAATGTACGGAAGTGAGAGCTGGACCATAAAGAAGGCTGATCGCCGAAGAATTGATGCTTTTGAATTATGGTGCTGGAGGAGACTCTTGAGAGTCCCATGGACTGCAAGAAGATCAAACCTATCCATTCTCAAAGAAATCAGCCCTGAGTGCTCACTAGAAGGACAGATCCTGAAGTTGAGGCTCCAGTACTTTGGCCACCTCATGAGAAGAGAAGACTCCCTAGAAAAGACCCTGATGTTGGGAAAGATGGAGGGCACAAGGAGAAGGGGACGACAGAGGATGAGATGGTTGGACAGTGTTCTCGAAGCTACTAACATGAGTTTGGCCAAACTGCGAGAGGCAGTGAAGGATAGGCGTGCCTGGCGTGCTCTGGTCCATGGGGTCACGAAGAGTCGGACACGACTGAACGACTGAACAACAACAACAACATAGCCATGTTCAAATATATCAAAGGATGTCATCTAGAGGAGGGAGAAAGGTTGTTTTCTGCTGCTCCAGAGAAGCGGACACGGGGCAATGGATTCAAACTACAAGAAAGAAGATTCCACCTAAACATTAGGAAGAACTTCCTGACAGTAAGAGCTGTTGGACAGTGGGATTTGCTGCCAAGGAGTGTGGTGGAGTCTCCTTCTTTGGAGGTCTTGAAGCGGAGGCTTGACAGCCATCTGTCAGGAATGCTTTGATGGTGTTTCCTGCTTGGCAGGGGGTTGGACTGGATGGCCCTTGGGGTCTCTTCCAACTCTAGGATTCTGGATTCTTTTTAAATGTGTTTTTCAACACTTTTTTCATTTCATTATAAATCTTTTCCCAGAAGTCTTTTACCTTTATGGCACGTCCACCACATATGGAAGAAGGTTCCTTCTGTTAAGTTTACATTTCCAGCACTTATTACTTTGTCCATGATACATTTTTGCCACAGGTCTCAGGGCAGTTCACAGGATAAAAATCACAATATAAAACTACAAAATACATACAAATAAAAACCAAACAACTCAATAGCCCTCCCCCCCAAAAAACAATAGAATTGTTGAGTTGGGTCAATTTACTCCAACTCCATGCAGCGCAGGAATTTTGGTAGGGGGGCACAAACCCACGACCCTGAGATTGATAAGTCTCGTACTCTACCGACTGAGCTACGGATGGCACAGCTCTGACTATCAGAAAAGTTCTTTGAAGGTTTAGTCATAGAAGACCTAAGTTCCTAATTCTAGATTCATGGCCATAGAAAAAAGTCATACCTATTAATTGCAGTGGGCCTACTCTTGAATATTTTATTTTATCCGTGACTGGACTTAACTGTCATGGGGTCCCTTTAACCTTTTTATTTTCGCAGGAGAAATGTTGGAGGGAATGGAATAGGACGTCCCTCTTTTCAGGGGAGAAACGTTGGAGGGGGTGGAATACGACGTCCCTATTTTCAGGGGAGAAACGTTGGAGGGGATGGAATAGGACGTCCCTATTTTCAGGGGAGAAACGTTGGAGGGGATGGAATAGGACGTCCCTATTTTCAGGGGAGAAATGTTGGAGGGGATGGAATAGGACGTCCCTATTTTCAGGGGAGAAACGTTGGAGGGGATGGAATAGGACGTCCCTCTTTTCAGGGGAGAAACGTTGGAGGGGATGGAATAGGACGTCCCTATTTTCAGGGGAGAAACGTTGGAGGGGATGGAATAGGACGTCCCTATTTTCAGGGGAGAAATCTTGGAGAGCTTGTGGTGTGGGTCTCAGGGATTGCAGGAACATTGCAATGGGAGACCTGTTCTGTGGGGCCCTGTGAGTCACCACTAAATGCCCAAATCCACTTTTGGGGGGCCCTGGGGAGCACAGGAGGGGGGGATGGGGGAGTGCAGAACACAGGAGACATCAGTTAGGAAGTTCTGCTTTGTGGGGGTTCCCAAAAGACCCTAACTCAATCCCCGCCAGCTCTGTGCGGTTTTGGGGACCCCTGATCTAATGGGGTGGGGAGGGAGGCATCCCCCAAACTCCCTAGAGTTTTAGGGTGGAAGCAGGAGGCACCCGTAGGTCTGTGCAATGGGGGCTGTTTCATGTTTCTTTGTGTATGTGTTGTGAGGGAGGGGGGAACTGCCTAAAGTTGGGGGGGGCCTTCAGGAACTTGTTTGGGGCTGTCATGGAGAGCTGGTGAACTTTGACCCTGGAGTGTGAAGGTTAAAATCCGGGGGGGGACGACTCTCACCCCTCCCTCTCACTTTAGAGGATAGAGGAATATATATTTGTATATATAGAAATAGTTCTTAATATGGGGGGGTCCTTAATATTGCAGGATCTTCTATAAAACTGGAGGGGAGCCCAGTTTTTTTGAATCCCCTTCCCCCACAAATCCCCCCTCCATTTGCTTATGGAAGAAGAGTGAAGAGTTGCAAGTGTGTGTGGTTTTTTTGGGGGGGGGGTGCGAGCGGCGGACCAACGGCCCTCAGCGTTGCGTCCCCTTTAAAAAAAAGAAACCACACACACACACACGAGGGCAGCCATTTAATCGACCGCTTCCATCTCTTCCACGACCCCCACACACCTAAAAAAAAAAAAAAAAAAAAATGCACTTGGATCTGTGGGGAAAAGAGAGCGTGTGTTTTTTTTAAAAGAGGAATTAAAAGCGCGCGCCCCCTGCTAGAGAGAGACCCTATTCTGGGGAGGTAGCCCTTTTAAATCATAATGATGAAAAATCCAAATTTCTCCCCCCTCTTTTCCTAAGTATTTGGGAGCTGGCGAGAGGAGGAGGAAGGCGGGAGGGGGGCGGACGAGAGGGACGGAGCCTCGTGGGCAGAGCCAGCCAGCCGAACTCTTTCCTTCCCTCCCCACCCCGTTCATTTTAAAAAAAAAATTTTTTTTTTTTTACTTGTGCAGCTGGTCGTAATGGTGGCTGATGCGGCGGAAGGATACGTCGGGGAAGGGAGGCCTTGATGCGTGTGTGTGTGTGGATGCGTGTGTAAGCAGAGGAGGAGAAGGGGGCGCCCGTCCGCCTTTGCCTGCCCCAGCGAGCGAGCGAGCCGCGGGGGAGGGGGGGGGAGAGAAACAGAAACCCACGGAGAGAGAGAGAGAGAGAGAGAGAACAGAGGAAAGGCAAGGGCTCTTTGCAACGATGAGCCAGCGAATCAAACGCTAAAAAGAGGGGGTTCGGAGCCGGAGGGAAGAGAGAAAGAAAGAGGGGAGAGAGGAAAAGAGAGAGAGAGAGAGAAGAGAAAAAGAAAAAAAGGAGGAGCGGCACTTTTACTTTCCTTCCCACCCCCCTCCCCCCCTCTTTCCCTCCCCCGCGGCCGCCGGGAAGCGGGTGGAACGTCGGCGGGGGCACATCAAAGGGATCGAACGTCGGGGCGCACATCCGATCGAACGCTCGGCGCGGGCCAAACATCCAATCGAACGCTCGGCGCGGCCAATCCGGGCGCCGGGACGGGGCGCGCGCGGACCCCGAACGTTCGGAGCCCGTCCTCTCCTCTCCTTTAATCTCTTTCCCGTTCCTTCCTTCCTTCCCTCCCTCCGCTCCCGGTTCTTTTTTCTTCTTCTTTTTTTTGAAATTCCTCCTTCCTTTCCTTTCTCCCCTCCCCCCTTTTTTTGCTACATTGTAGTAGCCATTTCCGTTCGCCTCTCTGTATCTCTTTTTTTTTATTACATTGTTATTAAAAAGAGTGTGTGGGGAGAGGGGGGGGGAAGAGGAGAAGCCGCCTCCGTCAGCCTTGCCACAGCCGCCGCCGGGAGAACAATAGGAAGGGTTAAGAAGAGGAACCGGGGCGCCCACCCCGGCTGCGCCCCGGGGATCAACGCAACCGAGTCGTGGATGTGACGCGGTCCCCCCCTCCAACACGCCCGCACCCCGCGCTCCCCAATTCCAACACAAACTGAGCAGGTAAGCTGGAAGGAGGGGGGAGGGGCTCCTACTTTTAATTTGAGGGGGGGGAAGAGAGAATGTTCACTTTTGACTCCTCCCCCTCCTCGGAACTATTTTGTGTGTAATGTGTGGGGACGTGGGGTGGGGGGGCCCCCGCTCAGGCCAGACTTAAATATCCCACCGTGGAAACTTAACTTGGCCGTTTCTTCGCGACTTTCTTCGGCGGCTCCCCTCCCCCCCCCCACACCTATCGCCGCCGGGTCGCGGCCCCCCCCCCACGCGATTTATTTATTTATTATTTTAAAAATGGTGAGGGATTCCTTCCCCCCCCCTTGCCCTTTCTTTCTCTCTCTCTCTCTCTCTCTCCCCCCCCGGAAGTGGTGTTAAACTTTATGGGGCGGGAAGTTAGTGGAAGCAAGGAAGGGGGGGCGAGAGGGGGGTCTCCCTGATTTCTTTCCACTTCCCAGTTAATGTTTTTTTGGGGGGGGGGGAGGAGGCTGCTACTGCTGCTGTATCTAGAACTATTTGAAAGTTAAAGGTTTTTTTGTGTGTGGGTGGGGGGTGGGGGTTCCAGCCTCCCATTTTCCTGCCTCGTGGACTTTAGGAATAGAGTCAGGTCACATTGTGCTTGTTGTTGTGTGTGTGTGTGCGGGGGGGGGGGGTTATATATATATTTTTGAACCGGTCGCAGTAGCAGCTTTTGAATCCCAGGAGTTTCTTTTCCTTGAGCTGTGTGTGTGTGTGTGTGCGCAGGGGGGGACACACCCCGAATTTCGCACCCAACTCACCCCATTAACAATCACCTACCTTTAATTGTACAGTTCCCTGGCTGCAAACTTTCACACGTAAATTTACACGTGTTTGAAAAGAGGGGCTTGATGGGGAGGGAGGGGGGGAGCAACCAGAGAGTTGTTCCCAAAGGTGGTTGTGATCCAGAAGTTTGTTTTCCAGAGAGTTTTTTATTTATTTATTTTAACAATACCTTCCATCATCTCCACATATACACTTCAGCCGACCGGTGGTTTGTGCCACAGTTACATCATAATCTCTCCCGTTTTAATCCCCCATTTTTTTTTTTTATTCCTCCTCCTGGACGTCCCATAATTTCTGCCTGCCACTGCATCATCCCACGCCTGCCCGCTGACCCCGAAAGATCCAGTAAATAAGAGTTAGGAATGGCTTTAATGTTTGGCTTTTCCAGGTAGGCCTCTACCACACGGACAGATTATTCCTCTTTCACAGATTTCCCAGTCTCCACCTTCCCACAAGCCAGCCTTTCCAGAGACAGGCTGGCAGGCTCCCCAAATTTAACATCCCTTTTTCCCACCACAGATTTTATCCTCTGCCTTCCCCCACTCCCCCCAAAAAACCACACACCCACAACTCCCCTTATTGTTCCTTCGGTTGCCTCGCTCCTTCAAAAAAAAACCCTTTTGCACAGAACAACCTTAATTTCACGAAGGAGCTCCCCGAATAAGGCTGAAATTTTGGACAAAAAGAAATGACTGGGGAAGTTTGGGCCAGCGGTGGTGGTTCGTTTCCTTATCTGAAACAATTGTCTCCCAGTTTGCCTTCCTCTGTTTCCCCCCCCCCAAATACACAAACACAAACACAAACACCATCCTAAGTTTTGTCCCAAGTCCCATTGTGTGTGTGTGTGTGCAAATTTTCCGGACCTCCTGGTATTCTGGCAGTCCAAAAAATAACACCTCTTCCAAAATGCAATTTATTCTGCCTTGTCTGTGCAGACAATCTGGAAGTTTGTTTTGCAGAAGTTGCTGTTGGAAGATATATTTCTGTTTCTGTGTGCGTGTGTGGAATTGCGAGGACGTAATATTAATGGAGTCGCCTGTTCCCCCACACACCCACCCACACACCCCAGGCCCACACTCCCAGGTTTAAACGTGGAAAGACAAATTTATGGCATTTCTGTACGTGCTGATATTTCGGACACCGTAAGACTGGACTCTCCGATTTGGCGCTTCTGTGTGTGTGTGTGTGTGTGTGTGTGTAGCTTGCAAAAATATTGATAGATCTCATTTGTCTCTGTTGGCTGAACTGTAATGCCATAAGGGTGGCACCCCCCACCCCCCAAATGAAAATGTTTATCTCCTTGCATTTTTTAAAATTTTTTATTTTGGATGGGTCCAAGACAGCAGCTGTTTGCATGCAAAAGAAATGTCTTGCCTGCTGAATTAAACCCATTTTTTTGTTTGTTTTGGGGGTGTGGATGTGGGGGAGGTCTGTCTGTGGATTCCCCACCCCTCCAGTAGTAAAAAGCTCTCGCTCTCTCTCTGAATGGCAGCTGCAGGGACCTTTGTGTGTGTGCCTCTCTGCAAACTTTTCTTCTCAGTGCACGAGGCCTGGACCTAACCCCCTTCTTCTGCTTTGTGTGCGATGCCTTCCTGTCTCCCCCTCTCCCCCCCTCACCCCCACCCCATTTTCCCAGAGAGTGTGTTAAATTGCACTGGGGTCGAACGCTTCGACGGCTCTCCAAAGTATTGGCAACCCTGCCTGGTGGGTGTGTTGTTGTTGTTGTTGTTTAAAAAATATATTATTACGAAAATGGGTGCTGTGGGAATTGGTTTTGGAGGACGAGAAAGCGGTGTGGAGATGGGGGGGGGAGAGAGAGAGATGGAGGAAGGGAGAAGGGGGAGGGATGCAGTCGAAAAAGAAGGAGGGTTGGGTGAGACTGGCTAGAAACTCTTTGTCCTAAAGTAATAAAACTCAGCCTTGGCAGGAGAAAACTCAGGAACTGAGTCAGGTTGAAGTGCAATAGGGAAGGGGTTTTCCTCCCCCCATGGGGGCGCACCGGGAAAGTAGAAATTCCCCTTTTAACTCCACAATATTTTTGTGCGTCTGCAGGCGTGGCGTTTCCATACTGAATTGTGTTTTTTTTAAATATTTTTTACGGCGGCAGGTGCAGAGCAGAATTGGGCCTTGCCTGTGTCATCCCCCCCCCCATATTGTTTGCCCTTGGGTCTTGCTCCGTCCTTGCCCTTTTCACGTGGGGGGTGGGGGTTGCAGAGAGCGAAAGGAAGCCGCTCTCCGAGGCCTGGGACACCACCCCCCCAAAGCCTGGGACCCCCGGTCTCCTTCCCAGACTGGGGAGGTGGGTGCTGGCGAGAGCCCTGGTATCCTGCAGAATTTCCAGCAATGCCTTAGGGTGGCAAGACGCTTATGCTGTTTTGGGCACTCGCATGGCCATGGGGTTTTTTTGCCCACTGGGTGGAGGAACGTATGCGTGGGATAAATCCTCCCCACAGCTTTACCCCCCCCCACCCACCCACCCATCATCCCAGAATGCCAGGAAGTAGTCAATACTGATGTTGCGTTTTTCGCCCATGCAAAAATATCCATATCTGTAGAAACATTTGATGGGGAAGCGAAATTCTCGCCGGGTCCCTGTGCCCTGACCCCCCCCAGGGCATGTGATTCGAGACATATTTACCTTGCTTCTCTTCACTGCCACCTGCTAGCAAATATGTGTTCCCAACCCAGGAACAAGGGTCTCCGGTTCAGCAAAGACTTTGAGCACAGGTTGTTTTTTTTTTTTTTAAAAAAAAACCACACATTTTTTGCACCCCACCCCACCCCCAGTCGGCTTCTCAGTTTTAAAGGCGTCGCCGGAGCCGAGGAAGGCCGGCGTAAAGAAAAAATTAACAATCGCCAGGTGTTTTTGGAGATGCCCCTTCTAAATTCTTAAACATGACGTGAAATAGAAGCACACAATCTATTTAGGTTTTTTTAAAAAAAAAAATATGAAGGCTGGTTTGGATCAGTTTGCATACTCAAAAGTAAGGCCACCGGTTTTAACCCTGCGCCAAGTAAACAGGGGAGATGTTGTGTTGCAGTTCGGAGCCTGCTTACATGGGAGTAAGCCTCACTGGACCCAGTGGGATTTCCCACTGAGTAAACATGCATTTGATTCTTCCACTCTTCAAATATCTGTTTAATGTGGACTAGCAGCTTTGCAAATAGCTACATTATTATTATTATTATTATTATTATTATTATTATTATTATTACATTTATCTCCCACATTTTTATCAAGGCTCAAGCTGGGCATATTTCTCCCCTCAACCCTGTGAGGTACTGGTAGGTTAGCCTGAGAGATATTGGCCGAGACCAGGTCTCCTCGTCAGCTTTGGGGCGGAGTGTGGATTCGAACCCTGCTCTCCCAGGTCCTTATAGTCCAGCACTCTAACCACTGCACCGCACGAAGAACGACAAATTGACGTGAAGCACTTTGGGGCAACCGAGCGCATTTCGGGGAGGCCAGAGTAGAAATTGACAGCTATCGCATTTTTAGTGTGGCCGTTTTGGTCAAGAGGAAATGTATTTCTTTGCAAAACATATGAAAAGTGAATCAATCTGGGGATCTGGTCCTGCTGCTGTAATTCTGAGATGTGAGCCAGTCCTCTCCTTTGTGTATATCAAGCAGTGTTTGCTGGCACCAGAGCATGTGCAAAGTGCAATTTCCTGGCAACGCCACCCCGGCCTTTCTCAGAAACAGGCATATGTTTTTGCATTACGTCTTACGGCAGTGAGTTCCACAGGTTTCGTTCTCCTTCCTTTTGTCTGTCGAATGACCCCGAGTTTGGTGTCGTTTCTCGAGCCTGCAGTTGCAGGGCCCACGTTTGGCAAAAGCTTCCTGCATCGCCAGGCAGTTGGACTAAATCAGGGGTCAGCAAACTTTTTCAGCAGGGGGGCCGGTCCACTGTCCATCAGACCTTGTGGTGGGGCAAACAATATTTTGGAAAAAAATATATGAATGAATTCCTATGCCCCACAAATAACCCAGAGATGCATTTTAAATAAAAGGACACATTCTACTCATGTGAAAACACGCTGATTCCTGGACCATCCATGGGCCAGATTTAGAAGGCGATTGGGCAGGATCGGGCCCCCCTGGGCCTTAGTTTGCCCACCCATGGACTAAATGACCCCAATTCCATTTTTATTTTCTCGTACCGACCCTTGAAACTTGTGGATCTGTGATCCTTAACCGCGGATGCATTATGGACCAAAGGAGCGTAGGATAAAAAAAACCTCGATTGCAGCTTTTGTGGGTCGGATCCAGAAATTGCTCCAGCAGCTTCTGTGTTGGGGAAAATGCTGTTGTTTGCCTAGTGGCTTGTGAGATATTTCTGGAATCCTGTCTTTTGGCCATGCTGGCTGGTTGGGTGGACTGATGAGGGGGATCCTTCAACATCTGAAGGGATACACGTTTCCTAAGATCCTAGAACCTGTGAGTTGGAAGGGAACTCTGAGGGACATCTATCCCAGCCCACTGCAATGCCAGGGGTCTCAACACGCGGTCTCCCATCCAATTCCAAACCATACCGGGCCCTGCTGAGCTTTGCAAAGCTGCTAGCAGTTTTATCGCTGAATGAACCCATCTTTTCTCTAAGAAGAGAAGAGGTATTCTTTTCCCTCGGGGAATTTTCAGGCCAGGGTCATTCTCAGCCCCGCCACCTAGAGATTCTGAGGGGCTTTTGGGGGGTGTCAGAACCTGGAACCTTAAGCGTTCAAAGTAGGTACTCGTGACGCTTCTACGAGGTTCTAGTCCTCATGGTTTCCGAAGTGAAAACTGCTTTACACCGAATCAGATCCTTGCTCAGTGCTGTCTTAGCCAATGCTTCCTACCCAGTATAACACCGGTCCTGAAAGACCTCCATTGGCTCCCAGGACTTTTCCAAGCACCATTCAAAGTGTTGGTGCTGACCTCGAAAGACCTAAACGGCCCAGTAGACCTGAAGGAGCGTCTCTACACCCCATCGTTCAGCCCGGACACCGGGGTCCATCTCCCGAGGGCCTTCTGGCGTTTCCCTGCCTGCGGGAAGCGAGGTTACAGGGAACCAGGCAGAGGGCCTTCTCGGTGGTGGCGCCCTCCCTTCAGATGTCAAGGAGATAAGCAACTATCTGACTTTTAGAAGGCATCTAAAGACAGCCCTGTTTAGGGAAGTTTTTAATGTTTGATGGTTTATCGTGTTTTTGATCTTCTGTTGGGAGCTGCCCAGAGTCGCTGGGGAAACCCAGCCAGATGGGCAGGATATAAACAAATTATTATTATTATTATTATTACACTGACCGACAGCAGTTCTTGAGGGTCTCAGGTGCGAGTCTCCCCCCCCCCCGTCCTACATGAAGACGGTGAGAATTGAATCTGGGACTGCATACGTTCGGAGCAGGTATCCTGCGCACTGAGTTATGCTCATTCCAAATTCCCCAAATTTATAATGTTTTTATATATGTTGGAAGTTGGGTAATAACAATAGTAATAATAATTATAATAATTTTAAATAATAATCCTTCACCAGGCTGCCTTTTTGCAAACCGGCTGACAAGTGAATAAAATCTGATGGCAGCTTCAGAAAAACCAAACCCTGGCAGAAGTATCAAACTTCTCCCCCCCCCCTTATCTCCTCCTTCCCCGCGAGGAGAGGTAGTCCCTTACGACACCCCTGGAAGGTAGGTCAGGCTTAGAAACGGTGGCTGGGCCCCCAGGCTGTGCAGCCTGGTGTTGTGGCCAGTTAGGACTAGTCGAGACCCGAGTTCGGATCTCTGCTAGGCCTTGCAGGTCTTGCTGGGGGGGGGAACCCTGGGCCCGCTGGTGTCTCCCGACCTCGCAAAGGTTGTCGCGCAGGTAAAATGAAGGAGCGGGCGCACTGTTTGGGGCTCCTTGGGAGGAAAGGGAACGAAGGAAATGAAACTGTATGAAGTTCTTTTTCATATAGTTTCCCAAGGCAGGATAGGTCCTCTGCCCCTAGGAGATTACAATCAGACCCTTTCGACCAAGGGGCCCGGAAAATGGCGAGGGTTGGCTGCTCAATCCTGAGGGCCACGCTCCCTCGTGGAGAACGTGGGGGGGGGCGGGGCGGATGCCAGCGGTGAGGGAGGGGCTACAGGCAAAAGTGGGCGGAGCCAAAACCAGGCAGCACCTTGCCAGTGTTCGAAGGAAGGGAGGGAGGGAGAAGGAAGGAAGGAAGGAAGGAAGGAAGGAAGGAAGGAAGGAAGGAGAGAAAGGAAGGAAGGAAGGAAGGAAGAAGGAAAGGAAGGAAGGAAGGGAAGGAGAGAAGGAAGGAGACAGAGAGAGAAAAGGAAGGAAGGATAAACAGAAGGAAGGGAGGGAGAGAGATAGAGAGAAGGAAGGAAGGAAGGAAGGAAGGAAGGAAGGAAGGAAAGAAAGAAAGAGCGGCTCTCATCTCGCTTTACTGGCTGAGGGAGCCGGCATACAGCTTCCGGGTCATGGGGCCAGCATGACTAAGCTGCTTCTGGTGAACCAGCTTAGTCATGGTGAGGGAGGGGCTACAGGCAAAAGTGGGCGGAGCCAAAACCAGGCAGCACCTTGCCAGTGTTCGAAATTCGCCAGGTGTGTTTGGCGACCGGTCTAATTGCAACTACATTAAAAAAAAAACTCTGCCTTAGTCCATAGTTAATGCTGTTTCCGTTTCCAATGTGTGTGTGTGTGTTTTCTCCTCCTTTTTGCATATTGTAGGGTTGCCAGATTTCAAAAAGGTGGTGTTGTTTTTTGGGGGGGGGGATGCAAAGTTGTCGAGCTTTTTAATTATTATTAAAATTCGCGCGCGCCCCCAAAAAATCAACACTTCCAATAGGGGCTGCGAGATGTTTCCCCAGGCGTTTTGACCGCTTTATGGGAATTGCGCTCGGACGCCATTTTCGGCGGGAGGATCTCGGCTGTTCCCGGGAAGTCCCAGACATATGGGAGCCCTATAAGATCCAGGACAAGTGAATTGTTGTACTAGCAAGCGATGTAGTTGAGATAATGGGATTTTAGCAATGGGAGGGAGCCCCGCCGGGAGTGCCTAGCTTATATATCTTGAGTTTCTAGCACTGCGCGGTGAGTTTTTGGCACCTGTCGGAGACATTTCGATTCAGGAAGGCTTTCCCCGAAGGTGTAACCTGCAAGATCCAATTCTGTACCTGATTAAATATTTTGTTGGTGCTTGTATTTGTGTGTGTGTGTGTGTGTTTGTATGTATGGGTGGTTCGCAGTAGCGCAGGCACCCCCAAACTCTGACCTCCAGATGTTTTGGAACTACAATTCCCATCATCCTTGACTATTGCTCCTGTTAGCTAGGGATGATGGGAGTTGTAGTCCCAAAACATCTGGAAGGCTGAATTTGGGGGTGCCTGCAATAGGATATTCGGCCTGTGGCCAACTCATTTCTCCTCTTGAGTAGACCCACTGAAAGCAAGGGAGCCAGGCCTTTCTTTCTAATGGGTCTATTCTGATTTGGACCGGCTCTGGGTAACAACCCGTTATCGGAGTTTTAAGGGCTCATTCCGGCTGGATGTTAGTGTTCCAGGGAAGATATATTTATAATATTCCTGTGTGGGGTTGGTGGTCTTACCGACACTGCTAAGGTGTGCACGATATTAAAGGATTATCTGATTCTGTAGTTGCGTGTAGGTTTTCTCGCGCAATGCATGTGTAAAAGGAACGAGCCCAGCCTGCAGCTATGGGTAACCCCTTCCCCGATGTTCAACATTTGCCAGGCACATTTTGCACCCGGCTATCGGCCATTTGTGACCTTCATCCACTAAGTTTTGGAGACGGAGGTTAATTGGGAGAAGTGAAGCAGGAGGGGCAGCCACTCACTCTCGGAGTCAATGCAATACTTTGTGGCCTGTTCAGTACACACTTGCCAAATGCATGTGTATTTCAGAAAAGCAGCTGGTTGGTAACACCCAGAGGCGGGCCCTGGCGATGTCACAGGGCAGCCCCTGGTGGTTCTTACTTCCTCCCTCCACTAGGTTTTGGAGACGGAGGTTAATTGGGAAAAGGGAAGCGGTGGGGGGCAGCCACTCGCTCTCAGAGTCCATGCAATATTTTGCGGCCTGTTCCATCCACACTGAAGCTTGCAAGCTGCAGGCACCGTCGTCTTAATACCTTTATTGTCATTCTTAAAGACCCTCTTACTCACCTGGAGATTTGAACCCACCTGGCAGTCTGACAACCCTAGAAGCCAGAGCAGGGGGTCTCCATCGTTGTGGCCTTTCCCCAGTGTCCGTGCCAGCGTTGGGGATCCGCAAGGTGCATTTTCTCTGGGTAACCTCTTCCGCGGCGTTCGAAATTTGCCAGGCGCATTTTGCAGCTTGCTTTCGGCCGCTTGCGAGCAAGTAAAGACGCCCGGGTGTCAGGATGGCGCCTGATGTCTCCGCCATCTGGGGATCCTTGGATCTGGACTGTTTCCACACAATAATACCCCACCCTGTAGGATTTTCTACCCGCGATATTTTATCCGCACAATTGGAACGAATTTCAGGGACCAAAATTCTACTTCTGTGCAGCCTGAGCAGGAGCTGCGATCGAGGTTGTAGCAAATTCTTGTCGCTTGTCACCGTTGGGAAGAATATTCCCACGTTATGAATGGTTCTGTGTCCCGTTTCAGAAAAAGAGGTCGGAAGAGGCCCAATATATACGCGGACCGTCCTTGAATCAGGGGACTTTCCTTCTTTCAGTTCTCAGACCTCTTAACCCAGCTCAAGGTTGTCCTCCGAACTCCTAGCCAGATGTTCAGCTGCGAATCCATCACAGCCACTTCATCCTTTGAAAAATAGGACCTTAGAACCATCTTAGATTTCTTAATTAAACTTAGGTTTGTTGTAGCTTTCAGCTCGTATACAAAATAACACACAGTATTGGGTAATTGCAGTCAGTAATATATACATATAAAACATGGATAAAACTTTCAAAACTCACGTAGCATTCCATTTTGTATAAGACAACACAGAGGTTAAAAATCTTGCCATCTTAGTTTCCGTTTTGGCAACAGCGACTCTGGTTTAAGGAGCCATTTGGCGCCAAACTTAGACCGTACACCTGGGTTTCCAACACTCACACAAATGCACAAACTTGAGAAAAGCATCCTGCTATCAATAGAATAAACTTTGTGCATGGTTATGTGAAGGCTTAAGGTTATGTTTAAGGGCCGCAGGTGGCGCTGTGGGTTAAACTGCAGAGCCTAGGGCTTGCCGATCAGAAGGTCGGCGGTTCGAATCCCGCAACGGGGTGAGCTCCCGTTGCTCGGTCCCTGCTCCTGCCCACCTAGCAGTTCGAAAGCACGTCAAAGTGCAAGTAGATAAATAGGTACCGCTCCGGCGGGAAGGTAAACGGCATTTCCGTGCGCTGCTCTGGTTCGCCAGAAGCGGCTTAGTCATGCTGGCCACATGACCGGAAGCTGTACGCCGGCTCCCTCGGCCAGTAAAGCGAGATGAGCGCCGCAACCCCAGAGTCGTCCGCGACTGGACCTAACAGTCAGGGGTCCCTTTACCTTTACTCTCATAAACACACAAACTTGAGTTACAGGTCGGTAGCCATGTTGGTCTGCCATAGTCAAAACAAAATAAAAATTAAAAAATCCTTCCAGTAGCACCTTAGAGACCAACTAAGTTTGTTCTTGGTATGAGCTTTCGTGTGCATGCACACTTCTTCAGATACCTATCGTCAGTAGAATGAGCTTTGTGTGTGGTTACGTGAAGGCTTGTGGGGTGGTTCCCTCTCGTTCTCTTGCTTATTTTGGGGGGTGGTTGGAGGGGGAGGGAACTGGCTCTACCCCTTCATTTTCTGACCCCCCCTTCCCAAGGCCTTATCATCTCTATTTGTGTGCTGTGTCTCTCTGAGTAGCAATAGTTTCCCGGATTTCCGAGGATGGCCAAAGGCGTTTGATGCAGGACCTCAGAAGGTACCCAGGGATAGAGGTGCTCTCTTATTTCCCGCTCCCTTCCCTTCCTGCAAAAATAAAAATCCTGTTTTCATCTCACATATTCCCCACCCACCCCTGCAAAAACTGTGGCCGTCACCTCGCAGTCCGTCTGGTCCAGAAATCGGGGGGTTGGTGGGTTCGGAGAGGCACATTTGGAGGGGAAATCAAAGCGTTTCTGGGGCTGAATTTGCACCCACCTACCCCCCCCCAAATCCTCCATTCTCTATTCAATAACTCACTTGTTGTGGATTTGAAAGCAGATCCCTGCACGAAGGGGATAGCATTGCTAAATGAAACGTTTATTTCTGGTTGGTTTTGTTCCTCTGTTTCACAAATATTATTTTAAATTTAAAAAATCTCTTTTTCTTTCTCTCCCTTCTCTCCTCTCTGCTCCCATCCCTTCTTCCTCTCCTCCTCCGCCCCTCGCCCCTCTCCTTTTCTTCGGTGCGGGATAATAATAACAACGAAAAGACGGACTACGTTTGATTCTGGGGGGAATATGAACCAGCAGCAGAGAATGGCCGCAGCAGGGACCGACAAAGAGCTGAGTGACCTCTTGGATTTCAGTATGGTAAGCGAGACTCTAGTTATTTGTCTCTTGCGGGTTTTACGCACATGTGAACGCGAGGGGAAGGGGCGGGGGCAAAAGGAAGGGTGGCATCACGCTGGATTGGGTGTGTTTGAGTGAGGGAGTCGGACGGAGGCAACTCGCAAGGAGGAGAGAGGTTGCGGGTACCAACTTGTTTGTTCCTCGTCGCAGTATCAAGGGGAACGCGTAATTGCTACGGTCTCCTTGTTGTGAAGACTTAGGAAGGGTGGGGGCGGAGTAGGGGAAGGAGGGAGGGAGGGAGAGAGGAAGAAAAGGAAGGAAGGAAGGAAAACAGAAACGGAGAGAAGGGAGGGAGGGAAGGAGACAGGAAGGACAGGAAGGATAGGAAGGATACGGAAGGAAGGAAGGAAGGAAGGAAGGAAGGAAGGAAGGAAGGAAGGAAAAATGAAACAGAAGGAAGGGAGGGAGAGAGAAAGAAGGAAGGAAGGAAGGAAGGAAGGAAGGAAGGAAGGAAGGAAGGAGAGAGGACAGGGAAGGAAGGGAAGGAAGGAAGGAAGGAAGAAACAGAGAGAAGGGAGGGAGGGAAGGAGACAGAAGGAAGGAAGGAAGGAAGGAAGGAAAAATGAAACGGAAGGGAGGGAGGGAGAAGGAAGGAAGGAAGGAAGGAAGGAAGGAGGAGAGAAGGAAGGAAGAAGAAGGAGAAGAGAGAGAAAAGGAAGGAAGGAAAAGAAGGAAGGAGGGGAGAGAGAAGAGAGAAGGAAGGAAGGAAGGAAGGAAGGAAGGAAGGAAAGAAAGAAAGAAGCGGCTCTCATCTCGCTTTACTGGCTGAGGGAGCCGGCATACAGCTTCCGGGTCATGTGGCCAGCATGACTAAGCTGCTTCTGGTGAACCAGAGCAGCGCACGGAAACGCCGTTTACCTTCCCGCTGGAGGTACCTATTTATCTACTTGCACTTTGACGTGCTTTCGAACTGCTAGGTGGGCAGGAGCAGGGACCGAGCAACGGGAGCTCACCCCGTCATTGCGGGGATTCGAACCCCCAACCTTCCGATCGGAAAGCCCTAGGGTCTGGTTTAACCCACAGCGCCACTCGTGCCCCTCTTGAGAGGGAATGATGCCTCCTCTAAAAAGAGGCATTCTCCCATTTCTTGGGCGCCTTGTGCCAATTTTATTGAGGAAAGCCGAATGGAGGCAAACTTTCGGCAGAGGAGAGCGTTGTGTCATGCCAGCCGAACTTGGAAGGGCGTGTGGTCTTGGCTTTTTAAGATAAGGAGGCTTGGAAGCAGGCCAGGGAGAGGCTCCACGTCACAGAGAGATAAAACACAACCCCAGAGAGTGACAGCTGACAGCGTCGGTCTCTTTTCTTTACTCTAGCCCATTTCAACTTCGGTCAGACAAGGGGTCACGCGGGTTGCCAAATTCCGCATATTATATTAACACGGTTTCTTGAAATTTGGTGCCTGTGGGCTTTCTGTTAGATTCATAGAATTGGAAATTTGGGGTTCTGGATGGTTCCTTTCGTATTTCTGTGCCAGCTCTCTCTCTGTGTGTATGTGTCGTTGTTGTTGTTTTAGCACACTGCATCATGGGAGCTGTAGTCCTTGTGTGCTGCATGGGAGCTGTAGTCCTTGTGTGCTGCATGCATTAAAGGTGGTTTTTCCACACTGCATGGAGAGAGAGAGAGAGGAGAGTGAAGGAAGGAAGGAAGGAAGGAAAGGAGAGGGAGAAGGAAGGAGAGAGAAGAGAAGGAAGGAAGGAAGGAAGGAAGGGGGAAGAGAGAGAGAGAGAGGAGGGAAGAGAGAGAAGAGAGAGAAGGAAGGAAGGAAGGAGGAAGGAAGGAAGGAAGGAAAGGAGAAGGAAGGAAGGAGAGAGAGAGGGAGGGAGGAAGGAAGGAAGGAAGAGGAAGGAAAGAAGAAGAGAGAAGGAGGGAGAGAGAGGAGGGAGGGAAGGAAGGAAGGAAGGAGGAAGGAAAAAGAAACTGAGAGAGAAGGAGGGAGGGAGAGAGAGAGAAACTTAAGGGAACTCCTGCCTTCTGTTGTTCAATCCGTTTCTTTTTTGTTTCCTTTGCACGTTCGCAAATCTGTTTCTTTTTCTGACGCTGCATAAAAAGGTTCAGAAGGGAGGATGCAAGCTGTCTGCGTTTTAAGGTGTCGGTGTAGGAAAAATATAAAGGTGCGGTTTTGCACCCCTCGAATTGCAGGAAATACCTCTGCTTTCTCCGAAGCCTGGTTCCGCTTGCGATACTTTAAAGCGGAATTGACCCTAAGCCAGAACACAGGAAGTCCATCTCGCTCAGTGTTTCTTGCACTGACCGGCAGTGCCGGGGGTTGCCCTAGGTCTTTGAATTTCCTGGACGTAGCCGCAGTACTGCAGTTCCCGGAAGCGGCGCCCGGGCAGAAAGCGCTGAAAGGTCCGTGGAAATCCAACGTTGGAAGTCTAGGTTATGGCGAATTTCCTTAAGAAACAGCTCGAAAGCTTTCGTTTTTCTTTTGCAAAGAAAACCCCCTAAGCTCAACAACTTTTGTGCGGCCGGTTTTTCGCTTTTTGAAAGGTGGCAACCGCGCGCAGCAGGTTTTTAGGTTTTTAGTCTGTTTCTGGAGAAGCGGGGGGACCGAACCCGGGATCTTCGGTGTGCAAAACGGCAAGCGCCTTTCCTAAAAACAGAGTAAGGCGCTAGTCCTCAGCATTCTGAACCTAGAGATGCTCCATGGGGGCAAGTTCCTTGGTGCTGCAACACATTTTGCTGCTGGTGTGAGTTTATTCATTGCATTGCCTTTTCCTCTGAGGCATCCATGGTTCGCCCCCTCCTCAATTAATCTCTACGACGACCCTGCGAGGTAGGCCAAGAGGCCTGTGACTCACCCCAAGGTCACCCGGCGAGCTTCCTGGCGGTGAGGGGATTCGAACCCTGATCTCCCAGGTCCTAGTCTGACCCTCTAACCACTGCACCCCACTGTCTTCCTAGAGTCTTTCTGCTATGGGGGGGCAGCTCTATAAATTAAATAGGTAGGTCAATATGCGGAAAGGAAAATGTCCCCGTAGAGAAGGACCTGAAATATTTTCCTGGCAGCTCAAATTTGTTTTTGTTTTGTTTATTTTTCTTTCCCTTTTAACCTCTTTTCTATTCTTTCCTTCTTTTTCCTTCCCTGTTTCTCTCTTCCGCCCCCTTTTTCTGTTTTTATGGTATCTATATGAATGTCTTGGTTTGGCTAAAAAGGAGAAAAGAGAGTAACTTTTGTGTTTTCCCCCCTCTATAAACCTTAATAAAATTTATTGAAGCAGAAAGAGTCGCTATGAATGGCCCTTGGAGCCATAACTCGGCTTAATGTTGAACTTGCAAATTGCAGTCTGCTTAAGTTTCTAGTCCACAGACATTTCCCACGCAAGCCACCTGTTTGCCGATAACCTGTGCCATATCTGAGGGATGGACAAAAATCTCCTTTTTAGCCCCACAACATCATGGTACCAACCATGTTGGAGAAGGCTGCTTGCTCTTTATAATTTAGAAATCTGCAGCGGCTCAATTTGCACAGGCAACATTGTGATCCAGGTGTTTGTGCATTGTTTAAATATGCCCCTATCATTCCTCTTCCCGGATCTTCCCAGCGTCGGGTAGAAAGCACGCAAGAGAAAAATCAAAGATGCATATTTTCACAGGTCTTTCCTGCAAAACTTTGACCAGGAAGACCGTGCGAGTGTGTTTGGAGTTGCAGAGATCTGCTTATGCATTGATCTGGGGCCAAAACTTGTTGATATTGCTGCGATCTCATGGGCTGTATCTGAATGTTTTTGAAGGGGGGGTGACGTTAGGATTGCCATATGTCTAAACTTCATTTGCAACTTTGGCCAAAAAAAAAAGTGCTCAACTTTTGTGTCTGAATTTTCACTTTTTGAAATTTTTGGGAATGATGCATGGGTACCTCGGTTCCCGAATGCCTCCGTTATCGCACGTTTTGGTTCTCGCATGCCGAAAACCCGGAACAAAATGCTTCCCTTTTTTTACTTTCCTTGGATCAAGGGACTTTTCTTTAACTTCTCGAAGCTCTAAACCTGGTTCTAGGTTGTCTTCTGAACTAGCCAGATGTTTAACTGAGAATCCATCACCCATCCTTTGACTTTAGAGCCATCTTGCCCTCAAAACAGCAACGGAAATTTCGTTTTGGCGACCGCAGCCTTGGTTTAAGGAGCTGTTTGGCGACCGGTGTATATATATCACGAGTTCCTAACTCTCCTTTCCCCCTCTTCTTTCTTCTTTCCCAGATGTTTCCACTGCCAGTAGCCAATGGGAAAAACAGGCCTACGACTCTCGCTAGCACGCAGTTTGGAGGATCAGGTAACCTTGAATATATCTCCCTGTATTTCTAATTTTTTTCCTCCAGGGTTGCGCAAATGAGGAGCCTGAGGTCTTGTGCTTGCTGTTGCCGGGACTCCAGCTTCCTGCATGGCAATAATAATAATAATAATAATAATAATAATTAATTGTATGATAATATAAATGATGCAAGCAGCATCAGAAGTTGTGGGGATTCCGGCACAACAACTGGAGAGGGGTGACAGGAGAGGATATATTGATTCATATTTCCTTTCTTTGTACAGCAGAGTGTATTCCTCCCTTTACACAGCAGAAAGCTGGTTGCAGACTTGCATGAGTCCCTTTGATGCCTCCTAAAAGAATAAAGGGACGCAGGTGGTGCTGTGGGTTAAACCACCGAGCCTAGGGCTTGCCGATCGGAAGGTCGGCGGTTCGAATCCCCGCAATGACGGGGTGAGCTCCCGTTGCTCGGTCCCTGCTCCTGCCCACCTAGCAGTTTGAAAGCACGTCAAAGTGCAAGTAGATAAATAGGTACCGCTCCGGCGGGAAGGTAAACGGCGTTTCCGTGCGCTGCTCTGGTTCGCCAGAAGCGGCTTAGTCATGCTGGCCACATGACCCGGAAGCTGGTACGCCGGCTCCCTCGGCCAGTAAAGCGAGATGAGCGCCGCAACCCCAGAGTCGTCCGCGACTGGATCTAACTATCAGGGGTCCCTTTGCCTTTACCTAACTCACACTAGCAAGTTTCTGTATACAGCAGAGTGTGTCCCCCCCTTTACACAGCAGAAAGTTGGTTGCAGACTTGTGTGAGTCTCTTAAGACAATAAGCATATTTAATGCGGCTTGCCCAGATTGAGGTATGTTCTATCATTCCTGGTGATACCCCTTTGATCCCTCCTAAAAGAATAAATACCCCACATTCTTATTTGTAAGTAACAAAAAGAAGTTTTACTCACGAGCAGGCAGAGCTCTTAAAGTTTTTATTTAAGAGTTACAAATACAGTGTTATACCTTGGTTCTCAGAGTTAGTCCGTTCCAGAACTCCATTCCGAAACCGAAGCGTTCCAAAACCAAGGCTCGCTTCCCCACAGAAAGTCGTGCAAGAGGGATTACGGTAATCCGTTCCAGGCTTTTAAAACAACCCCTAAGCCAGCAATTTTGAACATGGATTTTGCTATGTAACGAGACCACTGATCCATAAAATGAAAGCGATAGGCAAAGTACTGCAGACACACAATCAATCAGTAGCTGGACTGGGTTCCACGCAGTCACAGAAACAAAATGAAAAGCAAAAACGGACAAGACCTCAAAGTAACACTCAAAACGGAAGCGCGGCACTCGAAAAGGAGCACGTCCGGCTTCCGAAAAACATTCGCAAACCAGAACCCACACACTTCTGGGTTTGCAGTGTTTGGGTTCGGAGTTGTCTGAGTACCAAGGCGTTTGAGAACCAAGGGACCTCTGTATGTACCAACAGGTTTAGCCCATTATGGGAGATAACCTAGGTGCAGTCCAGGTGAATCCGGAAGCAGGCAGGACAGAAAAGAAGGGTGTGACTTGGGACTACAACTCCCGTGACCCCTAGCTAACGGGACCAGCGGTCAGGGATGATGGGAAGTGCAGTCCGAAAACTTCTGGAGCGCCGAGTTTGCTGTGTGACTTGGCCTTCTAGCAGGTCTGGAAAGGTCACGCCTACCTGCTAGTCACCTGCAAAAGGAAGGATGCTCCAGCCAGGTGTAACAGGAAGTTTCGAGTTTCTGGACCAACATCCCCTGCAGGACCACTCTAGCCAAACAGGCAATGCTGTGCTTGAGTGCTCCGGTGGATTAAATCCCACACGACAGGCGTCCCCCGTCCCCGATCTACGAAACAGCAGCCCTTCCCCCCCCCCCGAGAGCCAAAGGGACAACCGTCCTTTTAGAAAGAGGCATTCTCCCCTCTCGAGAGCGGAGAATGCCTCTTCTCAGACCAGGGGTATGGGGGATATACCAGGGGTCTTCCAGAGGTTGGTGCCAGAACCCGCCCGCCCCCCAACTTCCAGCAGCCAATCCCGGGCCAGGGGTCTAGGGCAGGCATAGGCAAACTCGGCCCTCCAGATGTTTTGGGACTACAATTCCCATCATCCCTGACCACTGGTCCTGTTAGCTATGGATCATGGGAGTTGTAGTCCCAAGACATCTGGAGGGCCGAGTTTGCCTGTGCCTGGTCTAGGGGAATGGGGGTTTGTAGCCTGGCCACATCTGAAGAAAACCGGTTTGCTAGAAGGCTGCGTTTTTATGTTTCACTGCAGGTGCAAAAAGTTCAAGGTGCAGGGGGGAGGAAACCCCCCCTTTCCCCCACTTTTTTATTTTTGGATCTGGGGGCTCCGTTCCCCAACTTGGGTTTCGTGTGTTTCCTTTGATTTTGAGCATGAAAGCAAAATGTGCTTCGTTTGATGGGAGGGGGGGGCGCGTTGCTTTGATATGGGGCGTGTGCTATGGAGACTTCTGCGCCCGTGCGCGTCTTGGGAGCGGGGCGAGTTGGTGCACGTTCCCGAATTTTGAAGCTACAGGTGGTTACAACAAAGTGGAATCTCTCCCTTCCACCCCCACAACACACACAAAAAATAATACTGCCCACCCCTTTCCACTCCCTCTGCCCGGAGCTTGTCGCATCTGAGGAGGTTTCTTCAACCCCCACCCCCACCCCACCCCCGGCTTTGATGCTTTTCGCAAAATAATTTGGGCTTCTTGCCGCAACCGCAACCGCCCCAGCTGCGTTGGAGACTCCGGGAAGGTCTGAGCAGGCTGTACTCTTCCTTTTGCCTTCTCAGTGCTCGTCCTTTCTGAAAAAGAGGGGAAGCAGAAGGGTTGGTGGAAGCTTCTGTTTTGTGCTGGGTGGAACTTCCATGGGCAGGAGCAGTCTACCCTCGGAGAAAGGGCCGAGTGGGGAAGTGGGGGGTTCTGTCGCTGTCATGCCCCGAGGCTGGATCGCGTAGCTGCTTTCTTGTCTGCAGCAGGGTTAAAACTTTATGACTTTTTCAAAAACAACAACAACAACAACACACAATTTCCTGTATCATGAAGGGGTGAGCTTTTGGTTACGAACACTGAAAAAGTGGCTGTTTCTTCTCAGTTTTTTGGGGGGAAAGGATCACCCCGAAATGGAAAGCTAGAATTGCCGTATACAGGTGAAACTCGAAAAATTAGAATATCGTGGAAAGGTTCATTTCTTTCAGTAATTCAACTTAAAAGGTGAAATTAATATATGAGATAGCCTCATGACATGCAAAGCAAGATATTCCAGCCTCTCTCTCTTTTTAAATAAATTTTATTGCAAATTTAAAATACAAGTCAATACAAATAGAGGACAAAAAACATATTACATAATTAATTCCACTTGTTCCACAAAAGAGGAAAAACAAAAAGGAGAAAGAAAAAAAGAGAGAGGCATCCCTCCACTGTTGTCTCGATGGATACAGGTTCATGACCTAGGAAGAGGCATTCTTTTCAAGAATTCAGTGGCACCTTGGTTCTCAAACTTAATCCATTCCGGAGGTGCGTCCCAAAACCAAAGCATTCCAAAACCAAGACAGCGCTTTCCCATAGAAAGTAACGTAAAATGGATTGGTCCATTCCAGACTTTCAAAAACAACCCCTAAAACAGCAATTTAACATGAATTTTACTATCTAACGAGCCATAATCAAGGTAAAAGGTAAAGGGACCCCTGACCGTTAGGTCCAGTCGGTCCGACTCTGGGGTTGCGGCGCTCATCTCGCTTTACTGGCCGAGGGAGCCGGCGTCCAGCTTCCGGGTCATGTGGCCAGCATGACTAAGCCGCTTCTGGCGAACCAGAGCAGCGCACGGAAACGCCGTTTACCTTCCCGCCGGAGCGGTACCTATTTATCTACTTGCACTTTTGACGTGCTTTCGAACTGCTAGGTGGGCAGGAGCAGGGACCGAGCAACGGGAGCTCACCCCGTCATTGCAGGGATTCGAACCGCCGACCTTCTGATCGGCAAGCCCTAGGCTCGGTGGTTTAAACCACAGCGCCACCCGCATCCCACTAAGACAGCAGTTTACCTTTGGGCTGAAACCAAAAAACACCCCAAGCCCAAACCAACAACCGCCTATCAAAGGAACAAGTGCCTGTTTTCAATCTTTGTGGATTGCTCCCCCCCCACCTCTTTAATTTGGCACACTTTGATCTCTCTCCAAAAAGGAAGGTTGGCATTGCATCTGAGGGTTCCTCTGTCACCCTCCGACCAACTCCTTTCTCCCTGCCCGCCCCCTTCGTCTCCAAAACAAAGAATTAAAAACGCCAGCCTGGATTATATCTGTAGAAAGATATATTTCTACACGCACATAGGTAGAAATCTCTTCCGCCCTTTATTGTGGAGCTGTGTGTGTGTTTGTGTGCAAAAAAGTTCACCTGATCTGTAAAAGCTTCAAATGGGGCGTCTTGCCAGCTTGTTCCGGGTACCTTTCTAGGATTTCGGTAATCCCTAAAAGATTATATATGCTCCCGTGATTAAAGAAACAGGGGGCTTTTAAAAAACAAAAATAGAAAACGTCGCGAAAGGGTTCTGCCTTTCCCCCCAGCCACTCTGGTTTAAAATAAAATAAAATCAGGTGAGCTCTTTTTAAAGGTGAGTTTTCAGGTTGCAAAGCCATAAAACCTGCCGGGTTTTTTGGGGGGAAAACAACATTTTTTTATATTGGTTTTTCCCACTCCTTTTTGTTGCACCAATCTAAAGATTAAAATCATCGGTTGCACCCGGCGCTTGCCTTACTCAGAGTAGACCCATTGACTTCAATAGACCCAAGTTGGGCACACCTGTTGTTTTCGGCGAGTGTACTCCGGAGTAAGGCCAGCGTCGGCTGCAACCCCGTCGATTTTATTTTTCAGAAAACGCTTTCCGGGCCATAAAGATTTTTATTTTTTATTTTTTAAAAAATAATTTTTAAATGGCATAATTTTGCACATTGCATAAGTCAGACTCTGAGGGTTGAAACCCGGCACATCTTTCCAGAACAACAGCTAAATGAAATGGGTTTGGCAACCCGTCCTGGCATGTCGAGTCTCCCCAGGGTTCCAGGGATTCACAATGAAATTTGCCACTCTCCTTGCAACAGCCACGGTTGCTGTTTTAAGTCAGGACCATGAGGACTAGGACCTTGATTTACCTTTTTGGTCAGCGCTCGGAGTTCCCCAGGTGTGTTTTGCGACTTGGCGCGGGTCCCGTTGGGCACCCGTCCTGGCATGTCGAGTCTCCCCAGGGTTCCAGGGATTCACAATGAAATTTGCCACTCTCCTTGCAAAGCCACGGTTGCTGTTTTAAGTTAGGAGTCAGGACCACTAGGACCTTGACCTTACCTTACCTTTGGTGGTCGGCGCTCGGAGTTCCCCAGGTGTCTACTTGGCGCGGGTCCCGTTGGCGGCTACGCGGAGATCTCTGGGCGCCAGGCTGGCCCCTCCGGCTTTCTCCAGCGGGTCAGCTGAAGACCTTATTCCTAGTTCTCCTAGCCCATCATCCCTAGCTAACAGGAACCAGTGGTCAGGGATGATGGGAATTGTATTCCCAAAACATCTGGAGGGCCGAGTCTGCCTATGCCTGGCCAAGAGGCTACGACTGACCCCAAGGTCACCCAGCGAGCTTCCTGATGGAGTGGGAATTCGAACTCAGCTCACCCAGGTCCCAGTCTGACCCTCTAACCCAGGCACCGCCCCAAACTCGGCCCTCCAGATGTTTTGGGACTACAACTCCCATCTTCCCTAGCTAACAGGACCCAGTGGTCTAGGAAGGCAGTGGGGTGTAGTGGTTAGAACAGGCACCGCCCCAAACTCAGCCCTCCAGATGTTTTGGGACTACATCTCCCATCTTCCCTAGCTAACAGGACCCAGTGGTCTAGGAAGGCAGTGGGGTGTAGTGGTTAGAACAGGCACCGCCCCAAACTCGGCCCTCCAGATGTTTTGGGACTACCAACTCCCATCATCCCTAGCTAACAGGACCCAGTGGTCAGGGATGATGGGTATTGTAGTCCCAAAAATCTGGAGGGCTGAGTTTGGGCCGGTGCCTGCTCTAACCACTACACCCCACTGCCTTCCTAGAGTCTTTCTGCCGTGGGGCAACCTTGCTGGGTTGTTGCCGCGAGTGCGAAACGGCTGCTTTTCGAAGCCCTCGGAGGAAAGGGAGGCTATAAAATCTCGTCGATAACTACGGATAATAAGCTGGTGGGTTTCTGACTTCGCGGCACTTGGCAACAAAAAGCGCAGCCTTTCCTTGCGGGGTTGTTTCATTTTAGCTGCGTCTCCGGTGAAAGAGTTTAAAAGGGAAATTTCGAGCCAGACTTCCAGAGTCTTAACATCAAAACCCTGCACTTCAATACAGCAGCACCTTGGTTCTCAAACTTAGTCCGTTCCGGAAATTCCGTTCCAAAACCAAAGCGTTCCAAAACCAAGGCACGCTTTCTCATGCAAAGTGGATTAATCCATTCCAGACTTTTAAAAACAACCCCTAAAAGAGCAATTGGACATGAATTTTACTGTCTAACGAGACCTTTGATTCATAACACGAAAGCAATAATCAATGTACGGCAGTCTCACAATCAATCAATCAGTAGCTGAACTGGGTTCCACACAGCCACAAAAACAAAACGAGAAAGAGCCGCGGAAACAAGAAATGAATAGCGGAAACAGACAGAGCTCGGCGTAAACACTCAAAATGGAAGTATGGCACTCAAAACGGACCACGTTCGGCTTCCAAAAAAAAAAGTTACTTCCGGTTTTTGCAGTGTTTGGGTTCCAAGGCGTTTGAGAACCAAGGGACCGCTGTGCGGTACCTTGCAATAAAAAAACCCTGCGCTTCAATAATGGGTTTCTGAAAATCCGAGATGGAAAAAACGAAAGGAATTCCTGTGTAACCAGGAGTTTGGGTTAGCAGGGTGGCTAGTTGCTGTTTTGAGTAAATAAATTTCTCACGCAACACTCCCTTTAATCTCGACTGGATGTTCATATTCTTTTTTAAAAAATAAATTAGAGGGTGTTTCTAATCAGAGGGATCCATCTCGTCAGGGATGGCATGACGGCATCTCCCAGCTCCTGCCAGCTCGGCAGGTTTGGCAAAGTTGGCACCGTTGCGAAGCCAACGCCGAGCGAGGGCGGCGCTTGTTTGCCCTCGCTCCGAATGGGCGCAACCCTTTAGTCCCCTGCACCGTTTTGTTAGGAGAACCCCAAACCATTGCTGAAATCGGGGCAGGGGGGAGTGGGGCTTATTTTGTGGCAGCGTATCGCTGTCGGATGTGGGCAGGTTTGAGAGACGCAGCCGTTCCACCTGGTTTTTTGGCACGCCTTTCGAAGGGGAAATCTTCCGCCCGGGGGGCCATATTGGGTTCTTGACTGCAATCCAGTGTCGGGGTAGGGGGGCTGATTTACTAGGGAAATTTGGAAGAAGGGTTTAAGCCAACTTTTCTCCCAGAAATCACAGCCTCCCAGCACTTCATTTTCTTGTTTCTCAAACACTGAAAACCCGGAAGCGAGCGTTCCAGTTTCCGAACGTTTTCCGGAAGCCAGGCGTCCGGCGCGGCTGTCAGCTATTGTTTCCGGGGCGCCTGCGCCAATCAGAAGCCGCGCCTCATTTCCCAAACATTTCGGAAGTCGAAACTGATTTCCGGAACGGATGAAGTTTGGCGCTTTTGTTTTCGCTCTTTATTTTGCGTTTCGTTTTTTGAGCCTTTTTCGGTTCGTTTGCTTTTGCGACCGTGTGGAACCCAGTTCAGCTGCTGATGGATTGATGGATTGTGTGGCTGCGGAAATGGATAAAAGGCCTCCCCCCATCCAAACAATGACTTATCATCAGCGCAGGTAAGAAAAAATAATAATTTTTATCATCTACAACACTTTCTTATTTATTTTATAGTACAGCACATTCTTGCTTTCGTTTTATGGATCAATGGTCTTGTTGGAGAGTAAAATACACGTTCAATTGCGGTTTTAGGGGTTGTTTTTAAAAGTCCGGAACGGATTAATCGGTTTTGCATGACTTTATCTATGGGAGAGCGCGCCTTGGTTTTGGAACGCTTTGGTTTTGGAACGGACTTTCCGGAACGGATTAAGTTTGAGAACCAAGGTGCCACTGTATGGCCATTGGAAAATATCACCCAATGGAGATTTCCATGTTCAGTATGCAAATCTGCGAGGGAGGGGTGCGTTTTTGCCAAAGGGAGGGGGTGCTGCTTTTAGCGTTCTGCAAAAAATAAAAATAAAGCAGCAATGGGATCCGAGGGGACATTTCTACCACCCCTAAATTGGTAATGTGCCAAACCACCGTGTTGATATCGAGGAAGATCGGGGACGGGTGTGTGTGTGTGTCTCGCGGCCTTCGGTTTTCTCTGCCAATTGCCGCCTCTCTCTTAAAAAATGGGGGTGGGGGTGGGGGTGGAGAGAACGGCGCGGCCTCCCTTCCGAAAGCTTGCAAATGCCCTATTAACATTGTTATACAAAACAGCAGCGCGCCGTTTAATTAGGAAAAATAAGGACTAACCTCCACCATATGTTCCGTCTCTGTCGCTATTTGCATTTGAAAGTCCGGCTGTGTTTCAAAATGGGATTTTCGCCATGTTGAAAAGCCTCCAAGTTTTGGGGTTGCTATGGGGAACGCGAGCGTGTTTGGTTGGGGGGGGGAGCGAGGCCGCCGACGCTGTGCATTCCCACCGACTTGAAATCTCTGTGTGGATTTTCTGCATGGTTTTGAATTATTCTTTTTAGCAGGGAATTTTCTCTTACCCTCGTTGTGGCATCTACAAGTGATCCTCGGGGAAGGAGGTTTGTGCTCCGTGTTCGATACCCCCCCCAAAAGAACCCATCTGTACCGCACCCTAATATATGATAAGCGAGCAGTTCTGCTTGGGTTTCTAAAAAAGCAAACTGCGGCCTGCCTTGTGGCAGTGAGTTCCGCGGGTCAGCCTTGCATTCTCCCTCCAAAAACGAAAGCTTCCTCTGGTTGTAAATATTAAGACGATACCAGCAAGGATGAGTCTTTCTGTAAAAGTGTGCATGCACACGAAAGCTCATACCAAGAACAAACTTAGTTGGTCTCTAAGGTGCTACTGGAAGGAATTTCTTATTTTATTTTGTAAAAAAAAAATGACTTAAATCAAGTCTTACTGACGAGTGACTTAAATCGTGATTTAAATCGATTTGATTTAAATCAAATCCACCCTGACGTTTCGCAGGAAAAATAATGGGGGTTGTGGATCGGTTTGATGATAAATCGGTTTTATTATAAAACAGATTGGTGGGCTAGGGCTGTGTTCCCCGGACATTCCCAGTCCCAACTAGAGATGGAACCTAGAACCTCTGGCACCCAAAATTGAATTTACAGCCCTTTGCCCTAATGATTTGGCAACATTCTAGTCCTCATTGTTCTCAGCAAAGAGTTGATTTTAAGTACAGTGGTACCCTGGTTCCCAAATGCCGAAAACCCGGAAGGACGTGTTCCATGTTTTGAACGTTTTCGGAAGCCGGACATCCGACGCGGCTATCGGCTATTGTTTCTGGGGCGCCTGCACCAATCAGAAGCCGCGCCTCGGTTTCCGAACATTTCGGAAGTCAAACGGACTTCCGGAACGGATTAAGTTTGGCGCTTTTGTTTTCGCTATTTATTTTGCGTTTTTTGTTTTGGGTTTTTTTTTAGTTTAATTTGTTTTGTGACTGTGTGGAACCCAGTTCAGCTACTGATTGATTGATTGATTGTGTGACTGCGGAAATGGATAAAAGCCCCCCATCCAAACAATGACTATCATCAGTGCAGGTAAAAAAATAATAATTTTAATTTTTATCATCTACAATACTGTCTTATTTATTTTATAGTACAGTACATTGATTATTGCTTTCATTTTATGGATCAATGGTCTCATTAGATAGTAAAATTCATGTTAAATTGCTGTTTTAGGGGTTGTTTTTAAAAGTCTGGAACGGATTAATCCGTTTTGCATTACTTTCTATGGGAAAGCGCGCCTTGGTTTTGGAACGCTTTGGTTTTGGAACAGAATTTTCGGAACGGTGTGTTTTTATGTTTTGTGTATTTTGTGGTAGGTTTGTTTTTATGTAGAATGTATGTTGTTTATTTGTTGTTTTGTGTGGAAATACCAATAAATTCTTTATTTTAAAAAAAAAAAAAGAATTTTCGGAACGGATTGAGTTTGAGAACCAAGGGACCGCTGCAGATGCCCGGGATCGATCCTCCTGAAAGCAGGACAAGCCTGCCTTTGCAGGAGGAGGGGGGGACCCTCCAGGCAAATACCTCCAGCGACAGCCAAGAGTTTGCATCTACAAAACGTGCCAAGTCTTTTATATACCTGATGATCATTCCAGATCTGGAGAGCGGCAGTTTCAAGTCAGGAAGCTGGCCCGAAACCTAAATTTAACTTGGTTCTATTTTAAATCGGCTCGGGAATTCTCTCTCTCCCTCTCAACCCCCCCCCTCCCCTCCAAATTTGGTGAACTTATTTTTTAAAAACAAAACACGTTCGCAGTTCGGCAAGCGAGAGCCAGAAGTCGGATGGTGAATGAGCTGAGGAAATATTATTTTTATTTCTGGACTACCGTTTGGGGTTTCACTTAGCTCATATGGACCAGAATCCCAGCTTAGCAAACTTTCCTGTTAACACATCATCAGCCAACGAAAGGACCTCTGGGAATCTCAGAGGAAGTGCACAAAGGCAGATGGGCGGGATATGAATACCTTGGTTCTCAAAACTTAATCCGTTCCAAAACCAAAGCGTTCCAAAACCGAGGCGCGCTTTCCCATAGGAAGTCATGCAAAACGGATTAATCCATTCCACACTCTTAAAAAAACCACCCCTAAAACAGCAGTTTTAACGTGAATTTTACTATCTAACGAGACCGTTGAGCCATAAAATGAAAGCAATATTCAATGTACTGTACTATCAAATAAATAAGACAGTATTGTGGATGATAAAAATTTAAAATAGCTGTTGTGAGTAGCTGTTGTGGGGGTAAACCACAAGAGTGGAAGTTTTTGATACACGATTTTAGTCCAGGTGCCCAGATTTACACAGGACCTGGAAACCGAGCCTGATGAGGAACGGTTGAAGGAATTGGCTACGTTCAGCCTGGCAAAGAAAAGACTGAGAGGAGATAGGGGAGCCACCATCCAATATCTCAAGGGCTGTCCCACGGAAGAAGGAGCAAGCTTGTTTTCTTCCGCTCCCGAGGGCAGGACTCGAACCCACGGCTTCGAGTTGCAAGAGAGGAGATTCCGGGTTGGACTAGATGCCCCTCAGGGGGGTTCTCTCTTCCGACGCTGCCATTTTACGATCTCAACCAAACTGCTCGACTGGCACCAATTCACTTGTCCTGGGATGCAAGAGGGGGGCGTGTTCAAAATGGAAATGGTACGAGCTCTGGACTAAGGCAGAATTTTTAAAATGTCGGTCGCCAACTAGTGCCCGGAAATGGACATATAGTCGTGTTTGGAACCCGTGCCAGTAGCCAAACACACCTGGGGGATTTTGAATGCCATTAGAGGGCTGTGTCCTCCACCTGGACCCGAGGTCCCCCAAAGCGAGGAAAGCAGTCTGGGCTACCTGGCCGGGATGTTTTGCATGTGCAGGAGGGAGGGAGCGAGAAGCTCCTGGGCCAGGAAGGTTAAAGGTAAAGTGACCCCTGACCGTTAGGTCCAGTCGTGTCCAACTCTGGGGTTGCGGCGCTCATCTCGCTTTACTGGCCGAGGGAGCCGGCGTCCAGCTTCCGGGTCATGTGGCCAGCAGGACTAAGCCGCTTCTGGCGAACCAGAGCAGCGCACGGAAACGCCGTTTACCTTCCCGCCGGAGCGGGACCTATTTATCTACTTGCACTTTTGACGTGCTTTCAAACTGCTAGGTGGGCAGGAGCAACGGGAGCTCACCCCGTCATTGCGGGGATTCGAACCGCCGACTTTCTGGTCCGTAAGCCCTAGGCTCGGTGGTTTGACCCACAGCGCCACCCGAGTCCCTGGGCCAGGAAAGCTGGGTGCAAATGCGGGAACGGAATGAGACCTGCAGACAAAACGGGCCCTGCCTTGCCAAGCTCCTTTTGCAGAGCTTCTTTGCAAAGGAAAGCTGCGTCCCCGAGAAAGGAGCTCACCGTATTGTTGTGGCAACAGCAGTTTAGCGGAAAAAAATCAGTCTTAAGACAAAAGATTTCCCAGGCTGCCTGCCTCCCCCCCTTTCTTCCCACCCCCTGTTTTTTGTTTAAAGCAGGTGGCAGCAAGGGAACACTTTGTTTACGGAAGAAAAGAAGTTTTTTTTTTCCCTTTCTTTCTCCGAGGGGCGAGCTTGTTTTTCTGGGCGCAGGGAATAGGCCCTTCCTGGCAGGAGCAATTCTCCTCCTTATCGCCTTTTTCCTGCTCCGTGAGTCACCTGTCTGACGGCCCGCGCGGCAGATCGTGACCCTGCGCAACCCCAGAGCACCTTTGCCTTGTTTCCTTTCTCCCCTCCAAATACCAACGGCCTTCTTCCAAGCAGTGCTCGGCTCCTTCCCGTAAAGACGGGCTAAGATTCTAAGATCGTGGCCGCTGGTCCCATCACCTCCTGGCAAATAGAAGGGGGAGAAATGGAGGCAGGGAGAGATTTGACTTTCTTGGGCTCCACGATCACTGCAGATGGTGACAGCAGTCACGAAATTAGAAGACGCCTGCTTCTTGGGAGGAAAGCAATGACAAACCTAGACAGCATCTTAAAAAGCAGAGACATCACCTTGCCGACAAAGGTCCGTATAGTTAAAGCTATGGTTTTCCCAGTAGTGATGTATGGAAGTGAGAGCTGGACCATAAAGAAGACTGATCGCTGAAGAATTGATGCTTTTGAATTATGGTGCTGGAGGAGACTCTTGAGAGTCCCATGGACTGCAAGAAGATCAAACTTATCCATCCTTAAAGAAATCAGCCCTGAGTGCTCACTGGAAGGACAGATCCTGAAGTTGAGGCTCCAGTACTTTGGCCACCTCATGAGAAGAGAAGACTCCCTGGAAAAGACCCTGATGTTGGGAAAGATGGAGGGCACAAGGAGAAGGGGATGACAGAGGATGAGATGGTTGGACAGTGTTCTCGAAGCTACCAACATGAGTCTGACCAAACTGCGGGAGGCAGTGGAAGACAGGAGGGCATGGCATGCTCTTGTCCGTGGGGTCACCAAGAGTCGGACACGACTAAATGACTAAACAACAAGATTCTAGTCCTCATGACTAGCCGAGAGGATGCTATCTTCTACCAAGTCAAACCAATGGTCTATTGAGCTCAATGTTGCCAGCTCTGACCGGCAGCAGCTCTCCAGGGTTTCAGGCACGGGCGTTGCACAGCCCTACCCGGAGACACCATGGAATTGTTGTTGTTGTTGTTTATTATTGAGTTTAATTACTGCCCTATACCCGGAGGATTGAACCCGAGACTTTTGCATGCAAAGCCCAAAATAAGATTCTAGTCCTCAACGTTTCAGCTGATCCATGCAGGATTTCGGTTTGCCTAGGATTTCAGTGGCAGAATTAGCATCCCGGGTGGGGGGGAATTTAGGGAAATTCAACAATTTTCTTTGGGCGATTTGCCGGAGAATGCTGCACCGCTTCAGCCACCCAAAAAAGCTGCACACCTTTTTGTTTCTGGATTTTTTTACAAAGTCACACAACTTGCAAAACTATTTTTTTTAAATATCCTTGAATACACACAGACACACACACACAAACAGACAGACATATGGACAAGTATTTAATGGCTGGTTCCGTCTTGGTGTTAGCGCTCTTTTAAAAAAAACACCATACAATTGATTTTATTGTGTTGACTTAAAAAAACTCCCCCCTTTTTCTCAGCGGTCCCCTTTGAGGTCTTTTGTTTGGTCACTGTGGGGCGACCTTGTTTTCACAGCTGCCAGGAAGTGTTTCGGGGGCTGCAGAGTTTTTTTAAAATTTTATTTTAATTGTTTTCAACCCTCCGGCTTATCTGTGCTCCGTTCGTCGTCATCTCTTCCCCATCCCTCCCCTGCCAGATTTATATTTCTCCGATCGCAGGCTGCGTCGGCAGAGTGTGAGTTTCTTAATCTCGGGGTCCCGGGTTCGAGTCCTGCATCGGGCACAAGATTCCATGCATAGCAGGGGGGTTGGGCTAGAGGTCCCTTCCAGCTCTGCGATTCTGTGGTTGGTTCCATGGCTTCGCAAGAGCTTGGCGGGCAGAGCGTGTGACTCTTAATCTCGGGGTTATGGGTTCGAGTCCTGCGTCGGGCAAAAGATTCCTGCATGGCAGGGGGTTGGGCTAGAGGACTCCTGAGGGTCCCTTCCAGCTCTACAGTTCTGTGGTTGGTTCCATGACTTCGCAAGAGCTTGGCAGGTATAGCACGCCACTTTTAATCTCAGGGTTATGGGTTCGAGTCCTGCGTCGGGCAAAAGAATTCCTGCATGGCAGGGGGTTCGGCTAAATGACCCCTGGGGGTACCTTCTCCTCTCCTCTCCTCTCCTCTCCCTGTGTTTCTTAAAATGCAACCGTTCGAGCCGGAGACTCTTAATCTCAGGGTGGCGGGTTCGAGTCCTACATTGGTCAAAAGCTTCCTGCATTGCGGGGGCTAGATGCTTCATGGTCCCTATGATAATGATTGTGATTATTATTATTATTAGATAAATCTGTATATAGCCCTCTCCCCGCAGGTCTGAGGTTGGTCCACGGGATAAAACCACAATATAAAAACACAAAATTCATAATCGAAAACAACCAGTCTTTCTGCCCCTCTTAACCCATTCTAAAGGGGCATTTGATGCCTCCTCTCCTTGCATTTCCTCTCGAGCTGAAAAGCCCCAAATGCTGCAACCGTTTTGAGCCAGAGACTCCTGATCTCGGGGTCACGGGTTCGAGCCCCACATTAGGCAAAAGATTCCTGCATTGCAGGGAGTTGGGCTAGATGATTCTGGGGGTTCCCTTCCCGTTCTGGTACGGTCTGCGTCAAATTTTGCCTCCAACCTCCGGCTTTCTCCTCCCCGGCCTCCCTAAAAAGAAGTTGTCTTCCCCCCAACCATCTCTAAAATGTGGGCGGGGCTAGTGGGCGGGGCAAAGCCGGACAGTGTGGGGTGCAGCCCGGTGGTGGTGGTGGGGGGACCACATTTAAGCTGCCTCACCCCTGGATCTTAGTTAGCTTTTTCACTCCAGGCAGATCTGGGTTCGAATCCGCTGCCCAGCCACAAACTCACTTGGCAACCTGGCCGCGGTTCCCCATCTGGCCTACTTTGCAGGAAGGTAAAGGTAAAGGGACCCCTGACCGTTCGGTCCAGTCGCGGACGACTCTGGGGTTGCGGCGCTCATCTCGCTTTACTGGCCGAGGGAGCCGGCGTACAGCTTCCGGGTCATGTGGCCAGCATGACTAAGCCGCTTCTGGCGAACCAGAGCAGCGCACGGAAATGCCGTTTACCTTCCCGCCGGAGCGGTACCTATTTATCTACTTGCACTTTGACGTGCTTTCAAACTGCTAGGTTGGCAGGAGCTGGGACCGAGCAACGGGAGCTCACCCCGTTGCGGGGATTCGAACCGCCGACCTTCCGATCTGCAAGCCCTAGGCTCAGTGGTTTAGACCACAGTGCCACTCGCGTCCTGGTATGCAGTTAGAGACACCTTATTTTTCCACACTATGAAAATGTGATTATTATTATAATATATATTTTTAAAGGCATTCTTTTGCCGTTTTCGGTTCAGAATGGGATTTCGAGCCGTGCGCCTGAATGATGGCTGGAACCGAGCCCCAAAGGCTGCCGGAGATTATCTTCGGCATTTGGCTGAACTTCGCTGTAGGGATTTCAAAGGGAGGTGGCCGGGGCTGGGTTGCGGGGAAAGGGAGTCTAGTCGGGGCGGTTGCCGAGGCTAGGTCTACTCTCGAGTAGAACGCGGTTGGCCACAACCTTATCGCGGCTGTTCCCGAACCTTTCCCATAAATCCGTACCTGGTTGCCCCCTTATCCTGTAAAAAATAATAATAATAAGACATGCAGAAATACTCCCTGCTAAGGAAGAGTTTAACGGAATATGATTCGAAACAGCGGCAGTTAATTGCACATTAATCCAATTAAAACGGTTTAGTTTAATTAATTCAACGGAACTGATGGACTTGATCCAGCGATAGCAAGCTATGCAAAATCTGGTAGTTTGTCTTTTGCACCTCTAGCCCCCACCCTCCCAGGTTTCCCACTGCCCACGTTCGGAGCCACCGGTCTGTGGTTTAGTTCCTGAATGGCTTCTTTCCGCTTCGCCTGGAGGAGATCCTTGACTCGCCCCAGGCAAGCGGCTGCATTAAACCTCTGGCTTGGAGCATGCTTAGGGCTGCCCGACCCAATCCTGCACTTTCAGACCAGGAAGCGACCCTTTCCGAAAAAAACCGTGGCGACTTTTTACATCGCATTTTTACTATTAACGCTCAGTGTTTTATTAAGTTTTCATACGCGCTGGAAGCTGCCCAGAGTGGCTGGTTCCAACCCAAAAGCTGTACGGGGGTCTAGAAAAATATCATTATTAAATTATTGTAACCTGATTGTCCGGGATGAGGGCGGGGGGGGGGTCGAGTATAGTGGAAAACAACTTTGCTGCTCGTGACGAAGGCTAAACCTAATTATTGGCTGCCTTCTTTTATTGATTCCCAAATCTCGCTCGGCAGTGTCTCCTCCCGATTCCAGCCCCGATTAGGCACTTAAAAGCAGCTTAATAGGGAAGTGTTTATCACGACAGCCGTCTGCTACCTTCGTTTAAATCAAATTATCGTCCCCACCTGCCTTGGGGAGTCCCTCCCCCTTTAAAGGGGGGGAAGCACCCTAGGAATCTGAGCAAAACTCAATGCAGAGGGTCGGGTGAACAGCTGCTGCGCGTCCCTTTTAAGTTTCGCGGAAAAAATCGCGCGTCACCCGCGTGCCGTGCGCAATTCTCCGGCGCTTGTGGCCCCGAAGGACGCCATGCAAATTGCAGGAGGCTGGCCAGCCCTGAAAGGACAGAAAACGCAGGGGGTTTTGTGTATTTAAAATTGTGCATGGCAAAGTCGCCGGGTGGATCTGCACTTCCGCCTTCTGGCCAGCTGCCTTGGAGGGGGCGCTCAAGAGCAACCAGGAGTGGAATCGTAGAGTTGGGACCCCCAGGGTCATCCAGCCCAACCCTTTACAATGCAGGAATCTCAGCTAAAGCTATGCGGATGATACCCAGCTCTACCGCTCTTTTAAATCGGAACCAGTGAAGGTCCTGTGTGAGTGCCAGGAGGCGGCTGGAGGATGGGTGGCGGGTAACAGATGGAGGTTGAATCCTAACAAGACGGAAGGACTGTTTCGGGGGGACAGGGGGCGGGCAGGTGTGGGGGACTCCCTGGTCCTGAATGGGGTCACTGTGCCCCCGAAGGACCAGGTGCGCAGCCTGGGGGTCATTTTGGACTCACAGCTGTCCATGGAGGCGCAGGTCAGTTCTGTGTCCAGGGCAGCTCCATCTGGGACGCAGGATGAGACCCTCCCTGCCTGCAGACTGTCTGGCCAGAGTGGTGCATGCTCTGGTTATCTCCCGCTTGGACTACTGCCATGCGCTCTATGTGGGGCTACCTTTGAAGGTGACCCGGAAACTGCAACTAATCCAGAATGCGGCAGCCTGACTGGGGACTGGGAGCGGCCGCCGAGACATATTAACACCGGTCCTGAAAGACCTCCATTGGCTCCCAAGACGTTTCCGAGCACAATTCAAAGTGTTGGTGTTGACCTTGAAAGCCCTAAATGGCCTCAGCCCAGGATACCTGAAGGAGCATCTCCACCCCCATCGTCCAGCCCGGACACTGAGGTCCAGCTCCGAGGGCCTTCTGCCGGTTCCCTCATTGCCAGAAGCGAGGATGCAGGGAACCAGGCAGAGGGCCTTCTTGGTTGTGGCGCCCTCCCTTCAGATGTCAAGGAAATAAACAACACTCTGACTTTTAGAAGACACCTGAAGGCAGCCCTGTTTAGGAAAGCTTTTAATATTTGATGAATTCTTTGGGTCCCTATTTTCACGGCAGAAATGTTGGATGGGATGAAATTGTTGCTGTTGTTCTTGAGTCGTTGAGTCGTGTCCGCCTCTTCGTGACCCCGTGGACCAGAGCACGCCAGGCCCTCCTGTCTTCCACTGCCTCCCGCAGTTTGGTCAGACTCATGTTGGCAGCTTCGAGAACACTGTCCCACCATCTCGTCCTCTGTCGTCCCCTTCTCCTTGTGCCCTCCATCTTTCCCAACATCAGGGTCTTTTCCAGGGAGTCTTCTCTTCTCATGAGGTGGCCAAAGTATTGGAGCCTCAGCTTCAGGATCTGTCCTTCCAGTGAGCACTCAGGGCTGATTTCCTTCAGAATGGATAGGTTTGATCTTCTTGCAGTCCATGGGACTCTCAAGAGTCTCCTCCAGCACCAGAATTCAAAAGCATCAATTCTTCGGCGATCAGCCTTCTTTATGGTCCAGCTCTCACTTCCGTACATCACTACTGGGAAAACCATAGCTTTAACTATACGGACCTTTGTCAGCAAGGTGATGTCTCTGCTTTTTAAGATGCTGTCTAGGTTTGTCATAGGGGATGGAGTAGGATGCCCCTATTTTCACAGGAGAATTATGGAGCATTGAAATGGAATTTGCACGTTACTGATAGTCTTACCCTCCAGGAATCCTAGAGTCGCAAGGGACCCAAGTTTTCCAATCCTCATTTGAAGCCATCCCTGCTTCTTGTGGCGGGGAGTTCCATTGTCTAACTCTGCAGAAAGAATTCCTCGTTTTGATCCGGCCCGAACGTGTTATGACAAAGGGAGGAAACTGTCTGTCTCTCTGTCTCTCTCTGTCTGTCCACTTTCTCCCCACTGTAGATGGCAGGTTTGCATGCGAGCTTTGCAGTGCCAAAACCCATAAATGGGGGGGTTGGTGGGGGGAGGACACGCTTTCCCCCCTGACAAGCTACATTTTATATTATTAGTACGTATTTAATTAGAACACGAACACACGAATGCTTTATGAATATTCATGATCGGGGTTATTAAAATGCATAATTAATCTGTGGGGTCTCTCTCTCCCCCCCCCCAGTTTTAATAACTCTATTAACGTAGCCAGGGTGGGAGGGAGAAAGGGAACCCTGTGTTATTTTCCCTTCCTACCAACGCGACGGGACTTGCGCTAAGAATTTCTTGGCGAGCTGGAAGGGACTGTATTATTTTAATTTCACTGGTCTCTGCTTAAAGAAAAAATACTGGTTTTTATTTACAGTGGACTGTATAGCTAGTTGGGTTTCTATTCAGAGAAGACATGCTGAAAGAAAATCATCCATGCCTGCTCATTTTGGCAATTATTATTATTATTATTATTAATCAATCAAATACCTTTATTAGCATCGCAGTATAAAATGTTTCAGGTAACTGGAACAATTAAAAAGACAAGGGTGAAGCTGTCACGGGTTATAAGGTCACACTAGGGTTGTGTGCATGTGGATATTCTGCTACGCCCTGTTCATTTTCCACGCGGGTGGCGCTTTATATATGTGGTTAAATTTTTTAACATTTTCTAATGGTGGTGTGCCTCGTGACCAGTGTGCCTTTGCCCAAAAAAGGTTGAAAAACATCCTCTTGGGCTTGCCGATCGGAAGGTCGGCGGTTTGAATCCCTGCGACGGAGTGATCTCCCATTGCTCTGTCCCAGCTCCTGCCAACCTAGCAGTTCAAAAGCACGTCAAAGTGCAAGTAGATAAATAGGTACCACTCCGGCGGGAAGGTAAACGGCTGTGGTTTCCGTCACGGTGTCCCGTTGCGCCAGAAGCGGTTTAGTCCTGCTGGCCACATGACCCGGAAAGCTGTCTGTGGACAAACGCCGGGTCCTTTACCTTTTGCCTGTTTTCCGAAAGGGTAGTTTGTTGGGAACCCTTTTGGGTAGAATTGTGGCTAAAAAGGCAGCTTGTTCATGCCGCAAGGAGTTTAAACTGCGGACCTCGCTGCTGCAGGAATTTTGTGCAGGAGAAGGCTCTTGATGGCATCTAGACACAACAGTCGGATGTCCCTATTTTCAGGAGAGAAACGTTGGAGGGGATAGAATAGGACGTCCCTATTTTCAGGGGAGAAACGTTGGAGTGGATGGAATAGGACGTTGGAGGGGATGGAATCCCCACGTCCCTATTCAGGGGATGGAATAGGACGTCCCTATTTTCAGGGGGAAAGGGGGGGAATGGAATAGGACGTTGGAGGGGATGGAATAGGATGTCCCTATTTTCAGGGGAGAAACGTCGGAGGGGATGGAATAGGACGTCCCTATTTTCACGCGAGAAATGTTGGAGGACAGGTGAACATCGAAATAGAATTCGCACATTATTTTTACTGTTAAAAGGGGGGATCTTGGAGAGCACACTTGGAAACTTAATAGGAAACAGCAGCATTTGGACGATACAGCGCAGAAGGAGCTTTTATGCTGTTAACACAATGAATATATATATATCTATAAATCCAAGCGCTGAAAGGTCCCAGCGATGTGTGAAGTTCAGCGTTGCCTAGCGTTTTGGGGTTCCCGTCTTGCTATATACTTTGGGTGTCGGCTCTGAGTTTGGACACCTTGTAAGAGACCGGCAGCAAATTTTCCATTCCCTGGGGAGCAGGTTTCCGTGCCATCAGATGCTGCTGGATTGCCGACGGACGTTTTCGAAACTGCGCCGGTTTGGGGGTTTATTTTTTAATATCTGCGCAGCGTTGGGTGCGAGGCTTTGAGTTCCTTATAAAGAGATTGGCAGTGGCTCCTTGACTTTGTATAACGCCCAACCTGCAAGGTTGGCCGGCGTTTATTGCTCTCGTTTAATGCATGGAGAATGTTCTGTTTTTGGTGCTCGTCTAATCCGCAGGTGACGCCAAACTGGGAGGTGTGAGCAAAAATGCCCCGGAAGACAGAATCGGCATTCGAGATGACCTTAACAGATTGGAGAACTGGGCCCAAGCCAAAAATATGAATTTCAACAGGGATAAATGTCAGGTTTCGCACTTAGGCAGGAAGAACCAGATGTGCACAAATATAGGATGGGGGGGGCACCTGGCTTAATAGCAGGGCATGTGAAAATGTTCTAAGGGGTCTTGGTGGACCACAAGCTGAACACGAGTCAACTGTGTGATGCAGCAGCAAAAAAAGCTAACGCAGTGAGAGATTTGACTTTCTTGGGCTCCACGATCACTGCAGATGGTGACAGCAGTCACAGAAATTAAAAGACGCCTGCTTCTTGGGAGGAAAGAAATGACAAACCTAGACAGCATCTTTAAAAGCAAGAGACATCACCTTGCCGACAAAGGTCCGTATAGTTAAAGCTATGGTTTTCCCAGTAGTGATGTACGGAAGTGAGAGCTGGACCATAAAGAAGACTGATCGCCGAAGAATTGATGCTTTTGAATTATGGTGCTGGAGGAGACTCTTGAGAGTCCCATGGACTGCAAGAAGATCAAACTTATCCATCCTTAAAGAAATCAGCCCTGAGTGCTCACTGGAAGGACAGATCCTGAAGTTGAGGCTCCAGTACTTTGGCCACCTCATGAGAAGAGAAGACTCCCTGGAAAAGACCCTGATGTTGGGAAAGATGGAGGGCACAAGGAGAAGGGGACGACAGAGGATGAGATGGTTGGACAGTGTTCTCGAAGCGACTGGCATGAGTTTGGCCAAACTGCGGGAGGCAGTGGAGGATAGGGGTGCCTGGCATGCTCTGGTCCATGGCGTCACAAAGAGCCGGACACGACTGAACGACTGAACACAGAACGACTGCATCCACAGAAGTTTAGCATCCAGATCAAGGGACGTAATACTCCTAGTCTATTCTTCCTTGGTCAGACCACACCTGGGATACTGTGTCCAGTTCTGGGTACCACAATTCAGGAAGGATGTTGACAAGCTGGAAGGGTGTGCAGAGGAGGGGGACCGAGATGATCGAGGGTCTGGGAAATGAGGGACGGTCGAAGGAGCTGGGGATGTTTAGCCTGGGAAAGAGGCGATAGGAGAGCCCACCTTCCAATATGGGCTGTCCCATGGGAGAGGGAGCAAGCTTTGTTTCCTCGTGCTCTGGAGGGGAGGACTCGAACCTGCGGCTTCGAGCGACGAGAAAGGAGATTCCGACTCAACATCTGGAAAAGCTTTCTGGCAGTCAGAGCTGTTCGACACCCCGGCAGATGGCAGACTCTCCTTCCTTGAAGGGTTTTAAGCGGACCTTCGAATGGCCCTATGTCCTGGATGCTTTAGTTGAGATTCCTGCATTGCGGGCGGGTTGGACTAGATGACCGTTGGGGTTCCCTTCCAACTCTACAGTTCAGTGGTTCTATCGTTTGATCTGCTCCTTTAACCGTTCCTCTGTGTTGGAATGTAGATCTGTGAGCTCCTTTGGGGGCAGAGCCCCACGTCCGTTGACCCGGCCGTATAGCGATTTAGGAGTTTCTTGGCAGCTCCCAATCCTGCTTTATTAGCGGGTTTTTGTAAATTTCACGTTTTCGGCCAATGCAGATTAAAGTCTTCTAGGACGGAGCATCAAAAAAGGGGGTCACCGTGTGTGTGTGTTTGTGTGTGCAAATGTCACGTTTGCAAAGCAAAACTTATTGTCAGAGGCAACAGGAATGCAAAGCTCCCCCCACTCCGCCACCCCGAAAAAATACTATCCAAATCGCATTAGCATCTTTTTCCGCCACCTCGATTCCGCAAAGTAATCACATTGGAGAGAGCAGGGGATTGGGGGAAAACGAGGGGTGGGGTATTTTTTTCTCTCTTTTTTCTGATTAGAAAACAAAATCTAAATGAGAGTTATGAATATTCATTAGGCGTGGAGATTAATATGCATAATTATGCAAATTAGACAGCAATTAAACACCGATTCTCCGGGGAAATGATTAACACAAAAGGCTGCGGAATGGAAGCCTTGCAATTTTGAAAGAAGTTTCTGGTTAAATGAACAGTGTGGGGAGATTGGGGAAGGGCTGCGATTTCTTTTGTGTGTGTGTGTGTGAGTGTGAGCGCAGCGTTGCACTTTTGCACACACACGTGCAGCCTTGCACACTCGCATCGGGGCGTGCATTTCGGCCCGAGGTTCCTTGCGGTCTCGAGAAGGTCGGAACCGAAGACCTTTCATTTACATGGGTCCCTCGGTTCTCAAACTTAATCCGTTCCGGAAATTACATTCCGAAACCGAAGCGTTCCAAAACCAATGCAGCGGCGCTTTCCCCACAGAAAAGCAATGCAAAGCGGATTAATCCATTCCAGACTTATAAAAACACCCCCTCAAGCAGTAATTTGACATGAATTTTGCTATCCAACGAGACCATTGATCCATAAAATTAAAGCAATAATCAATGTACTGTACTATGAAATAAATGAGACAGTTGTAGATGGTAAAAATTTAAATTACTTTTTTTTCTTCACCTGATGACGGTCATTGCTTGGATGGAGGGCTTTTATCCATTTCCACAGTCACACAATCAATCAATCAATCAATCAATCAATCAGTAGCTGAACTGAGTTCTGCACAGTCACAAAAACAAATGAACCGAAAAAGCTCAAAAACAAAAACGCAAAATAAGTGGCAAACTTCATCTGTTCCGGAGGCCCTTTTGACTTCCGAATTGTTCGGAAACCGAGGCGCGGCTTCAGATTGGCGCAGGCGCCCCGGAAACAATAGCCGACAGCCGCGTCGGACGTCCGGCTTCCGGAAAATGTCCGGAAACCGGAACACTTCCGGGTTTTCGGTGTTTGGGAACCAAGGTACCACTGCAAAACCATAAAATGGGCCAATCTTCCAGTAGGAAACTGCTCTGTTAGACCATTGTGTCCCTCCAGGGCAGTGTTGGCTACACAGGCTGGCAGCATCTCGCCCACCTTTCTCGGCCCTATCCGGAGACGCCGGGAATCGAACCCGGCGCACGTGCTCTGCCCATTCCGCCGTCTCACCTTTCCCTGTCGGGTTGCACCCCCCCAGCTAGATAAGTCGGGGGGCAGGCAGCAAAGGCCTGCAAATTTGGGGTGTGTGTGTTACACTTCCGTAGTTGGATTTTTTTTGGGGGGGGGTCTCCTCCTCAGGGAGCCTGATCCACTCCCGGCCCTTGTCAATGGGCACGTTCCCACTTAACGCCAACCCTCTGCGCCAGCCCTAGGCTCTTTCCCCCTGCTGTTGCTTTAGCTCCCTGCAAGTAGAAAGCTAGCGGCACAGGGCGTGGGCCAATAGGGTCTGTTTTGTGTGTTTCAAACGTAGCATTTAACAAAAGGGACTAGCTCCCGCGGGTGACCTCAGGGGGAACAGCCCACTCCTCCGACAACCTTTTTTTTTGGGGGGTGGAGAGACCGTACCCCTTCAGTAGTGGAGGGATTTGCATTGGGGGGGCGGTTCTTCTTCTGACTGCATGTGGGAATACGAAACCACTGAAAACCATAACGATCCAGGGAAAAGAATTCAGTTTAACCAAATTGTCGGGATACTTCCTCCCCCGCCCACGCCAAGATAGATAGATAGATAGTCTACTGAAAATAAAATGGATTTAACTAAAGTTGGGATGTTCACCATTCTCCCCACCCTGGAAAGAACCCCCTGCCTCTCCCCTCTTCTCTGTCATTTGAACACGGAATAGAACCTTCCCCCTATCCTGACCCATGGCGAAATTCAAAAAACCTATCGTCCCTTGGTCAGCTGTGCAACTTTGCAAAACAGGAAGAAGTCTCTTTATTCTCTCTTAAACACCCAAATATTGTTCTGTTTTTCGAAGGAAAGTGCTTTGAGCTTCAGGAGAACGCTGGCTTTGTTATCAAAGCTGATTCCTTTTTTTAAAATAATAATAATAATAATAATAATAATAATAATAATAATAATAATAATTTCCTGGGCTTGTTTAATTTTCATTTCTCTCCTTTCTCCAGCAGGTTTGGACGAGCGGCCGACCTCTGGCTCCTGGGCGGCAGGAGATCAAAATAACTCCACGTTTGACCAAGTCAGGGTAAGGATTAAAAAACAACAACAACTTTGAAATAGAGCAAAAAATAAAATAAATCTCTTGCTTTTTGAGAATCATTTATTTTTGGGGGGGGGTTGCAAAGGGTGCATGCAATTGAATGAACGAATCTTTATTTGCGTCAATATACAATATACAAAGAGTAAGAATCGGAATAGGATAGGAATAATTTTATTTATTATTGGCCAAGTACATTTTCCAACATACTTGGAATTTGTTTCGGCTACATTGCAATGTAAACATACAGACACTGTTCCTCTCACAATACAAAGAAGCAAAGAAACCCCACCCATAATTTACCTCCCCTTCAGCTATACAACTACGAATTTAACAATTTAATGGCACAAGGGGAAAAAACTATTCTTGTGCCTGGCCGATTTTGTATATGAAGTCCTGTAGCGACGTCCAGATGGAAGTAAATCGAGCAGACGATGACCGGGATGTTAAGGATCTGCTACAATTCCCTCTGCTCTCTTCCTAACTCGGGTAGCATAAATTGTCTCTGCTGAAGGCAAGCTAGCATCAGTTACCCTTCCTGCAATTCTTACAGCTCGTTGGAGTAGAAAGGAAAAGGCAATTATATCAAATTTGGGGTTTCGAATCGCCGGTCCAACGGTGCGTGCAATTAATGCGGCCCGCCAAAACTCTCAGCCTGGACCTCGCCGGCCTTGCTTCCGGTTTTGGCCGGGGAGGGCGAGGTAATTAATAATAATAATAATAATAATAATAATAATAATAATAATAATAATAATATTATTTATACCCCGCCCATCTGGCTGGGTTTCCCCAGCCATTCTGGGCGGCTTCCAACAAAATATTAAAATACAATAATCATCAACATTAAAAGCTTTCCTAAACAAGGCTGCCTTCAGATAATAATAATAATAATAATAATAATAATAATAATAATAATATTTGCATGATCCAGTTAGCTTGGCATGGTCTTGCACCAGCAAAGAGGAACCCCGGGCCCAGGGGCGGAATGTGGCTCCCCACCTCTCTCCCTCCGGCCCCCGGCACTCTCTGCAGGCCGCGCCCCTCCAGTAGCCCAGATGCAAATCATCTTCGAGGGTTCGCCTCCTCGAACTCGTGCCTCTCGCTTGCCCGAACCGAAGTTCAATCTGGATAAGACAGAGAGGTTCTAGTCTAGGGGTCAGGAAACGTTTTCAGCCGAGGGCCGGTCCACCGTCCCTCAGACCTTGTGGGGGGCCAGACTATATTTTGGGGGGGGGGAAATATGAACGAATTCCTATGCCCCACAAATAACCCAGAGATGCGTTTTAAATAAAAAGACACATTCTACTCATGTGAAAACACGCCGGTTCCCGGACCGTCCGAGGGCCAGATTGAGAAGGCGATTGGGCCAGATTATGGTGAGGTTTAATAAATTAACTGTTTATATTCGGACGACTTTCCTGCTGTACTTTACTGGAAGGAGGAAAAACCATCATTTCGTGAACAACAATTTGAACAATTTATTTCACTAAAATGATAACATTATAGCATATGTATCTACGTTTGTTAACTGATGGATTTTTTTAAAAAATACCTTATAATAATAATAATAACAACAACAACAACAACAAACAAACAACTTAGAACAAACTTACTTGGTCTCTAAGGTGCTACTGGAAGGATATTTTAAATTATTTATTTTGTTTTGACTATGGCGGACCAACACCTACCTGTAACTGGAACTTAGACTGAGTTTTGGCACGCGTGAAAACCTTAAAACAAATCCTTATTTCCTGATGAATAGCCTTTGGACTCTAATGCAACTTAAAGAAACCATCTTTAGAAAGATTTTTTCATCCAAAAGCATTTTATTTTTAAAAATCTGATTTAAATGGGGGGGAAATCCGATTTATTTATTTTTAAAATCATTGATTTTTATCCACCCTGCCGGAGAGGCGCCTGAGTCGCGTTCGTTGTTTTTTTTTTTAAAGGACCCGCTGCTACAATATTTTCTTTCTCCTTCTTCCAGCAGGGCTACGGCGAAGGTTCCCACTACGGCGAGCACAGAGAACTTCCATCCCATAATAGCCTATCTTCGTCATCATTCCTGGGGTCTGGGATCGTAGGTGAGGGCCGCTGCGTTGGTGGGGGGAACCTACCTGCGCGGAACGTTTCTGGGCAAAGGTGCATTGCAAAGGGGTTGAGCCAGATGGCCAGTGGGGTCCCTTCTTGGTTCCGGGTGCAACCGAGGTGATGATGAGGACTACAAACTTGTTTTATTTTATTTCGCGGGGTACAGGACCCCGCAGCCGCTGGGGCACCTGCTTTGAATGCAGATGCAGAGCATCCCACGTCCAGTCGCAAGGTAGGGCTGGGAATGCCCCCCCCCCGGTTTGAAACCCTGCAGAGCAGCTGCCAGCCAGTGCGGACACCACTGAAGTCAATGGGACATATATATATCTAGGAGTCTTGGAAGACCACAAACTTGACACGGATCTAGGAGTCTTGGTAGACTTGACATGAGTCAACAGTGTGATGCAGCAGCTAAAAAAGCCAATGCAATTCTGGGCTGCATCAATAGGAGTATAGCATCTAGATCAAGGGAAGTAATAGTACCACTGTATTCCGCTCTGGTCAGACCTCACCTGGAATACTGTGTCCAGTTCTGGGCACCACAGTTCAAGAAGGATACTGACAAGCTGGAACGTGTCCAGAGGAGGGCAACCAAAATGGTCCAAGGCCTGGAAACGATGCCTTATGAGGAACGGCTTAGGGAGCTGGGTATGTTTAGCCTGGAGAAGAGAAGGTTAAGGGGTGATATGATAGCCATGTTCAAATATATCAAAGGATGTCATATAGAGGAGGGAGAAAGGTTGTTTTCTGCTGCTCCAGAGAAGCGGACACGGGCAATGGATTCAAACTACAAGAAAGAAGATTCCACCTAAACATTAGGAAGAACTTCCTGACAGTAAGAGCTGTTGACAGTGGAATTTGCTGCCAAGGAGTGTGGTGGAGTCTCCTTCTTTGGAGGTCTTTAAGCGGAGGCTTGACAGCCATCTGTCAGGAATGCTTTGATGGTGTTTCCTGCTTGGCAGGGGGTCGGACTGGATGGCCCTTGTGGTCTCTTCCAACTCTAGGATTCTAGGATTCTATATTGTTTTGCCATATCATTTTTATTGGTTTTATAACAATACACTAATAAAATCCATCACGTTATCTTTTCAACACTTACCACTTTGGCTTTTTAAGGCCATGACTTCCTCCAAACCCTCCCTATGATATCCTAACATTCATCGCTAATATCTGTGCTTCACAAACTGATCATTGCTTAAAATTATCACAGTTAAGCCTACCACTAAAATTTCATTTTACAACGGCCTTCCTTCTTTAATCTGCAAAGTGTCTCGCAATCCTACCAGCGTGTTCAGTTCAGTGCAATTGTCCTTCAAATAGCCTGCAAATTTAGTCCAAACTTTGTTGAACTTCTGGTCCCGTTTTTCTCGGATTCTTCCCGTCAACTTATCCAGAAGTCAATGGGACCAGACCTAGCTTTCTATGTTTGGGGTTGCAGAGGGCGGTCGCTTCAGGTGGGCCGGATCTACTCTTGCATTTCATTTTGCGGCCTGAGCGCGACCAGGACGGGAGAACAAGGGTGCCTCTGAGCATGCCCCCAAGTGCCGGAGTGAGCTTTTTCGGTAACAGGGCGGCTGCTTTCACACACAGAGCCAGGAGGCGTGCGGCTGGACAGCTGAGATTGGGATTTGAACCCAGGCCCTAGTCTGCCACTCTAACCTCTAAACCACATGGGGGGGCGGGTTCCCGCAAAGATGGGGAATAGGGCGATTCATTAAAAAAATAAATTAAATTAAATTAAAAATTAAAATGCCTGCTCCAAAGGTCTTATCTGACTACACTAGGGATTATATAGCTATACCTGAAATTTCATGCATATCAGTGAATATCTTCATGAAAATAGCTGTTTATTTGGCCGTTTCCCTATGTTGTGAAGGCTGAAATTCACATATTAATTGATATTCATAAAATTTCAGATATAGCTATATAATCCCTAGTGTGGCAAAATAAGACCTTTGGAGCTTTTTTAAAAAAGTTTTTTTTATGGACCGCCCAAATGGGGAACCCCAAAGTGATTTTTTGGGGGGAGGGGGCCCACCTTTGCCCATCTCTGACCCGCAGCAACAGCCTGCGTTCTGCCCTTCCCCTCTTCCGAAACACCCCCCTCCCTTGAGTCTGAGACTCTGCTAATCCCCGCAAAGCTGGGTGTTTGGGGGGGGGGAGAGAAAGGGGGAGGGCCGAGGGGGTGTCTGTCAATTCACCTGTGTCGATAAATAGATGGATACCGATAAAATCTCCATGGATCTCTGCTGCCTTTTGCAAACTTGCATGCCTGCAAACGAATCAGCGGGTTTTGTTTTATTTTATTTTATTGGGGGGGGCGCGTGAATAGTGGTTAAGTAGTCTGGGAGCCGATAAACCCTGGGCGGATCCCTTTCAGGTCATTATTTCTAGCAATTAACTCCTTTTTCAAGACCCAGCCTGCTAATCTAGCCGCTGCCGTGTTGGACAATGTTTTTTAATCGGTTCAGGCTGAACAAGACACACACACACACACACACACACACACACAAATCCCCCCACCATGCCAATCGCCGCCTTTAATCTCCACCTTATCTCGCCTCCTTCCTCTCTTTCCGCTCCACCCCACCCCACCCCCTACCCCCAAAAGCATGCCATGAATTGCATTCTTAATGCAATTATTGGATCCGGAGATTTTCCGTTCTGGTTCCCGGAACCTCGGGCAAACATGTCAGCTCCGGGTTTTGTGCCTGCTTTTCTTAACTGCAGTTTAGCGTTAACCCTGGTTGTTGTTGTTGTAATGTAATAGATGTTCAGACATTTTTCATTCTGGTCCCTGGGACCCTGAGCAAATGCATCAGCTCTGGGTTTTGGTCTTGCTTTTCTTAACCGCGGTTTAGCTTTGGATTTTTGCACCTGCTTTTCTTAACCCTGGTTTTAACCCTGGTGTGTGTGTGTGTGTGTGTGTGGATATATTTCGTTCTGATTCATGGAACCTCAGGCAAACATGTCAGCTCCAGGTTTTGCGCCTGCTTTTCTTAACTGCGGTTTAGCGTTAACCCTGGTTGTTGTTGTTGTTGTAATGTAATAGATGTTCAGACATTTTTCATTCTGGTCCCTGGGACCCTGAGCAAATGCATCAGCTCTGGGTTTTGCGCTTGCATTTCTTAACCACGGTTTAGCATTAACCCTGGTGTGTGTGTGTGTGTCTATAGACATTTTTCATTCTGGTTCCCAGGACCCTGAGGAAATGCATCAGCTCTGGGTTTTAGTCTTGCTTTTCTTAACCGCGGTTTAGCTTTGGATTTTTGCACCAGCTTTTCTTAACCATGGTTTTAACCCTGGTGTGTGTGTGTGTGTGTGTGTGTGTGTGTAGATATATTTCGTTCTGATTCATGGAACCTCAGGCAAACATGTCAGCTCCAGGTTTTGCGCCTACTTTTCTTAACTGCGGTTTAGCGTTAACCCTGGTTTGGTTTTGGCTTTGTAATAAAAATAGATATTCAGATGATCCTGACATTTTTCGTTCTGGTCCCTGGGACCCTGGGCAAACACGCCAGCTTTGGATTTTTGCGCCTGGTTTTCTTAACCATGGTTTAGCGTTAACCCTGGTGTATATATCTATATTTAAATATACGTTCAGACATTCTGGTTCCTGGGACCCTGGGCAGATGCGTCAGCTCTGGGTTTGCACTTGCTCTTCTTAACCGCAGTTTAGTGTTAACCCTGGTTGTTGTTGTTGAAATGTAATAGATGTTCAGACATTTTTCATTCTGGTTCCTGGGACCCTGGGCAAATGCGTCAGCTCTGGGTTTTGCGCCTGCTTTTCTTAACCACGGTTTAGTTTTAACCCTGGTTGTTGTTGTTGTTGTAATGTAATAGATGTTCAGACATTTTTCATTCTGGTTTCTGGGACCCTGAGCAGATGCATCAGCTCTGGGTTTTGCGCTTGCATTTCTTAACCACGGTTTAGCTTTGGATTTTTGCACCTGCTTTTCTTAACCATGGTTTTAACCCTGGTGTGTGTGTGTGTGTAGACATTTTTCGTTCTGATTCCTGGAACCTCGGGCAAACATGTCAGCTCCGGGTTTTGCGCCTACTTTTCTTAACTGCGGTTTAGCGTTAACCCTGGTTTTGTAAAAAAAAAAAAAAAAAGATATTCAGATGATACGGACATTTTTCGTTCTGGTCCCTGGGACCCCAGGCAAATGCGCCAGCTTTGGATTTTTGCACCTGCTTTTCTTAACTATGGTTTAGCGATAACCCTGGTGTATCTATCTATATTTAAATATATGTTCAGACATTCTGGTTCCTGGGACCCTGGGCAAATGTGTCAGCTCTGGGTTTTGCGCCTGCTTTTCTTAACCATGGTTTAGTGTTAACCCTGGTTGTTGTTGTTGTAATGTAATAGATGTTCAGACATTTTTCGTTCTGGTCTCTGGCACCCTGAGCATATGCGCCAGCTCTGGGTTTTGCGCATGCTTTTCTTAACCGCGGTTTAGCTTTGGATTTTTGCACCTGTTTTGCTTAACCATGGTTTAGCGTTAACCCTGGTGTGTGTGTGTGAGAGAGAGAGATTACAGGAAACACTACTCTCCCCCTTTGAACTCGTCTCACATCCTCGTATCGCAGACATCGGTGTGCACCAGAACATAACATTTGAAAAATGGGGGGGGGGGGGTTGGAGAAAATGAATAAAGGAAAACCTCACAGTTCTCTCTCCCGGCAGAGGCGGTTTAGGCCCCGGATCAGCCTGGCGACGAAACTCGGCGGCCTTTATTTTTTTGCACGGGGAGAAGGGAGAAATAAGGGGGGGCGTGCGAGAGACCGTCCTCCGCGTGGTAAATTTAGCTCCTAAACCGCTTTGAGGGAGGCGGGGGGAATTAGGTCAGTTAAAAGATTTTGCCCTGCAACCCCGCGACCTCTTGCTGACTTAACACTAAGCCTCTCGAGAGAGTCGGGGAATGTGGGCCTCATGGAAAAGCACAACACTCGTAGGGTGGCCATATTCCAACAATTGTTTGTGTGGGGTTTGTTTTGGGTTTTATTTTATTTTTTTTGCAAAATTTCCAAAAGAAAAATGAAGTTTTTTTACACACACATAAACACACCCTTTTTTAAAAGGGACATCACCAAAAAACCAAAAGGTCAGCGATTCCGATAAGGGCTGCCCTACGACCGGGTTTCCCCCCCAGGACATTTTAGCCGCTTTTCGTAAGAATTCTGTCCGGACGCCATTTTCGGCGGACAGATCCTGGCTATGTCTGGGGCATTCCAGACGTACGGCAGCACTAAGCGATACATTTATACATTTTGGACAGTTTAAAGTAAAGGTAAAGGGACCCCTGACCATTAGGTCCAGTCGTGTCCGACTCTGGGGTTGCGGCGCTCATCTTGCTCTATAGGCCAAGGGAGCCGGCGTTTGTCTGCAGACAGCTTCCGGGTCATGTGGCCAGCATGACTAAGCCGCTTCTGGCGAACCAGAGCAGCGCATGGAAATGCCGTTTACCTTCCCGCCGGAGTGGTACCTATTTATCTACTTGCACTTTGACGTGCTTTCGAACTGCTAGGTGGGCAGGAGCTGGGACCGAGCAACATAAAAGTTGCAACGGGAACCCCAGAGGTCATGCAATCCAACCCCCGTTGCCTGAAACCCGGGTTCAAGAATGCCGGCTGCTGCTCCGCAAATGACCCCCCCCCGGATTTGGGTGCTCACAGACTCCTCTTCCTCCCCTCTCCTTCTTTTCTCTAGGGAAAGGCACAGAAAGGGGCGCCTACCCGTTCGCAAGAGACATGCCGGCTCTCAACCAGGTGAGCAAACCTTCCTTAACTTAATCCTCCTCTCCTTTTGCTGTTAGGGGGATTGCCGGCACGGAGAGCTTGGCAGGGCTTTTGGAGCCCACCCGCAAATGGCACAAAGGCTCGGGTATTTGCAGGTAGACTGCTGCAGAATGTGGAGGTTTCGTTCGGCTACGAGGCCCCCAGCGGTTTGCGGAGAAAATCTAGGGAACTCCCAACTCCCTTTTTTTGCACCCGTGAAATCAAGATTTCCCCGCTCCTTTTTTAGATGCTTTCACCGAGATTTCCCGCAGGGCAGCGGGTTGGGCTGGATCAGCCCTGGAGGGCCCTTCCCGACTCTGCGATCCTAAACTCTCTCTTCCCCCCCACCATCCCTCCAACCAAGATGCTGCTTTAAAAACTGCACCGTAATTCTGGGCATTGCGTTTCCAAAACAGCTGCGTGGGGACTAGCTCCTCGGTACAAGCGAGGATTTAATTTTTAAAATCGGAGGAGCATAAATGCCAGCCGGCTGTGGGTTTTAATGTTCCTCTGGGTAGGGGGGGGAATTGTTTGCAGGGAGGAGGCGTGAGCGTGTGTTGGGGACCGAAGATGGGGGGTGGCAGGATCTGAACGCAGCAGCAGACAGAACTGCCTCTATAGCTCAGAGGAGTCTGCACTGACCGGCAGCCGCTCCCCGAGAGCGTCTTTCCGCGTCTCCCCAAACAAGCGCAGGGCGCTAGTCCTCATGGTTTCAAGGAGAAGCAGAAACACACGGCCTTCTCTAAAGCCGAGCCGTGGGTCTCTCCGGCTCGGAATGGCTTCTCTCACACCCACAACCGGGTGCCCCCGTTCCTCGTCCTCGGGGTCGGTGGGGATAAGAGAATGGGCCCGCCTTGTAGGGTCTGCGCGCCGGCCCCTTTTCCTCCCGGCTCTTGTTCACGGACGCTGTTGTTTTGCTCTCTCTCATCCCCGCAGCCCGGCTTCCTGCCTGGCGAAATGGGAATTTCGAGCCCCAGCACGTTGTCGCCGACGGGGGTGAAGGGAGGTTCGCAATATTACCCGTACGCCAACAACCCTCGCCGGAGAGGGGCGGATAGCAGCATAGGTATGTGGGGCCCGGCGGGTTTGGGGAGGCCGCCCTTCCGCGGGGCGTTTGTGGTGCTGCTGCGGACATCATCAGTATGTTGGCCCATCTAGCTGAATGTTGCCTGCACAGACCGGCAGCAGCTCTCCTTTCCGACCCTGCTTAGAGTGGCCGGGAATCAGACCTGTACATTGGCCCATCTAGCTGAATATTGCCTGCATGGACCGGCAGCAGCTCTCCTTTCCGACCCTGCTTAGAGAGGCCGGGAATCACACCTGTACATTGGCCCATCTAGCTGAATATTGCCTGCACGGACGGGTAGCAGCTCCCCTTTCCCACCCTGCTTAGAGATACCAGGAATCACACCTGTACATTGGCCCATCTAGCTGAATATTGCCTGCACGGACGGGTAGCAGCTCCCCTTTCCCACCCTGCTTAGAGATACCAGGAATCAGACGTGTACATTGGCCCATCTAGCTGAATATTCCCTACACGGACCGGCAGCAGCTCTCCTTTCCCACCCTGCTTAGAGATACCGGCAATCAGACGTGTACATTGGCCCAACTAGCTGAATATTGCCTGCACGGACCGGCAGCAGCTTTCCTTTCCCATCCTGCTTAGAGATACCAGGAACCAGACGTGTACATTGGCCCATCTAGCTGAATGTTGCCTGCACGGACCGGCAGCAGCTCCCCTTTCCCACCCTGCTTAGAGATACCAGGAATCAGACGTGTACATTGGCCCATCTAGCTGAATATTCCCTACACGGACCGGCAGCAGCTCTCCTTTCCCACCCTGCTTAGAGATACCAGGAATCAGACGTGTACATTGGCCCATCTAGCTCAATATTGCCTGCACGGACCGGCAGCAGCTCTCCTTTCCCACCCTGCTTAGAGATACCAGGAATCAGACGTGTACATTGGCCCATCTAGCTCAATATTGCCTGCACGGACTGGCAGCTCTCCTTTCCCACCCTGCTTGGAGAGGCCGGGCATCAAATCTGGGGCCCTTCTGCATGCAAGGCAGGTGTCCCACCACTCAGCCATGGTGTGGGGGGGGCACCTTGCACACTTTCCATCAATAGCCCTCCTGGTCCCCAAACCTGCCCTAGCCTGCCGGAGAACGGGGTGCATTTCCAGAGGCAGCTGCTGCCTCTCTTTGGGGCGGGGAGACCCTTCCCCCCCCCCAGCTCTTCAGAAGCCCCCCTCCCCATTTATTACGGGGCGGGGCGGAGGTGCCTACAGGAAACGCTCTGCTCCAGTTCCAGACATCTGGCATTCATTGCAGGAAAGGAATCTCAGGAATGAAGGCTTGTTGGAGAACTCGGGCATGTGCAGAAAAAAAACCTTCATTCCCCCCCCACCCTTTTTAACTTTGCCTAAGTTATTCTGCTTTATTTCGGGGCGGTAGCAGTCAAGGATGCAGGCAATAGCCCCCCACCCCACCCCAAATAAATCGGGCCTTCGGTAAGTGCCCTTTTCGGTGTGACTTATTGCCACTGTGAGGTCTAGGAACCTGGAAATGAAAACACAGCCGAGATCCTCCAGGAGTTGGCAACCCCCAGCCATCTTGCACCCAGTCGAAACATCGCTTTGTCCAGATCTGGCTGGCAGCAGTTCTTCCAGGGGGGGGGGGTTCCCCAAATCTCTCCCAACCCTATCCGGAGATGCCCCCCTCCCCAGCGAAGACACATTTTCTTGCAAAATGCCCCGGAAGCCTGTCCATTTTTTCCTGCCTCTTCCCCCTGCCCCGCCCCCCAGCAGAAAGGCATTTTCTTGCAAAACCGTTTTTTTGCAAAAAAATAAAAAAATAAAATATGAAACAATAAAATCCCATGAACATTCCCTGTCTGGAAAGAGGCGTGGGGCAGCTCTGCCTGTGCAAAAACCCCACCCCACCCCCACGGTCTCCCTCCTGCACAATTTCCTGCCCCCCCTTCCCCCCGCTTTTCGCTTTCATCCCCCCGCCTTGGAGCTAATGAAATCCACCTGTTCTGCGGCAGCAGGTTCACTCCATAAAATGCCTCTCTCTCCCACCCCCCCCAGCGCGCTCCGGGTCTTAGCGCCAAGCTTTTTGGGTTACCCGTCTCCCAAAGGGGGTCGTGCCGCAAAAAAAAGGAAACTTAAAACGTTCCCGGATGCCGGAGCCCCTATCCACCCGAGGGCCTGTCGTGTCTCTGTGCGACTCCCTGTTCCGAATTCTCGGAGCTGGGTGCGGGTTGCGGGTTTTGGCACCCGAGGTTTCGCAGAAGGGATAACCGTTGGGGATCCGAGCCGCAGGGGTACGGCGGTAGCTTGGTTCTCAGACATAATCTGTTCCGGAAGTCCGTTCCAAAACCAAAACGAGACGGAATAGAGGATTTCCGGAAGATATCTGGCGCTGGGGAATTCTGGGGCAGGTGGGACAATGGTCCGTCTGTCCCCCGGTCCACACGCAAAGGGAAGGACCCTTTTGTCCCTGATGGGGTAGGGAGAGATGGGCAAGTGAGATCTTTGTGCCCAGGGGGAGAAGGAGGAGACCTTTGTTCCCGGAGAGAAATGGGGAAGAGAGCCCTTTGTCTCCCCGGGGCTATACAGCGGTGCCTTGGTCCTCAAACTTAATCCGTTCCGGAAATTCCGTTCCAAAACCGAAGCGTTCCAAAACCGAGGCGCGCTTTCCCATAGAAAGCAGTGCAAAACGGAATTAATCCGTTCCAGACTTTAAAAAACAACCCCTAAAGCAGCCATTTAACTTTAACTTTACTATCTAACGAGACCATTGATCCATAAAACGAAAGCAAGAATCAGTGGGCTGTACTTTAAAATAAATAAGACAGTATTGTAGAGGATAAATTTTTTAAAAAATTATTACTTTTTTACGTGCACTGCTGACGGTCATTGTTCGGATGGAGGGGGCTTCTATCCATGTCCGCAGTCGCACAATCCATCAGGAGCTGAACTGGGTTCCGCACAGTCGCAAAAGCAAATGAACCGAAAAAGCCTGAAAAACGAAAACGCAAAATAAGTAGCGAAAACTAAAGTGCCAAACTTCCCCCCCCCAAATCATATTTATTAGGGTTCCAATACAACAGAATCACATGAAACATTCCAAATTACGTTCCAAATTATTTATCCAATTATCAATAAAAAGAAAAGAAAAGTTCCAAATCAACCGAATTATCATTTTAATTTTGTTTAATGGCTTCCCATGCTTCAAATTTTGGAGGTGTCCTTTGTTTTCGTGTTCCAATCTTTTCAGAGCCTCTGATATATTCCAACGGGCAAGATAAATCAAAGCAAACAGTGTCTCCGTGTGGATTTAAGTCCATATTTCACACTAAAGTGCCAAACTTAACCCGTTCCGGAAGTCCGTTTGACTTCCGAAATGTTCGGAAACCGAGGCGCAGCTTTTGATTGGCGCAGGCGCCCCATAAACTATAGCCGACAGCCGCGTCGGACGCTCGGCTTCCGGGAAACGTTCGAAAACCAAAACACTCACATCCGTGTTTTTGGCGTTTGGGAACCAAGGTGCCACTGTACACAGGTAGCAATATGCATCTGGGGGGGGCTTCCCATTGGGACATCTGCCCCCCCCGTGAGAACAAGATGCTTGGGGGCGGGGTTCTCTTTTAGGCAGCTTACAGGTCTTGAGTTCGAGAATGAAACCCTCGCGATTACAGCACCGAAACCAGGAATGCTAAAAATACCCCCTCCCCGCCCCGAAATAGCGAGCCGCGCGGCCATAACCGGGAGAGCGAAGAAAAGTCTCGGGGGACCTTTTTCGAAACGGTTCGTGGCCTTTGGGCGCCCACCCAAAGTTTGCGCCCGTAATAAACCCGTCGGACTGTGAGCGTGTCTTGGAAACTTGTTAATTGGATTTATATATCGCCTAGGTCTCCGAGCGGTTCGCAGAATGAAATCGGAATATAAAACCACAAAATACGCCATCGAAATAAAAAAACAACAACCCAGTAGTACACACATACCCCCCCAAAAAACACCCCCAGTATTCTGACTCCGACAGAAGTCGGAGAGATTATTTAGAGCAGAAACGTTCAGCCCCTTTAAACCCTAAAATGCGTTTCTTAATCCTTTCCAGATCTCCTTGTGAATCGCCCCGAGACCTGTGGGTTTAGGGCAGAAATTCAACAAATGAATAAAATACCGTACTTTTCCCGTGTATATGACAAAGTTGTTTTTTTCACTCTAAAATAACGTTCAAAATCTGGGCTCTCCTTATTTATACACGGATAGTATCTCTCCCACCCACCCCCATTTTCTTAAATCGGAGTCCCCCAAAATAGGGGGTGTTTTATACATGGAGGCGTCTTATAGATGGAAAAATACGGTAATAAGGATTCATAAATCTGGGGGCGCAACAGGATGGGGACCCCGGTTGGCAGAAGGCATCCCTGGCGCTACGAAATCTATTCTGCCACGTTAGGAATGGCTTTTTAAAAAATCTGTAATTATGTTTGCTAATGCTTTTTTTAAAAAAAATATTTCTCCCCCCCTCCTTTTCTCCCCTTCTTCCTCGCACCCCAAATTCAGATGGACAACCGAAAAAAGTCCGGAAAGTTCCTCCAGGACTTCCCTCTTCGGTAAGCAATTTTTCCGTTTTACTCTTTGGCGAAGGCGGACGCAGCTTGGGGCGATTCCCACCCCGTGCCTCCCATTGGCCGGGCTTCTGTGATGTCACCGAATGCCCGGCAAGGGTTGCAAGCGTTAGGAAGGCGGCGAGTTCGAGAGGGAAGCCCTTATGCGGTGGGCTGCGGGCGGGGCCGGCCGGAGACATTTGGGCACCTGGCGGGGAAAGCGGGTGGGTGGGAATTAAATCTCTTATGTCGGGAACAAGGTGGGAAGTGGGGATCCCTTTATGGATCAAGGGATCCCAGACCCTGAGATCTCTTTAGGTGCCTTTCTCCGTGTGCCTCCCCCAGGAGAGGTCCGGAACGGTGGCAACTCGAGAGCAGGGCCTTTTCCGTGGTGGCACCCCGTTTGCAAGATGCTCTCCCCAGAGAGAGCCTTCATTAGGCACAAACGTTCCTCCTCAACCAGGTCCCTTTTGAAATGTGGTTTTATTTTTAATTGTGGGTTAGTTTTCCGTTTTTGTTCCGACGGTATATTTTGTGGTTTTAATGTTTTATCTCGCGAACCACCCTGAGAGCTATATTATTATTATTATTATTATATTATATATTATTATTATGAATATACCCGCAGGGCTCAGGGCAGTTCACGGAATAAAATCGGAATATAAAACCGCACGATCAGAATAAAAACAGCAACAACTACCCAATAACCCGCCGCCCCCCCCAAAAAAAACCACTAACAAATTTAATAAATAAAAGAGGGGAAACCAATATTGGGGAGAAGCGGGGAATAAGCCCGCCGGGTAGCTCGGTTGGTTTGGAGCCATGGGGCTGATAAAAAACGCCCAAGGTTGCGGGTTCGATTCCACGTACGGTTGGACCAGGTGACTCTCGGGAAGCAGGGAAAGGGAGGAGCCAAAGGGAGGAGACAAACCGGAAAACGGGCGGTGGGGGGGTGGGGGGTTAGGGTTGCCATATTTCCGCAAGTGGAAATCTGGACACAAAAGTTGTTGAAGTTTTTTGGCCAAAGTTGTTGAGCCTAAATCTATACGCTTCCGACACGGCTTGCCAGCCAGTGGGCGGAGTAAAATTATTATTATTATTATTATTATTATTATTATTATTATTATTAAGTCCGAATTTCCCCGGACATTTAAGCCATTTCCACCTGGACACTGTTTCTGACGGCTGAATACCCGGCAACGTCCAGGAAATTTCAGGTGTGTGGCAACCCTAAAGGTTGAGCGGCACTGATAATATTAATAATAATAATAATATAATAATAATAATAATAATAATAATAATCCGAATGAACTCTTGATTCCGGCTGGGACTTCAAAGACATAAAAAATCTCCGCTCAGAAACCTCGGGGAGAGTTTCTCCCCTTTCCTCATCCTTCACCCCAAACTTTTAGGGCGACGTTTGTGGGGGGACACACACCCTCTCTCCCCATAAATGCACATTTACGGATAAGGCGTGTCGGTCAGTTAATTCGCGCTTGGAAACCCCCACCCCCCCGCTCTCTCGCTCCCCCTCTCCGTTTTTATTTCAGGGACACCCCCCCATCCCGCCTCTCCCCCCCCCACCGCAAGCAAAGACTTTCCCAAGCTGCGGGTTTTCAGGGGGGGTGAGCGACTTCCTCCCCCCCAGAAACGCCTCTGCACTTGAGTTTTCCGCTTTATTTTCCGCATAAGCGGAATTCTGCATATGCCCAGGTTTTTGCATTTTTTGGGGGGGGGTGCTTAATGAAACCCTCGAGCCCTGCACCGCGCCCCAATATTTTCCCCTAAAAAATACATCAGAAGGCAAGCCGGCGGAAAATTCTCCTTTCCTCCGATTCGAGAACTGCATAGTTATTTCCGCCCCCCTGGGAAGGAATCATCCTTGCTTCAGTTTGCAGAATTTATTTATTTTTTGAGGGGGGGGGACACACACACATTGCCATTGCATGCACAAACCCACCGTCCTGTTTGCAGATTTCCCTTCCGTTGAGATTTTCTCCCCTTTCATGCATCCCCTGTTTTTGAAGCTGCTCTTCCCCCCCCCTTCTCTCCCGCTGCCCCCCTCCTTTCCCCCCTCCCCCCTCCTTCCTCCTCTCCCCCCCCCCGCCGTCCCCGCCAGCCCCACGCAGCTGCCTGCAAATCTGGCCGCTTGCCAACCCCTGGCAGATGGCACAGAGCTATTATTCCTGCTTGGAGCTCTGGTTCCTGCTATGTAATCAAATTATCGGAAAAGGCAATTTGCTGGGTTTCTTATTCTTTGCAGCCGGCTACATTCCCCCCACCTCTCTTTTTCTCCCTCTCCAACCCCCCCAACCCCAAAAACCTGCACCTCTCGCTCCAGTACACAGAACACGCTGCAGGGGAGGGGGGAATGGGGGGCGCGGGAATCGTATTTTTATTTTATTCCCTGCAAATCCACACCCCCCCCCCCTCGAGTTGGGTGGTTTTTTAAAAAAATAAAATAAAAATATATGCAGGATTATTGTTATTATTTTTTAAAGGCTGTTTAGCAAGGGTGCAAGATCCTAAAAAAAAAAAAAAACCCGCGATCGAAACTTGCAGGGGGGGGGCGTGTACGGTTTTGGAATCGTTTGTTATAATTATTTGTTCTTGGTTCCCTGCAAATCTGTGCCGCCCCCCCGAATTGGGTGTTTGTTTGTTTGTTTGTTTTAAAAAAGAAGCTTTTTTTTTTTTTTTTTTAAAAGGCTGTTTTGCATGGGTGCAAGATTCTCGTCATCGAAACTTGGAGGGGGGGCGTGTATGATTTTGGAATCGTTTATTATTATTTGTTCCTGGTTCCCTGCAAATTTGAGTTGGGTGGGTTTAAAAAAGAAAAGGAAAAAAAAGTGCTTTTTTTTTTTAAAGGCTGTTTAGCATGGGTGCAAGATTCTCATAGTCGAAACTTGGAGGGGGGGCGGCAAACTGTTCCACCCACCCCCCACTCCCACCCCGTGATATATGCAAAGCGAGTGAAAAAAAAATCCACGTCATTTTAAAAGAGCTTGAGAATCTTCCCGGAGGCCTAAATTCTGCTCCTTTTGAAACTCTTGAAGCCAGTTTCAGTTTGTGGGTTTTTTTGGTGTCTTAAAATTGGTCATTTCTTGAATGCGCACACCCACAAACACCCTGGGAATTGGTTCCGCCACCCCCACCCCCAATAAAAAAACCAACACACACCCTGGAATGAGAAGAGCATAAAGGATATGGGTCTCAAGCTCATTCCCCAATGGCATGCAGGTATGGCTGGGAATATCTCCCCCCCACACACACACAAAAAAGAAAATCGCTAGAGAGTAGCTGCCAGTCAGAGTAGGCAACACTGGGCCAAAGGGACCCAGTGGTCTGATTTTGAGTAAGGCACCGTCCAGTGTTCCTGTTCAATCGGCTCTTCGAATTCGCCATGAAGCCGGGAAGCTCCCTTGCCTGTGGAGTCGCTGCCGGCCCGTGCAAGCAGTAGTGAGCCCCGGGGCAGAGTCGGAAGGCGCCGCCATCCAGCCGCTGCCGTGCGAGGAGTCTTTGGCGCAGCGCAGGGCTCGAACCCGCGGCCCCGAGATTTAAGAGCCGTGCCTCGTAGGGGGTAGGAGGAGGCAGGCGGCCGTTCCCTGCTCTGACCGGCAGCTGTATGCGAGAAATTGGGAGGAAGCCTCTCGCTCCCTGCGTTGCAGGGGGTGGGATGGATGACCTTTGCTAGCCCCTTGAGCAGACCTGCTGCCCCTGCCAAGCCTCCCTGGATTTACCGTCTGCATTTAAGCCCATAGTTTGACATTGAGGGGTTATTCCTGCCCTTCCTGGGGGGGGGGTCCCCTAAGAGGATTCGGTGGGCAGGGTCAGCCTTAGCCCCACCCCCAAAATCTCACCAAGCTCCGCCCCCAAGCTGCCACCCTCTTAAAATACTAGGCTCCACCCTCTCTCAGCAGGTCCCGCCTCTTTCGCTCCCAGGCTCCTCCCACAGGAGATTAACCCTTTTGCTCCACTGCTGCTGTTGCAGAAGCGCTGGGTTTGGGGAGACCCGGGTTCAAATCCTCGGCTCAGCCACTAAGTTGGGGGGGGGAGGGATGCAGCTTCCCAGCTTGCTGGCTGGACCTACCTTGCAGGGCTGTTGTCAGGATGAAGTGCGCCGCCTTGAGGTCGTTGGGGTGAAGGTTCTCGAACTCAATCCGTTCCGGAAATCCGTTTCCAAAACCAAAGCGTTCCAAAACCAAGGCGCGATTCTTTCCCGTGGAAAGTCACGCAAAACGGATTAATCCGTCCCAGACATTTAAAAAAACAAGCCCTAAAACGGCAATTTGCCACGGACTTTGCTATCTAACGAGACCATCGATCCGTAAAAAGAAAGCCATACCAACGCGCTGTACTTTGTAGAGGATAAAAATTAAAATGAATTTCTTTTCTTTACCTGCACGGGTGACGGTCATTGTTCGGATGGTGGGGGAGGGGGGCTTTTATCCATTTCCGCAGTCACACCAATCAATCAATCAGGAACTGAACTGGGTTCCGCACAGCCACAGAAACAAATGAACCAAAAAAGCCTCGAAAACGCAAAATAATGAGCGAAGACAAAAGCGCCAGACTTAATCCGTTCCGGAAGTCCGTCTGACTAAAATTGTTCTTTATGCCCTGCTCATTTGGCTGGGTTGGCCCTCTAGGAAAAAAAGGGGGCAAAATTATTATTATTATTCTTTTAAACAGAATAAAACTTTGAAAACTCCTTGGCTCGGCAATCGCGGGTTCCTCTGGAGGTCGTCGGGATTCGCACCCGGCACGGACTCCGTAGATGCTGCCGGCTTGGGAAATGGGTGACGGACTTTTTCCTGTTTTCTCTCTCTCTTAACAGGTATATCCACCCAACTCAGGTGACGACTACAGCAGGGAACCGGCCAGCTACCCGCCATCCAAAGCCCCCAGCACTGTCTACCCTGGAGCCTTTTACATGCCAGGTAAGGGCGGGCGAACGAACGAACGAACGAGGCGGGCGAACTTTTGGGGTGCCTTGCGGTGGTGGTGGGGGGGGGCCAGAGAGAGAGGAAAAAAACCTGGCACCGTTGAACTATCTTTCTCTCTTCGTGGACTCAGCGACACAGCCGCAAGCAAAACGCTTTATAAACGTGTTGCGAACCGCAATACACAAATGCGTCACTAGGTGGCAAGAGTGAGCTACGCCAAAAGCAATGTATTTTTTTTTTCAAAATTAGTGAAATGTATAAATTTGAAAAGCGTAAATAATTTTAAATGGAGAGGAGAAAAGAAACCCAATTTTTTGTCTCACAGATGGACTTCACAACTCGGCGGATTTGTGGAATTCCTCCACCTCCATCAGCCAGTCCAATTACGGGGCCATCCTGGGAGCGTCGTCCTCCCCTCTCCCTCAATCTGGCAACTTCAGCAGTCTTCATCAGCACGAAAGGATGGTAATGGCACAGATATTCTGGGGAAGGAGGTAGTAGTAATAACAGTGATGATAATAATAATAATTATTATTATTTCATTTTGGTACGCCTAGGGCTGCCATACATCCAGAATTTCCAGACGTATCCGGGACTCATCTGTCGGGAAAAGCGCCGGGCGGAATTTCTGAAAATCACTTTAAAAATAACCTCAAAAACAACAAATTTAGGGGGGGAGATATTTTGGGAGGGGGGGTTAACACAAGAATGAAATGTTCCCCTATTTCCATGGAGTAAAGGGGGTTAATGTAGGGCTGCATTAGGCACAAAATTTCCCAGGTATAGCCAGACGAAAATGGTGTCCGGGCGGAATAACCAAATGGCAGCTAAAATGCCCAGGGATCTTTTGGGGCAATTTTACTACATAAATAAGCTCGGCCCTTTTGTCCCCTTCCAGAATTACCCGATGCATTCAGGAGAAGTGAACGGCGGTCTCCCCTCGGTCTCGGGGTTTTCCTCGGCCTCCAACCAGTACGGTGTTTCCAGCCACACGCCCCCCATCAGCGGGACGGAGAGTGTCATGGGTTCGTATCCAAACCCTTTCCTTTCCTTTAATTTTATTTTTTCCTGTTACTGCTGATAACTGAGGATTCGAGCTGCCTCCGTTCCAGAGATTTACAGGCCAGAGTTGGGCAAGACGTTCAATCTTGCGAGCGTAAAAAATGTGTCTATATTTTAGAATAGGCAGAGAGGGTGCCGGAGAGTCGAAATGGGAAGGTGGGAAATAACTGTGCCGAGGGCGAAATTTCCTGATTGTGGCCAAGTTGTTCCGACGCTCGGTATCATTTAGGCGCTGAAAAAATTGGACTGTTTGCTTTACTAAAACCCAAAGGGAGTAGCTGTTGCGGTGATAAACCGCAAGAGTAAAGTTTTTGAACAAAGATTTCCTAATTATATGCGTTTTGAACCCTTTATGGGCCTTAATCTTATCATACCAAAGATATGCATGCCATCCAAAAACATTGTCATGACCTTCCAAATCTAATACATCAGCGTTCTCTAACGTAAACCAGTCTTTCAACCAACAAAAGGCAGCTGCTTCGTAGTAAATCTTTAAATCTGGCAGGGAGAATCCACCTCTTTCCTTAGAATCAGTTAAAATCTTATATTTAATTCTTGGTTTCTTCCCCTGCCAGATAAATTTCGATAAATCTTTCTGCCACCTTTTAAAACAACCCATCTTATCAATAATAGGTAATGAAACAACATTTTTGGCAATACAATCATCTTAATTACTGGAATTTGGCCTGAAATAGATAACTTTAAATTCGTCCATATTTCTAAATCTCTTTTTATCTCATTCCAAAGTTTTTCATAATTGTCTTTATAAAGATTTTAATTTTTTGCTGTCATATCAACACTCAGATATTTAACCTCCTCCAACCGTCAAACCGTAGCCTTGGGATAAGGGACCCCCGGGGGTCATCTAGCCCAACCCCCACCTTGGCACCATCCAATCCGAAACCGGACCAGACCCTGTATAGCATTGTTAACGTGCGCTGTAAAGTTTTGCGATTAAAAAATCGAATTTCCCAGATGACTGCGAGGAATCGGGGAAGGGGGCCAGTTTATATGCAAGGGGGGGGTCCCCCCCGCAGGTTTATTTCCCTTCCGTCGCCTGTTTCAGGTGGGAAAAACCCTCTTCCGGCCTTTTCCTCCTCCCGGCACTCCGGGCCCCTGCCCCCCTGGTTCTCGTCCTTTCCTGCTGGATGTAGGTTAATCCCTTGGGGAGTGTCGGAAATCCATTAGTGCTACGGAAATAGATGCGTTTGGCTCTAAGCCGCTGTCTAGGGGCCGTCCGGCACTAATGCCTCCCCCCTTGTACGGCGGACGCAAGCACGCAGCCTCCCTCTGTTTGGAGCTGGAAGCAAGTTTATTTTATATATGATGTTTAGTCGTTTAGTCGTGTCCGACCCTTGGTGACCCCAGGCCCTCCTGTCTTCCACTTATCTCCTTGGCACGGGGATCGCATGACTCCATCCCCTGCAACGTTTCTCCCGTGAAAATTGTTGTTGTTGTTGTTTAGTCCTTGAGTCGTGTCCGACTCCTTGTGACCCCATGGACCAGAGCACGCCAGGCACCCCTATCCCGCAGTTTGGCCAAACTCATGCCAGTCACTTCGAAATGAAAATAGGGACGTCTGAAAATAGGGACGTCCATCCCTTTCCAATGTTTCTCCCCTGAAAATAGGGACGTCCTATTCCATCCCCTCCTGTTTCTCCCTGAAAATAGGGACGTCCTATTCCATCCCCTCCTGTTTCTCCCGTGAAAATAGGGACGTCCTATTCCATCCCCTCCTGTTTCTCCCGTGAAAATAGGGACGTCCTATTCCATCCCCTCCTGTTTCTCCCGTGAAAATAGGGACGTCCTATTCCATCCCCTCCTGTTTCTCCCGTGAAAATAGGGACGTCCTAGTCCATCCCTTCCAATGTTTCTCCCCTGAAAATATCGACGTCCTATTGCATCTCCTCCAACATTTCTGCCATGAAAATGTTGTTGTTGTTGTTCATTCGTTCAGTTGTGTCCGGCTCTTCGTGACCCCATGGACCAGAGCACGCCAGGCCCTCCTGTCTTCCACTGCCTCCCGCAGTTTGGCCAAACTCATGTTAGTCGCTTCGAGAACACTGTCCAACCATCTCATCCTCTGTCGTCCCCTTCTCCTTGTGCCCTCCATCTTTCCCAACATCAGGGTCTTTTCCAGGGAGTCTTCTCTTCTCATGAGGTGGCCAAAGTACTGGAGCCTCAGCTTCAGGATCTGTCCTTCCAGTGAGCACTCAGGGCTGATTTCCTTCAGAATGGAGAGGTCTGATCTCCTTGCAGTCTATGGGAGTCTCAAGAGTCTCCTCCAGCACGCCTGTCTTCGCCACGGGGGTCACCAGACAGCGTCTTTGCAGGGAGAACGATGCATTTATTTATTTTTTGCACCCAGGGGGGGCGGTGGAGGGTGCTTCTCTCTGCGCATGCAAATTCCAACCCCTTCCCCCCCCCCAAAGAAGAAGCAACCGGAGAGGCGAAATGCAGACCCGTTGCAGGAGATGAGGAGGAGGGGATTACTCAGATGGGGGGGGGCGCCGTGGTCGGATCAAGACTCAAAAAGGCCTAGTGCTCTGTTGTGAAAAAAAACCACACACACACACACACACACACACACACACACATGGGCATGAGGGGGCTGGAAACGCAGGCCGGGCTAATCTCCCTCACCCTGCAATGAACCTGTTGCAAAACCCCGGTTGCAAAACCCTGGTGCCTATTAATCCCTCTTCTCTTCTCTTTTCTCGGCTTTTATTTTTGCGTTTTCGGTTACGAACCTTCGTTTCTTTCCCTCGAATATATTACGTTAGCTCAGCAACCGATGCAACAGCCTAAGAGCAACGGCGGTTCTCTATTGCCACCCTAGTTATTTCCTATCGCGAGAAAGCCTGTTTTTTCCCTCAAAACAAAATCGAAAATTCTTTCCAGTAGCACCTTAGAGACCAACTGAGTTTGTTCTTGGTATGAGCTTTCGTGTGCATGCACACTTCTTCAGATACACTGAAACAGAAGTCACCAGACCCTTAAATATAGTGAGGGAGTGGGGAGGGGTATTACTCAGAAGGGTGGTGGGAATGGGTGATCAGCTGATAGGTGTGGAAAACCTGTTGACGACTCTTAACGGCTGTAATTAGTCTTGCAGGGAAAGGCAAGGGGTGAGATGGCTAAAGATAGCTTTGTTATGTATAATGAGATAAGAATCCAATGTCTTTGTTCAGACCAGGTTTCTCCATGGTTTTAAGTTTGGTGATTAGTTGCAATTCAGCCACTTCTCTTTCCAGTCTATTTCTGAAATTTCTTTGTATTAAGACAGCTACTTTGAGATCTTTTATAGAATGTCCTGGGAGATTGAAGTGTTCTCCTACTGGTTTCTCTGTCTTGTGATTCCTGATATCAGATTTATGTCCATTTATCCTTTGGCGTAGGGTTTGGCCTGTTTGTCCAATATAGAGAGCTGAAGGGCACTGTTGGCATTTGATTGCATACACAATGTTGGAAGATGAGCAATTAAATAGTCCTGAGATGGTATGTTTGATGTTGTTGGGACCAGTAATGGTGTTGTCCGGGTTTATGTGGCAGCAAAGTTGGCATCTGGGTTTATTGCAGGCTCTGGTACCAGTGTCCATGTTGAGTCCTGTTGTAGTATTATTGTGGGTGAGGAGCTGTTTGAGATTGGGTGGCTGTCTGTAGGCGATGTAGGGTCTTCCTCCCAGAGCTTGAGAAAGAGAACTGTCATTGTCTAGGAGAGGTTGTAGATCTCTGATGATGCGTTGTACTGTTTTAATTTGGGAGTTGTATGTGATTACTAGTGGTGTTCTGTTATTTTCTTTTTTGGGTACAGCCGTTAAGAGTCGTCAACAGGTTTTCCACACCTATCAGCTGATCACCCATTCCCACCACCCTTCTGAGCAATACCCCTCCCCACTCCCTCACTATATTTAAGGATCTGGTGACTTCTGTTTCAGTGTATCTGAAGAAGTGTGCATGCACACGAAAGCTCATACCAAGAACAAACTCAGTTGGTCTCTAAGGTGCTACTGGAAAGAATTTTTGATTTTGTTTTGACTATGGCAGACCAACACGGCTACCCACCTGTAACTGTTTTTTTCCTCGACGTCCTAAGTTTCCATTTGGTTTCACTGCAACGTTTATCTCCATTTTTAACGGGTGTTCATAAATCCATTGCTGCTTTTTTCTCTTTAAAAAAAATGTTTAGGGGGGACTCTCGTTTTGACTCCAGAAAACCACCATTTTAGAGTTCAAATCGGGGGGGAATAAATACAGGAAATGGACAAAAGTAGAAAAGATTCACAAAACGTTTAGGGATATCCATACCCTTGCGTTCCCCCAGGGGGGAAAGCACTGCATATCCCTGCTTGGATATTTAAAATGAATCGGGCCTGATGGAAGCAGCCGCCTCAGCTCCACATTTCCGCGGGCGGTTCCCCTTTCGCACGTGCGCGTTTTCCTCCTCCCTCACCCTCCCTCTCTCCTCTTGTGCCAGGTAACCGAGGAACCACCGCCGGAAGTTCAGGAGATGCGCTTGGGAAAGCGTTGGCTTCGGTAAGTGCTACTTTCCCGGAAAAGTTTAAGAGAAGGTTTCCCTTTGGGGGGGGGAGTAAAAGGTCCCACTCCATATTCTTTGAGAAGACAAAACCTTTTTCGTTGTTCTCCCCTTTTTTCAGATCTACTCCCCAGATCACTCTAGCAATAATTTCTCTTCGAACCCATCCACACCGGTGGGCTCCCCTCAGGGAATAACAGGTGAGCTTTCTGCATTTTTTGCGGGGGGTCAGTGGGGGGGGGTTATGTAGCAACCCTAGAGCAGGTCACCATCGCTTCTGGGGTGCCCACCTAGAGCATGAGATTAGACACACACACAAACCCCCAAGACGCAGGCTTTTAAATAAGAAAAATGCAATTACAGTGGTATCTTGGTTCTCAAACTTGCCGTATTTTTCGGTCCGAAAGGACCACAAGACGCACCTGTTTTTTAAAGGGGAAAAACCAGGGGGGGGGAATATTTTCCTGGTTTTCCTCCTCTAAAAGGCAGGGAGGGGGCGCTGGAGGGGGAGCACCTTCTCCATTCACAGCGGCTCATCCCCGCTTGCTTTAAAGGGACATGGGGATGAGGGGAGAACGCTCCGTTTCTCCCCTTGCCCCCATGTCCCTTTAAAGCAAGTGGGGATGAGCCTGCTTTTGGCATCGGGGCGCAGGGTGGTGGAGAAAGCAGCAGCATCCCCGCTGTTTTCTCCACCACCCCGCGCCTTGCACCGATCCCAAAAGCAGGTATTGCAGCTTCTTTCGGCGAACGGAGGTGCTGACACGATCCAACAACATCGCCGCTGCCTGCTCCCTTCGAACGCGGCGGGGGATGGGGGGAGGCCGCGGGAGCGAAGCTTTCGCTCCATAAGGCGCACAGGGATTTTCCCTTCCTTTTTAGGAGGGAAAAAAGTACATCTTATGGAGCGTAAAATACGGTAATCCGTTCCAGAAATTCCTTTCCGAAACCAAAGCGTTCCGAAACCGAGGCGTCCTGCTTTCCCATACAAAGTCGTGCAAAACGGATCGATCCGTTCCAGACTTTTAAAAACGGGAATCGAACGTGAATCTTACTATCTTAACGAGACCGTCGATCCCGTAAAACGGAAGCAGTAAAGCGGCGTACTGCGGTCGCGCCACCCGTCCATCAGTAGCTGCACCGGGTCCCACGCAGTCGCAGAAAAAGAACCGCGGGGAAAACAGAAACGCAAAATATATAGCAAAAGCCGGACAGAGCTCTGCGTAACGCTCCGAACGGAAGCGTGACGTTCAGATCGGAAGCGTGGCACTCAAACCGGAGCACGTTCGGCTTCCGAAGGAAGTTCGCAAACCGGAACACGTACTTCCGAGTTTTCAGCGTTTGGGTTCCAAGTTGTTTTGAGTACCAAGGCGTTTGAGAACCAAGGGGCCACTGTGAACTTTCTTTATGCTGGAGTACAGCCGGTTACGTCTCGTGTCTTTTCTGTCCTGGGCCCTGGCACCAACTCTCTTATTTTCCTTCCACCCTAGGTTCTTCGCAGTGGCCCCGGGCTGGCGGACAGGGTGCCTTATCCCCGAGCTACGAAGGGACACTTCATACTTTGGTAAGGCTCCTTCCGGTCCCCCTCCGCTTCTGCTTCCGGAAAAGGGAGCTCGCGACGTGATTTATAGACTCCTAGAATCGGAAAGTTGGAAGGGACCCCCAGGGTCATCCAGTCCAACCCCCTGCAATGCAGGGTTCTCAGCTGACAGACGGGCACCCAACCTCTGCTTAAAAAACCTCCAAGGGAGGAGAGAGTCCGCCACGTAGAGTCGGAATCTCCTTCCTCGTCCCTTGGAGCCATGGGTTCGAGTCCTGCCCTCCGGAGCAAGTGGAAAACGAGCTTGGCTCCGCCTTGTCTGAGACCCTCTCTCCTTTCTCTCCCCCCCCAAGCAAAACAAGATGGAAGACCACTTGGACGAAGCCATCCACGTCCTGCGGAACCACGCGGTGGGGCAGAGCAACCACAGGGACATCCACGACTTGCTGGCGTCGGCGGCGTCGGCTCACGGCACCACGGTCGGCGGCCTCAGCCAATCCTTCCCCCCCGCCTCTGTCTTGCCAATCGCCAATCGCCACTCAAACCTGGTAAGGGGCGAGCCGAGGGTGCCAGCCAATGTGGTGTAGTGATTGAGAGCGGTGGAATCTGGTGAACCGGGTTCGCATCTCCACTCCTCCACATGCAGCTGCTGGGTGACCTTGGGCTAGTCACACTTCTCTGAAGTCTTCCTTCTCAGGGGAGGAAGGGAATGGAGAGTGTTAGCCACTTTGAGACTCCTTCGGGCAGTGATAAAGCGGGATATCAAATCCAAACTCCTCCTCTTCTCTTTCCCCTCCCCCCTCTCTCTCCTTCCTTCCTTCCTTCCTTCCTTCCTTCCTTCCTTCCTTCCTTCCTTCCTTCTCTCTCTCTCCTTCTCTCCTCCTTCCTCCTTCTTCTCTCCTCTCTCTCTCTCTCTCTCTCTTCCTTCCTCCTCCTCCCTTCCCTCCTCCTTCCTCTCTCTCTCTCTCTCTCCTTCCTTCCTTCCTTCCTTCCTTCTCTCTCTCCTTCCTTCCTTCCTTCTCTCTCCTTCCTTCTCTCTCTCCTTCCTTCTCTCTCTCTCTCCTTCCTTCCCACTCCTCTCTCTCTCTTCTTTCTTTCTTTGAGAGCCAGTGTGGTGTAGTGGTTAAGAGCGGTAGACTTATAATCTGGTGAACTGGGTTCGCATCTCTGCTCCGCCACATGCAGCTTCTGTGTGACATTGGGCTAGTCGCACTTCTCGGAAGTCTTCCTTCTCAGGGGAGGAAGGGAAAGGAGAATATTAGCCGCTTTGAGACTCCTTCGGGTAGTGATAAAGCAGGATATCAGACGCAAACTCTTCTTCTTCTTCCTTTGCCATTTTGAAAGCTCTTGTTGGGATTTTTGATATATCATAATATTTTATTCTCTCTTCCCCCCCCCCCACATAATGAAAGTTAGATAGGTTACTCAAACGGTTATACAGCGGCACCTTGGTTGTCAAACTTAATCCGTTACGGGAATTCTGTTCCAAAACCAAAGCGTTCCAAAACCAAGGCAGCAGCGCTTTCCCATAGAAAGGAATGCAAAACGGATTGGTCCGTTCCAGACTTTTAAAAACAACCCCTAAAACAGGCAATTTAACATGAATTTTACTATCTAACGAGACCATTGATCCATAAAACAAAAGCAATAATCAATGTGCTGTACTATAAAATAAATAAGACAGTATTGTAGATGATAAAAATTAAAATTACATTTTTTTTCCTTTACCTGCACTGATGATAGTTCATTGTTTGGATGGGGGGCTTTTATCCATTTCCACAGTCACACAATCAATCAATCAGTCAGTAGCTGGACTTGGTTCCACACAGTCCCAAGAACAAATGAACCGAAAAAGCCTCAAAAACAAAAACTCAAAACAAAAGCGCCAAACTTAATCCGTTCCGGAAGCCCTTTTGACTTCCGAAATGTTCGGAAACCGAGGCGCGGCTTCTGATTGGTGCAGGTGCCCCGGAAACAATAGCCCACAGCCGCATCGGATGTCCGGCTTCCGGGAAACGTTCGGAAACCAGAACACTCACTTCCGGGTTTTCATTGTTTGGGAACCAAGGCGTTTGAGAACCAAGCTGCCACCGTCATGAAATGTATAGACTTGAGAAGCATCAATTAAAACTTAACGCGTGCATCTGCCTTTGCTCCTTCAGGTGACAGGAGGGCACTCGGAAGACGGCCTCCCCAGCAACCCCAGTCTCCTCCACAATCATGTCCCTCTCCCAGCGCAGCCCAGCTCGCTCCCGGACCTCAACAGAGGCCAGTCTTCAGATGCCTTCAGTGGTAAGGTTGAGTCGTGGGCCTCGCCACGCCGTCCTTCCTCCTCCCCACGGGGCTCAAAAGTCCCGGCGTCCTTGCTGGGGGCAACCGAATGGCATCTATCCCAACCCCCTGAAAATGTAGGCATCGCAGCTAAATCGGCGTTCTTGTCCAGGAGGACCGATATATTGTTCAAACGTTTGTCGGAATTCGCCAGCCGTGTTTTGCACCCGGCTACCGGTGAGGCGCGGGCGGCGCTGTGGGTTAAACCACAGAGCCTAGGGCTTGCCGATTAGAAGGTCGACGGTTCGAAACCCCGCAATGACGCCGTTTACCTTCCCGCCAGAGCGGTACCTATTTATCTACTTGCGCTTTGTGCTTTCGAGCTGCTAGGTGGGCAGGAGCAGGGACCGAGCAACGGGAGCTCACCCCGTCATTGCGGGGATTCGAACCGCCGACCTTCTGATCGGCAAGCCCTAGGCTCTGTGTTTTAACTCACAGCGCCACCCGCGTGATATCTGTTTCACAATTTATGACCTGGCGATATATCGCAACGTTTGTGTGTGCTATTCAAAAATCACGATGCAGGAAAAAACCCACGAAGCCCAGCCTCTTCCTAGCTCCATCCTTATTCCAGACGTCACGATGCATCAGTAATATCACGATATATCGCTATATCACAAGGCTGCGCGCACACGCAGAGCTTTATTGCGGTCCCTAGACCCCAACGCATTACGTACAGAAGTGGTGGCCACACTTGGCCGTCCAGCTGTTTTGAGACTACAATTCCCATCACCCCTGACCACTGGTCCTGTTAGCTAGGGATGATGGGAGTTGTAGTCCAAAAACAGCTGGAGAGCCACTGAGTGTTGTTGATCCTTGGGGGTCCCTTTCCCAACGCTACGATTCTACGACCATCCATCCCTCTCAACCCTTGAAATAAAAGTTTCAGGTTGGGGGGGAGATATTTCGTTTTGGGTTGTTGGTTTAAAAAAAGAAAGGAAAGGAAAGGAAATTTCTAGCTCTTGTGCCGAGATCTCGAAGGTCCCCTGCCTTGTCTCTCATCCTTTTTTCTTTTTTTAAATAATTTTTTATTATTTTATACTATACTACAACAAGAAAATCAAACATACATTCACATACACTTTCCAGTTTTGGCTAACATAGCCGTGACTTCCCTCAGACCTTCCACATGGCTTTCAAAATTATATCTTAGTATTATACTTCTTTAATCTACCATTGCTTACATTATCATAAATCTCATGCATACTCTAACTACCATACTTACAATAATATTTCTACACATTAACTACAAAACTTCTTGAAGTCCTATTAGCGTATTCAATTGCAAATTGTCTTTCAAATAGTTCGTAAACTTAAACCAGTCTTTGATGAATTTCTGGTCCCGCTGTTCCCGGATTCTTCCCGTCATTTTGTCCAGTTCTGCTTATTCCATCAATTTCACTGTCCATTCTTCTTTCGTCGGTAATTCTTCTTGTTCCCACCTTTGTGCTAGCAAAAATCCTAGCTGCGGTCGCCGCGTATTGGAAAAGCTTAATGTGCCTTGTCTCTCATCCCGCTTCCCTTTCCAGGCTTGACGGGGGGGCTGGGCCGCGCCAGTGTCTCGTCGGGCACCAGCGAGATCAAGCGAGAGGACAAGGAAGACGACGAGAACACGTCGGTGGCCGACAACTCGGAGGAGGAGAAGAAGGAGCTGAAGGCGTCGCGGAACCGAACAAGGTGCTCACTGAACAGGTCTCAGTCCTTTCTCTGTTCCCTTTCCGGGGAGGCGGGCGGGGGGACGGACACCACCGGGATCCTAGGCCTTTGGCGCGGCCGGCCGGCAAAATCCCCTTGACAGACGGGGAGGTCGAGGTTGGGACGGGACGGCTGGGAAAGCGGGGAAACCAGCTCGCTTCGAACACCCCCCCAGGAGAGACTCGCTTCTTTGGGAAGCGGGGAGGGACGCGGGTGGCGCTGCGGGTTAAACCACAGGGCCTAGGGCTTGCCGATCGGAAAGGTCGGCGGTTCGAATCCCCGCAAGGAATCTCCCTTGCCGGTTTACTGCAGTTTTACCCAGTCGGCTTCTTCCTTTCTGGGGGGGGGGCGTGTTTCGGGGACACGCTTTGCAAACCGTCTGGCCCTGAGAAGTGTGATGGATAGTTGGGAGGGGGGGAACTGTTGGGTTTATGTTCGTTCCATTGCAAAAAAATTAAAAATTAAAAATTGCATTGCAAAAAATTAAAAATTGTGGCGGGTGGTGTGTTGCCCTGTGTGTTTTGTGCATCCCTTCCCCCCCACTGGCCCCACCCCCCCACCCCGGTCCCCTTATTTGTGCACGATGCTTTCCGGTGCCGAGGTGTGCCCACGAAAGAAAAAAAAATGTCCTCCCACCCACCCACCCCTTGTCTCGTTCTCATTTCAAATCATCAGTCAAGATGAGGACGAGGATGACGACCTCCTCCCCCCAGAGCAAAAAGCCGAGCGTGAGAAAGAGAGGAGGGTGGCCAATAATGCCCGGGAGCGCCTCCGCGTCCGCGACATCAACGAGGCTTTTAAAGAGCTCGGGCGCATGTGCCAGCTGCACTTAAACAGCGAAAAGCCGCAGACCAAACTCCTAATCCTCCACCAAGCCGTGTCGGTTATCCTGAATCTGGAACAACAAGTTAGAGGTCAGTGGGGGGGCTTCCGATGTGGTGACGTTTTCCGAGCGGCAAAGGGGGCTGTCTGTCTCGTCCTCCCGTAAACCCCCCCCCCTCGTCCCCGGCGCTCCTCTCCGAATCCTGCTGACCTCCCCGAACCCCTCGAAACTCTCGCGTCTCGGTTTTTTGTTTTTTGCCATTTTGGGGTCTCTGTTGCCGTTGGTTTTTAGCGTGTCGCCGTTTTTTGCTTTTCTCCTTTTCGCAACCCTCGCATTTCCCGTCCCCCCCCCGCGCCGGAAATATGGGAAAGCAAGTGTCGCGCTTCCTGCATGCCGCCACCCCTCGTGCCTCTGCCGGGGGGGGGTTCCCTCCCGCGCATTGTCGTTTTCCTCTCCTGCCCCAAACTGCTACGTACAGCTACGTCGGACTCCTTCGACACCCCATTGCAAAACCGGGTTTGTGAATCAACATTTGCAGGCTTCCGGCGGTTTGCAAAGGAGCAAACGAAGCCATGGAATTAAAATAATAATTTAAAAAATTCCTTCCATCAGCACCTTAGAGTCCAACTAAGTTTGTCATTGGTATGAGCTTCCGTGTGCATGCACAATTCTTCGGATACACTGAAACCGAAGTCACCAGACCCTTATAAGTTAGGGATAAAAGCATCTGCGCAGATATAGTTGGGGGGCGAGATCGTCCGGAGGCTAAAACGTGAACCCACTTCTCTGCCAGGCGCAAAAGAGCCGGCCTGCTTTCTCCTCCTCTCTTGTGAATGTCTTCCCCCCATGCTTGGCTGTGCATGCAAGCACTTAACTTTTCCTTCCTCGGAATTTGCGAAATGGGCGCATCTTGAGTTCGATGCAGTTTCACCTTCGACAGAGGTGGCCGGAGGGCGGGGAGGAGGGCCAGCGCGTCTCGTTTCTCGGCAGTACAAAACCTGTGCCCCGTTCTTCTGCTCTGCTCCTTCGTTGCTGCAAGCCCCCCCGATGTGCTCCCCTCTCCCCCTTCCATCCTGGAGCTTCCTTTAATTTCCCCTTTTTGTCTACCGCGACATGTATAACTCTTTTATTTTATTTTCCCTGGTCTCTTCTCTCTCTTGTGTATATCCTTCGTTTGCTGCCACCCCTTCTCTGCTTTCCTACAGACAGACCCCAGCCGTGACCCCCTCGGTGGTTCCAACCCTGTACCTTGTACTTGCTGCGTCCTCAGAGAGACAGGAAAACCCAGGCGGGCAGCAGCGGGGCGGGCAGGGGAAGGAATAGCCTGCGAGCAGAAAGGCAGGTGCACCCTCCCCTAATCTTGAAGCCTGCGGTGCATCTCCTTTTTAAACTTGTTATTTTGCCACGTTCCCAAAGGCAGCAAAGTTGCGGCGCGTTTGGGACAGTTCGGCCGCTGGCGTCCCCCGAGCCGAAACCCGGCCAGCTGAAGAGCGCTCCGATTTGGCCCACTTCTCTGGCTGCAGCCTTTGGGCGCAGATGGGCCGCCCGTGGAATCGTAGAGTAGGGAGGGGGGACCCTGAAGATCATCCAGTCCAAACACACACACACACACACTCCCGGAGACACAGTTGTCCCATATGTCATGCCCTCCAGACAGGGCTTTTGAAGTCCAGCCACAGGCAGGCAGCCCCGTTCGAAAGAGCAGCATTCCCTACGAACACAAGAGAAGGGGATGTGGGGAACGCCTCTCCTTAGAAGGGCACGTACGCGTTTAGAAAATCAACGTTGCACCGTGTTGGGTGGAGTGTGTCTCCTGAGCATGTGCAGAGTATAGGGAGGACTGGGTTGCCGATCCTGTTCTTGCAGATGCCCCAAAGCTCGACAACAAATCTCCCCACTTGCTCTGGCATTCATAGGCAAAATGGCCTCCGATACTGGAAGGAATAGACAGCGGGCGTAACTCGTAGTTATCAATAGCCTTACAAGAACATCAGGGACGCGGGTGGCGCTGTGGTCTAAACCACGGACCCTCTTGGGCTTGCCGATCGGAAGGTCAGCGGTTCGAATCCCAGCGACGGAATGAGCCCCCGTTGCTCTGTCCCTGCTCCTGCCCACCTAGCAATTCAAAAGCATGTCAAGAGTGCAAGTAGATAAATAGGTACCGCTCCGGCGGGAAGGTAAACAGCGTTTCCGTGCGCTGCTGCTCTGGTTCGCCAGAAGCGGCTTAGTCCTGCTGCCCACATAACCCGGTAAGCTGCTTATGGACAAACGCCGGCTCCCTCTGCCTGAAAGCAAGATGAGCACCGCAACCCCAGAGTCGCCTTTGACTGGACTTAACTTTCCTGAGGTCCTTTAAGGTAAAGGGACCCCTGACCATTCGGTCCAGTCACGGATGACTCTGGGGTTGCGGCGCTCATCTCGCTTTACTGGCCGAGGGAGCCGGCGTACAGCTTCCGGGTCATGTGGCCAGCATGACTAAGCCGCTTCTGGCGAACCAGAGCAGCGCACGGAAACGCCGTTTACCTTCCCGCCGGAGCGGTACCTATTTATCTACTTGCACTTTGACGTGCTTTCGAACTGCTAGGTTGGCAGGAGCAGGGACCGAGCGACGGGAGCTCACCCGTCATTGCGGGGATTCGAACCGCACATTTTGAGGGTGGTCGTAGATTGTTCATTTCTGCCTTGGTCTGGATATCAAATGCCAAGAGACGAGAGAACGGAGAGGAGATTGATTCTAGGCAACTCCTAAAGGCGTAATCAAAATTGTTCCAACCCTGCCCACCCCCCCTTGCAAATCAGGTGAAATTCCGATGGAAAGGCAACTTCGATGGGCTTCTCCAGTCTCGCCCTTAAATTGCATTTTCAGCCGAATTTCGGGGGAAACTGCTTAGAGCTTACGTTGCGCGGAGCTGTTTCCATGGCTTTTGTGGGATTTCACTCCTTGCAAACAGCAAATGATGAGAATAAACATGGTTTGCAATTGGAGGGGGTTGGATTATTTCGATTGCAACATCATAATAATAATAATAATAATAATAATAATAATAATAATAATAATTTTTCCAAGAGAACAAGGTGAGCTCCAGCACCTTTTTCTAGAAAAACAGCTCTGATTATTATTATTAAAAATATTAACACTCATCATAACAACCTTCCTTCTGGGAAACCCAGCCAGATTGGCAGGGTATAAATAATAAATAATTGTTATTATTATCTTCTGACAGTAAGAGCCATTAAACAGTGGATAGACTCCCTTGGGATTTGGTGAGCTCTCCCTCCTTTTGGAGGTTTCTAAGCGGAGCTTGGGTGGCCATCTGTTCATGGATGCTTTAGCTGAGGTTCCTGCATCGCACGGGGTTGGACTAGATGACCGCTGGGGGTCCCTTCCAACTCCACGATTCTCTGTGTAAACCGCATAATGCTTATGTGGCAAATATTTAGGAAGGGTAGAGGACGGAGGGCCCCCCAGAGCCCGCAGGGAGGTCCCAGACATACCACCACAAACAGGGTTGTGGTCTTAAGCCGAGCTTCTCCTCCAGTCGCAGCAGACCTGCCAGTTGTGGGGCGGATGTGTGCCATTGCCCAGTCTTGACACATCTAAGCACCCCCACCCTTTCCAGCTGTGAACAGACCTCCCTGGGATCTTCCGTCTCGGATCTCCCTGGAGGCAGGGACACTCTCCTTCCTTCCAAGGTTTCAGATTTCCAAAGGCCGGCGCGGTTGGGTTGGGCTGTTATTGAAACGTCCAAAATCGACATCCCGAAACAGGGACTCCAGCTTAGGCGTAGAGCAGGCATGTCCAACAGGTAGATCGCTGGACGTCTGCGGTGGATCACTGACAGATCACTGGCTCCCGCCCTCCCCCAAATAAGCTGAACAACTTTGGCTCCGCTAAAAAAAAAAAAGCTCAATATTTTACTCCCTCCCTGAAAAACAACTTTGACCTGATCCCCAAAAACGTGGGTAGATAGAAATAGAAATAATTTATTGTCACTGTTACAGGTAGGTAGCCGTGTTGGTTTGCCATAGACACAACAAAATTTAAAAATTAAAAATAAATTCCTTCCAGCAGTTTACAAAGGAGCAAACGAAGCCATGGAATTAATATTTTTTTTAAAAAAAAAAATCCTTCCAGTAGCACCTTAGAGACCAACTAAGTTTGTTCTTGTTCTGAGCTTTCATGTGCATGCACACTTCTTCAGATAATTAATAATAATAATAATAATAATAATAATAATAATAATAATAAATTTTTATTTATACCCCGCCCTTCCCAGCCAAAAACCGGGCTCAGGGCGGCTAACACTAATTAAAATCACAGCAAAAACATAAACACAATCAATTTAAAATAACAGATTAAAATACAAATTTAAAAATTCAATATTAAAACTGCAGTCTCATTTTCAAATAACCCACCAATAAAAGAATGAAGCATAAATATCAAACAGAAACCAGGTGGAACAGCTCCGTCTTGCAGGCCCTGCGGAAAGATGCCAAATCCCGCAGGGCCCTGGTCTCTTGTGACAGACCGTTCCACCAAGTCGGGGCCAGTACTGAGAAGGCCCTGGCCCTAGTTGAAGCCAACCTAGCATCCTTGTGGCTCGGGACCTCCAAAAAGTTATTATTTGAGGACCTTAAGGTCCTACCCGGGACATACCAGGAGAGGCGGTCCCTTAGGTACGAGGGTCCTAAGCCGCATAGGGCTTTAAAGGTCAAAACCAGCACCTTAAACCTGACCCTGTACTCCACCGGGATACAGATATTGTCGCTGTACCACATGTTTGCAGTGAGATTAAATGCACCCCCCAAAAAATCTCTCAGTCCTTGTTACGCTCTCTGTGCTGTCGTGCGACCACCGACCCCGAACGTGGGCTGCAAGGTTGCTGTCTTCCATCCAGCGGCCTCACGGCCCACGGGTAGAAGCTGTCCTTTAACCTGTTGGTGAGGCTTATCATGCTTCTATATCGGATTAAAAAGGTGCTGGCAAGGGCGTGAGTCATCCCTGAGAACGTTCCTCGCTCCTCTGAGGCAACGGTTCTCCTGCGATGACGCCTAGCGGACTCAGGGGGACAGCCCACGATGTCTTCGCCACCCTCCGTAGGGACTTTCTGTCCACGGCCGTCAAACCAGCGTAACCGACACCGTAATACATGATGAGAGAACGCTTTCTATCGTGGACCGATAGAAGGAAACTGCCAGATCACTGCCGGTTTTTTAAACTCTGCGAGCAGATTGCAGTCTCTTGGGAGTTGGCCACCCCTGGCGTAGAGAAACTCCTCGGCGACTTACCCAGATCTTGTGGGACTTGCCACTGACCATTGGCCACGCTGGCTGGGGCTGACGGGAACCGGATTCTAAAATCGCCCCCCCATTTATTGTATCTGCAATCGGCTGCCCCAAGAGGGACGGTCTCCTTTGGGAGCTGGCGGCCTCTCCTCACTTGGAGGTTTCCGTGCGGAAGCCGGGTGCCCCAACTGCCCCGGGTCCTTGAGCCGAGACGCCAGCGTTGCTAGGGGGTTGGACTGGATGACCACTGGGGGGGTCCCTTCCGCCTCTACGATTCCAAAAAGAGAGGACAGGGGGACAACCCGGCTTTTTAAGTTTGATTTTGCCCGTGTTGCCAAACGGCGCACACGGTCTCCGAAGCGTTCGGCAGCTCCTTGTCTCTGAGGTGGAACAAAAGGGTCCTCCTCCTCCTCCTCCTCCTCCGTCAGTTGTCCCGTGCCGCCTTGGCTCGCCGCTGACGTGGACTTTCCCCCCCGCTGCCCACCTTGGCACCGTCCCCCCCCCTGCCCCTGCCCCGCGGAGTCCCTCCGTCGCTCCCCAGACTAACCCCCCCGTGGTGCTGTGTGAACCCAGCAGTACAGATGAGGCGCTCTCACTGGAAGACAAGGACCTGAGGGACCGGGAGAGGCGCATGGCCAATAATGCGAGGGAGAGGGTGCGCGTCCGGGACATTAACGAAGCCTTTAAAGAGCTGGGACGCATGTGCCAAATTCACTTAAAAACAGACAAAGCGCAGACCAAGCTCATCATCCTTCAGCAGGCGGTGCAAGTCATATTAGGCTTGGAGCAGCAAGTACGAGGTACGGCGCCGGGGGGGGGACTTCCCACCCCACCCCGAGGTCTTGTGCGCATCTCCCGTCTGTGCCCTCTCGCTCGCTCGCTCGCACGAGTGCCTCTGCCTCTCTCCCTTCCACCCTTCGCTCTGGGCTCGAGGTTTTCCGTCGCTTCCCTTCTCCCTTCGCTCTCTGGTTCGCGGTCCGTGCAGAGATGACCCCCCACCCCCCCCAAAAAAGCGGGGTGCGGCGGCGGGGCTTACAGCTTTTAAGCGGCAAGGTGGGGAGGGGGCTCGGGGAGGCCCGGATTCCAACCCTCTCGCGCTTTGTGCAATCCTTACATCCCTCGCTCCGTCTTGCCTCTTTACCTTGGATGCTTGTTGGGTTGGGTTGGGTTGGGTTGCAGGTGGCTCTTGCCAGACCCGAACGTCCAGAGTTCGTCCTCCTCCCCACCGCTTCTCTCTCTCTCCCCTCTCTTGTCTCAGAACGTAATCTGAACCCTAAAGCAGCCTGCCTAAAGCGCCGCGAAGAGGAGAAAGTGTCTGGCGTCGTCGGGGAGCCTCAGATGGCACTCTCGGTTTCTCATCCGGGTCTAGGAGATGGGCACAACCCCGTGGGGCATATGTAAAGGTACTCTCTCTCTCTATTTCTCTCTCTCTCTGCACCTGCTCTGGGTCTTTACTCCAGGTTGGGGAGTTTTATTTCTTCTGCAGAGGGTTGGTCCTTCAATAGTGGGCTTTGGTGAAACCTGGTACCAAATCATCTAAAAGAATTACTGTGGACCTCCTGTTTTTTTCCCCCAAAAGCTAAGCCCTGGACCCCCTACTTTTGAAAATTTTGACACCTCTATAGTACTTACCTGTGCAAAGCAATTACAGCGGTCCCTTGGTACTCAAACTTAATCCGTTCCGGAAATTCCGTGCCAGAACCAAAGCGTTCCGAAACCAAGGCGCGCTTCTTTCCCATAGAAAGGAATGCAAAACGGATTAATCCGTTCCAGACTTTTAAAAACAACCCCTAAAACAGGAAAACAAAATAAAATAAAAAATTCCTTCCAGTAGCACCTTAGAGACCAACTAAGTTTGTTCTTGGTATGAGCTTTCGTGTGCATGCACATTTCTTCAGATACACTGAAACGGAAGTCACCAGACCCTTATCTGAAGAAGTGTGCATGCACACGAAAGCTCATACCAAGAACAAACTTAGTTGGTCTCTAAGGTGCTACCGGAAGGAAGTTTTTATTTTCTTTTGTTTAGACTATGGCACACCAACATGGCTACCTACCTGTCCCTAAAACAGTGATTTAACATAGATTTTACTATCTAATGCAGGGGTAGGCAACCTAAGGCCCGGGGACCGGATGCGGCCCAATTGCCTTCTCAATCCGGCCCGTGGACAGTCCGGGAATCAGCATGTTTTTACACGAGTAGAATGTGTCCTTTTATTTAAAATGCATGCATCTCTGGGTTATTTGTGGGGCCTGCCTGGTGTTTTTACATGAGTAGAATGTGTGCTTTTATTTAAAATGCATCTCTGGGTTATTTGTGGGGCCTGCCTGGTGTTTTCACACGAGCAGAACGTGTCCTTTGATTTCAAATGCATCTCTGGGTTATTTGCGGTGCATAGGAATTCGTTCACTATTATTTTTGCAAAATATACCCCGGCCTCCCCACGAGGTCTGAGCGACAGTGGACGGGCCCCCTGCTGAAAAAGTTTGCTAAGCGATTCAGAGCTGGGTCGGACGCACCCTAGGGCGGTGGAGTACGCAGGTGTCGCTTTTGAGATTTGCGTTTTTGCGCAACGAACCTCCGGGCTCCTGCGCTGTTTCTCTCTCACACCTTCCCCCCCCCTTTTTCTCTCTCTCTCCGCAGGTGATTTATTTTCTTCGCCCTGCAAGCAGACGTCTGTAGGAAGAAGGGAAGGCTGGATCTCTCACACATCCCCCCTCCTCCATTCCCCGACAAACCACCGTGTGTCCGCACCAGAAACTGTAGTCCTGTTTTTAAATACCAACGTGCGGTCCAGTTTTTGGGGAGGGAGGGGGGAAACAGGTGGAGAAAAGTTCAGCGAGCTACAAGGAACTTTTCTCTCTCTTTCATTCTCTCTCTCTCTCTCTCTAAAGGAAAGGAAAAGTAACAAGTTTTATCGAAACGAAACAAAACCAACAGCAAAGATTGCCTTAAGTCTATATTCTCGAACTTTCAGTGCATATCCTTCAGTTACCGAGTTTTTTTGGGGGGGGTGTTGTTTGCGGGGATGTGTAACATTACAAATGGCTTGTGTTCACATAAGGCCAGCAAAAAAGAAATTGTGCCTACGCATTTTATTTTTCTTTTCTTTCTTCCTTTCTTTTTTTTTAAAAAAAAGAACATTAGTTACAATAATTTTTTTTATCGTAGAACAAACATAGTAATGCCTTTTGTGGAGGGGAGGGTTGTTGTTTCGTTTCGGGTTGTTGTTTTTTTTAGCTTTTTTTGCGTATATGTTTTGTAAGCAACGACGGGAGGGGGGGGAAAGACGTGTAAAAAAAAAAAAAGAGAGATTTCTTCCCCACCCACTATCGACCCGCTTTTTATTTCCACCACCCGCCCCCCTCTATCTCTTTTCTCTGCTGCTGTTTCTATAGTTAATGTCGCATATTATTTTTTAAAAAAAATTAAGATCAACCAGAAATATTAAAAGTTTGCATTAAGAGGACTGGGTGTCTAAAAACGGAAAAGGGAACTAAATTCGAGGACGGAATGCCGGGGGTTTTGGGGCGGGGGGGGCGACACACACAAACGGAGGCACGGAGAGTGTTGTTGTTTCAGCTTCAGAAACGTCGCAAACGTGAATTGAAATAGGCGGGATGGTGAATGTCCTCGTTTGGCTAGGAGCTTTCCACGGTCAAGAATGTGCCGATATCATCTCCGTCGAATATTATAAAGGGGATGGGGGTTAGAGATGGCAAAGCAATTCGGAAGAGTTCCCTCCGTGCCGCACGGTTCTCGGAAAGTCCTATATTGTGCCCTCTGCTCCCATCTTAAACCCCACCCCAAAAAAGTCATCTGCGGTCCCCCTTTAACAGAAGGCAAAGACACTACGAGCCACCCGAAGTCCTCTTTACGGAAGACCGCGGTGTACCGGGAACGTGGATCTCAAGATGGCGGGGATCGGGGGACTTTGGAAGAGAGCGCTGTCTTTGGAAACGCAGGGTGGAGATGGGATTTCCGGCTCACGTTCCCACCGATAACCTTCTTCGTTTTTGAAACAAGCACCTGAGCAAAACCGGCGCGGAACGAACAAATGGAGGGAGGCTGGGACCGGTTGGTTTTGTGGGTTTTTTTTTTTAAAATAATAATAATTAAAAGAACTGCTGGAGGCAGAACGAAGAACAAACGAGCCGCATCGAGGAAAAAAGACGAGATGGCGAGATTTTGGGGTGGGGTTTCTAAGCCGGAGGCACGGGGGGGGGCCCCACAAGGCCACACGCAGGACTTCCTACCGAAGATGGACCTGCTTTGCATTTCGCGAGCTTGGGAGGAACTGGCGCCGGCCGGTGGGGCGGTCTCCTCGCCGGATACTTCCGACCCCCCCTGCCAGCTTGTGGACAGAAAGCGACTTGCCGCCCATTCCGGAGAAGGCCGCACCCACGCCGCTGTTTCCGGCGAGAGATCGCCACCTCAGGTCTCTGATTTCAGGAGGGCGCGTCGTCCACTTGTCCCGGTATCTCGTCCAGGCGTCGTCCTCCCAAGTTTGCCCGCCGGGGGGGGGGGGTGACAGATCTTTGGAGACTCTCCCGTGGGTGGCTGCAACCTCGGAATCGGATGTTTCGAATATCCCGGAAAGTTGACTTTGGGCAAATCCCGTTAGAAACACACACACACACTCCTCCGATGGCATAGAAGCTGCATCCCAGGGGAAGGGGGGGGCGCTTTACTAGCAGAGACTGGGAAAGGTCCCTGCTGGGGTGGGAACAGGGCACCCTTTTTGCGGCGTGGGTGTCCCCCCCCCCCGCGGTTCAGCCACGGTCCCCGCTTTTCCACCCGTTGCCTGGCTCGATTCATCTCCCGTTGCAGACCTGATTTCTGGCCCTGTTCCCGCGGTTGGCGATTCTGCGCCAAACTGGGAGGGTTTTTTTTGGAGGGGGGGTTGTTCTCTGGGGTCGGCCCAGGTCAAGGTGACATTGCAGGAGCCGAGGATGCGGAGTGGACAGGATAACTTTTGGCACCTCCTCCTCCTCCCCACCCCACCCCACCCTGACTAAATCTCTCTTTAAAGGAGAGTTGCCACAACGACCTTTTCCGGTGCCAGTTCATACACCCCCCCCCCCGGGGGGAAGAAAAAAACCTTTTCCAGTCCACCGTCTCAAAATAAGTTCTCCTCCTTCCTTCCTTCCTTCTCAAAGTTGTATTTTATTTTAACTAATTGGTTCTGTTTTTTATTGTGTTTTTGTTCCGTTCGGGAAAATGGAGGGGGGAGGGGAGAGCTCGCCTTTTCGGTAGGGGCTCGTCTACACTACAAACTCTTAAACCAGTTTCAGACCGGTTTTAACTATCTAAAGGAATCCTGCCGTTTTTCGCGAGGGCGCTCGGAGATCCTTTGCCCCGGGGGAGCCAGCGCCGGGTGCTCAGCCCCTCTCTCCCCGCATCGCCCCCCCCCTCCTCGCTCCTTGCAACCCCCAGACGCCCCCTGCATTTAGGTCGCTACGATAGCTTAGAAACGGGTTTGAAACTCACTCTTTCTTTCTTTCTTTCTTTCTTTCTTTCTTTCTTTCTTTCTTTCTTCCTTAAAGTTTGTAATATAGATATGTCCCAAATGATCTTGGGATATTTATTTTTGTTGCGGGGTTAGGAAATTTAAGAAAGGGACAACCAGCGAAACAAACAAAAGGAAACAAAAAAGGAGAAACAGCACCGCGGGGGGGGGATTTTTAAAAACTTTTTTGTTTTAAGAAAAGGGGTTCACGCACTGCAGAGAACAAATTGTACCTTGATTCCCGTTAAGCTATATTTTTTTAGGTGGGGTGGGCGAGACTGTGTATCCTTTTCAGCCTCTTTAGATGGTTTTTTTTGGGGGGGGGCTCTCTCTCTCTCTATTTCTTTGTTGCTATTGGGGATTTTTATATATATATTAAAAAAAAGATAAAAATGGATCCTTGCTTTTTCATGGGGGGGCGGGAAGGGTGAGTGGCCCCTGATCCAGGTACAGTTAGACATGACTTAAGTCTTAATGGGAAATGAATGGACTCGACGAACCTTTTATTTTTTATTTTTTATTTTTGCTTTCAATGGACGAGTGGGGTGGGTTAAGTCATGCCTAGCTGGTATTTGGATTTGGGGAGGGGGGGGTGGCGGCTAGGGGTGTTTGGTTTTTTTTCTTCTCCTTTTGCTGCCTACATTGTAAAATCCAGCTGTACGTTAAAGTGGCTGAGAATCCTTGTTATTAAATCAGATACACATTATAGTTTTGAAAGATATATATATGGTATAAAATATATATATATGCCTAACCCCAGTTTAAAAAAAAAAACAAAAAGGAGGAGGAGGAGGAGGAAAATGGAAAGGAAAAAGAGTATTTGGTGAGGTGTGGAGGGCACCACAGAATGGAGGGGAGGGAACCCACACTTTTGGACTGAATCACAAATTTCTGGGAAACAGGCGGGTGGGGGTGGGGGGAGCACGGGGGGGTTTTAAAAATTGTGTTTCCGAGTGCCTCAAGATATGGATTGTGTTCATTTTTTAAAAAATAATAATAATAATAATAATTTTATACAAGTGTCAAGAAAAAAAAACAGCTGGCTGGATTATTTGGAATTTTTAAATAATCCTTAACTTTTTTAAAAAGTAGAATTTTGAGAACTGTCCTGTATATAACAGTAATGTAGCAATAAAATTGACATTTTATAACAATATTACCTTTCCCCCCCCACCCACCTCTCCCCGTATCTGTCTCTCAGATGTTGTATACCTATCGATGAAAAAGTTGTAATAAAGGTTGTACCTTGTACTAAAATCGCTTTTTTTTTTCCTGATTCTCTCGCTGGACCCCCCCTTTTCATTCCTGACCTTAACGGGAATGTTGAGTTCTTGCTTTTATTTTATTTTAGTTGGGAATAAAAGGCTGCCATCCTAGATTCCACTTACTGAACTCGATAGGAATTACTCCTGAGTAGATAATGGCGTGAGGTTGCACTGATTTGGGGTTTGTTTGTTTTTAAAATCTAGGGTTGCCATGCGCCAGGGATTTAACCGGCGAAAGCAGCCTGTCAAATCGCCAAAACGTCCTGGATTTCGAAGTTTTTTTGCGATAACTTTTGCTCAGCAAAGTTGAGTTTAGGAAACTCGAACGACTTTTGAGTTTCCTTAATAATAGGAGTAGGGATAATTTTTATTGGCCCAAGTAAGTACCAGCATACTTGGAATTTTGCTCCGGCTTCGTTGCAATATAAACGTGAATGAAATGGGGAAAAAAGAAAAAGCTCGTTTTGCCGGTTTTCCGAAATTCCGCCGCTTTAATCCAGGGCATCCCTTGGCAACCCAAGAAGAAGGACTTCCTTTTGTCCGCGGAGGAATCTGTATTTTAGAAGACTTTTTGGGGGGCTGCAGCCCTGACTCCCATTTACCTGGGAGCAAGGCCTATTCAATACAGAAGGTCCCGGGATCAACTCATATCAACACTCCTTTCCTGAAAGCTTTGAGAGTTGCTGCCAGCCAGAGTAGACAATATTGAGATGGACCCAAGGGTTCCCGGCTGCCAACATCCCATTTGAAACCGGAAACTTGCTCTAGAATAAATAGTTCCCACCAGGAGTGCCAGCTTGGCCCTGTGACCCATGGGTGCCATGCTGGCGCCGAAATTTGTGGGTGCCCAGCTCCTTCATACAGAATTTTGTGGGTGCCCCTGGGGTCACGTTCGGTTGTCACATTGCTTTCCATTCTCCAACCTGCTGAAATTAAAAGGTATTGCCCTACGTCTTGTTGATTCCAACGGGTGGAACTTAGATGGGTGCAGGCCCTGGGGAATAAAAGGGTCTGGAAGCCAAGCCTGATGAGGAACGGTCGAAGGAGCTGGGTACGTTTAGCCTGGCAAAGAGGAGATAGGAGAGAAGATAGGAGAGCCACCTTCCAATATCTCAAAGGGGCAAGCTTGCTTTCTTCTCCTCCTCTGGAGGGCAGGACTCGAACCCGTGGCTCCAAGCGACGAGGAAGGAGATTCCGACTAAACGTAAGGAAGAACTTTCCGGCGGTAAGAGCTGTTTGACCGCGGGGCGGAAGGTGGCCGACTCTCCTTCCTTGGAGGTTTTGAACCAGAGGTCGGGTGGCCATCTGTCGTGGGTGCTTTAGCTGGATTTCCTGCATTGCAGGGGGTTGGGCTGGATGGCCCCTGGGGGTCCCTTTCCAATGATCCTATTCTTCCCAGCTTCCATTAGCCAGCCAGCTCAATGGTCAGGGGTGATGGGAGCTGGGAGCGACATTTTGACAGCCGCAGGTTCTCAGCCCCTTTAGCTAAAAGGAAAGGCCTTGAAACCTGTCAAATGCAAGCAGTTGCGGAACAAATTATTATTGATATTCAACAATGGCTGGGGCGGGGTTTAGGAAGCTGCCCTTGCTAGGAGGAACGGGGCATTGCCTTTATTAATATTTGTATAACAGTTTTTAAACTGACGCACCAACCGGAAAGAAAGAAACATGCCGCTCAGAGGTCAATTGCAAAGGCTAAAATGCGCTTTAGTTTACAGGGTTGCCAGGTGTCTACTTGAGTGGACGGTCCACTTTTTCACATTATGTTCACTATTTCCCCCCCACACACAAAATAGTGGACATTTTTTTAATTCAAAAGCTTTATGATGAAATGGTATTTTAATACGTGTTAAAATGTTTGTAAGAAAATATATAATTTAATTTAACCCCCCCCCCCCGCTTGTCCGCTATTTTTTGGAAGCAGACTTGGCAACCCTAGCTTTAAAATACATATTTTAATTAAAAGTGCTTTTTAAATAAAGTGTTTGTCTAGGCGCTTTGTGCAATGTGCAGCTGTGAGTAGTGTGTATATATATATATATATATATATATATATATATATATATATATATATATTCCACCAATATGTATTTAAATTAAATAGTGGCCCAGCTGCACAAGGTTAAGTGCAACTGGTTAACTTTGCACAAGTTTTATTTGTTGCGATTTACAAATGTGGAGTTTTTGAAAGGGCTGGGGGGATCCTGGCTCATTCAAAATTATGAATTATGCATTGATGCATTACTTTTGCAGGCATTTTGTTAAGTCTTGCTGCCCGTAACACTGCTTTTAAGGAGTTTGAGGTTGTGGCCACAGCCCCTCGGACCGGTTATACCTGAAAATCGGAACATTTATTATATCTAAAGGGAGCCCTTCCCTGATAATAATCAGGCACTGCAGTAGACAGCGCACTCCCCTCTCTCCTTGAAAACAAAACAACTTGGCGGGGGTCCTTCGACGAGGAGGGCAATGGAATGAGGCGGAAAGCTGGCGCCGCGCAGGCGCGTTAAAGCAAAGCGTGCAATGCTTGACCATAGAACTTTTTAAAATTAGAGTCGCACGCCCACAGTCTTCTTGCGAGGTTGATTTTTTAAAAAAATATATAGATACAGTATATATATTTGCGTGTGGTCTCTCTCTCTCCCATTCAATAAAAAGCAGGCTGCAAACGTATATATTTGCATTTTTAAAAGCGTGGTAACATTCAGATCAAAGGAATACCAGATTTGGGGCATTTGCTGCCAACTGAGTGTGTTGTTTGGTTTTTGGAGATTTTTGCCTGGGGATTCATCAACAATCGTCAGACAATGTCAATGAATCTATATTGTGGTTTTTATCTTGTGAACCGCCCTGAGACCTTGCGGGAATAGGAGGAATAAATCTTATTTATTTATTTATTTATTTATTTATTTATTTATTATTATTATTATTTTGTATTTGTGTTGTCCTATTATTTCCCATCATGTTATTGTTATTTATCGTTCGTAAGCCGCTGTAGAATTCATCCGATTTAAAAGCAGCGTGGAGAGAGATGATAAACCAAAATCAAACTTAAGAATTTAAATAATATTAGCATTTTCAGAGTCACGGTCTCTCAAGCTCTACCTGCGATTTAATCAATCAATTTAATAATGACGACGATGCGATTAGTGCAGTATTTGCGATGTTCTGTCGTGTCCTATCCACGCTATTGTCATTTATTGTTCGTAAGCCGCTTTGGGATTCCTTTGAACTGAAAGCAGCGTGGAAATAAAAGAAACCTAATATTCCTACCATACTTTGATTATAAAATGTATTTGTGGTGTTTTATCATAGGCTATTATTATTATTATTATTATTATTATTATTATTAAAACAAAATAAAATAAAAAATTCCTTCCAGTAGCACCTTAGAGACCAACTTAAGTTTGTTCTTGGTATGAGCTTTCGTGTGTATCTGGAGAAGTATTATTATTATTTGCCTATGATAAAACACCACAAATACAGCTTCATTATCTTTATTTATTTCTGCATTTATTTGTTATTACTATCAGCCTATAATAGAACATCTCAAATACAGCTAATAATAATAATAATGGACTACACTGCAGGGCTGTCGTCCAGCTCAACGTGCTTGCCTGGGACTTGTGCCATTACGCGGCTTTGGCCGCTAGATGGCGCTGGATTCAGTTCTATGGACAACGTTCCCAGGGAGCAGAGAGAGGGGTGGGGCGGAAAAAAAAAAGCAAGCTCGCAATCCGGCGGCGCTTTTGCGACTCTTGATGGAGGTCTATATGTACGAGGAGCGGGCCAGGCGGCGTCACGACACCGCGCACGCGCGAATGGATTGGGGACGCACGCACGCAGGAAGCGCACGTCGGGAGGGCAAAGGGGGCGGTGTGCGCACGCGCGAGAGGGAGAGGTGACCTTCCAGGCGGAAAGGCGCTGGAGCCGGGGGTCGAGGCAGGATGCTGAGCAAGTTCGTGGGCCCCCGCTACGGGCAGCTCCTGCGCAACTGGTGAGTGGTTGCTCTTGGGGTGGGGGTGGGGGGGAAGTCGGGGAAGGGGCGGGGCCTCGCTTTGGCCCCGCCCAGCCCTGTTCCAAAGGGTGGGGTGGGGGGTCACCCACCCCCCACCCCAAAATTAACCCCCCCCTTAAATTGGAGAAGGTTGAACACACGTGGACTGGCCTTGCTGGGAAATTCAGGTTCAGAAATGACACCCCCCCCCAAAAAACACCTGTTAACCTGTGGAACTCAATGCTGCAGGAAGCAACTGTGGCCAGCAGATTATAATAATAATAATTAATACTAATAATTTATTATTTATACCGCTCCCATCTGGCTGGGCTTCCCCAGCCACTCTGGGCGTCTTCCAACAAAATATTAAAATACCACAATCCATCAAACATTAAAAGCTCCTTTCAGATGTGGGTGGCTATGGAAGAGGGTTCCTTAGAGGTCCCCATTCCTTCTCCCCAAAGCAGGATGCAGGGGTGGGGGTGGGACGGGACAGCACCTTGCTGGTTGTTTGGCCCGGAAAAGAGGAGGTAGGAGAGCCGTCTTCCAAATATCTCAGGGAATGGAAGAGGGAGCGAGGAAGGTAGGACTCGAACCCGTGGCTTCACCGTGACAAGGAAGGGGATTCCGACTCGACGACGCCGGGTGGAGCTTTCCGACAGTCTGAGCCGTCCGGCCGTGGGATGGGAGGTGGCGGCTCAGTATCCCTGAAGGAGTGTCTCCACCCCCCATTGTCCAGCCCGGACACTGAGGGTCCAGCTCCGAGGGCCTTCTGGCGGTTCCCTCCCTGCGAGAAGCGAGGTTACAGGGAACCAGGCAGAGGGCCTTCTCGGTGGTGGCGCCCTCCCATCAGATGTCAAGGAAATAAACAACTATCTGACTTTTAGAAGACATCTGAAGGCAGCCCTCTTTAGAGATGTTCATAATGTTTTAGTGTATTTTTAATATTTTGTTGGAAGCCGCCCAGAGTGGCTGGGGGAACTTTGGCTGAGATTGCTTTGGTGGGGGGTTGTACTGGATGACCCTTGGGGGTCCCTTCCAACAATCCTGTGGTTCCGAAAGCTCCACGCGAACCGCACATGGTTGCGTCTCCGACGTGCCCAGGGGGTACGCGAGCACCGCTTCTGTTCTCTCTCCTTCCCGCAGGATACCTACGATGAGCATGTGGGGCACCGTGGGAGCCGTGGGGCTGGTGTGGGCCACGGACTGGAGGCTCTTCCTCGACTACGTGCCTTGGATCAACGGCAAGTTTAAGAAAGACGACTGAGCGGCAAGGCCTTCTCCGCAAGGAGGTGGGTCCTTTCCGGATAATAAATCTGGGCCTTTTGCGGCTGCTCCTTTCGGGGGGCGACTCTCGTGCTTCGGCACCGGTTCTGGGGGAAACCACGACTTTCCCAGGCAATGATTCCGCCCCCCACCTTGGAACCAGGGTAGCGTTGGAAGCGTCTCCACAAATGGGGTTGTGCGGCGCCGGGAACGACACCCCTTCCGTGTGGGCACGGATCCCAAGCGAGGCCCCTTTGCAAGCTGCGAGGCAGTTGAGCGAGGGGAGCCTGCGGCTTGTATTTCTCCCGAGAAAGGAGTGGTCAAGCTCCGTCGGTTGGAGCATTGGTGCTGAATAATGGTAAGGTTGCAGGTTTGATCCCCATATGGGACAGCTGCATCGTCCTGCATTTGCAAGGGGGTTGGGGTAGATCATGGGTAGGCAAACTAAGGCCCGGGGGCCGGATCCGGACCAATCGCCTTCTAAATCCAGCCCACAGACGGTCTGGGAATTGGCATGTTTTTACATGAGTAGAATGTGTGCTTTTATTTAAAATGCATCTCTGGGTTATTTGTGGGGCATAGGAATTCGTTCATATATTTTTTCCAAAGTATAGTCCGGCCCCCCAAAAGGTCTGAGGGACAGTGTACCGGCCCCCTGCTGAAAAAGTTTGCTGACCCCTGTACTAGAACCTCTCTGTCTTACCCGTATTGAACTTCAGTTCAGGCAAGCAAGTCTGGGGAACCACCTGCTACTAGAACATGGGAGTGAGGCAAACTAAGGCCCGGGGGCCAGATCCAGCCCAATCACCTTCTAAATCTGTCCCCCAGCCGGTCTGGGAATCAGCGTGTTTTGACATGAGTAGAATGTGTGCTTTTATTTAAAATGCATCTCTGGGTTATTTGTGGGGCATAGGAATTCGTTCATATTTTTTTCAAAATATAGTCCGGCCCCCCACAAGGTCTGAGGGACAGTGGACCGGCCCCCTGCTGAAAAAGTTTGCTGACCCCTGGGATAGATGTTCCTCGGGGCCCCTTCCAACTCTATGATTTTGTGAAATAGCTCTGCACAACAGATGCTTCAAGCGGTTTCCCCAAATTTGACTGAAAATGCAGCTTGTTGCAAACAGCTGAAACTCTGCAGATTTTGGTGGTGAACCTGATTCTCAATGGGACACACTGTGGGAAGTGTTAGAAATTTAGATAGATAGATAGATAGATAGATAGATAGATAGATAGATAGATAGATAGATAGATAGATATACAGGTGAAACTTGAAAAATTAGAATATCATGGAAAAGTCCATTTATGTAAGCAATTGTTTTCATTAGCTACTGGAGTTTAATATATGAGATAGACTCATGACATGCAAAGCGAGATATGTCAAGCCTTTATTTGTTATAATTGTGATGATTATGGCGTACAGCTGATGAGAACCCCAAATTAACAATCTCAACTTTGGGGTTTTCATCAGCTGATGCCATAATCATCACAATTATAACAAATAAAGGCTTGACATATCTCGCTTTGCATGTCATGAGTCTATCTCATATATTAGTTTCACCTTTTAAGTTGAATTACTGAAGAAATGAACCTTTCCACCATATTCTAATTTTTCGAGTTTCACCTGTAGATATAAAAGCTAGGTGCCAAACAGCTCCTTAGACCAAGGTTTCAGTCGCCAAAACAGAACGTCTAGTTGCCATTTGGGGGGCAAGACTGCTACGAAGTCTTGTTTTTTTCAAACGATGGACTGGCTGTGATTGATTCTCAGTTAAATATCAGGCTAGTTCAGAGGATAACCTTGAGTTGGGTTAAGAGCTTGGAGAACTTGGAAGAAGAAAAGTCCCTCGATCCAGGGACAGTCCACATATATATTGGCCTCTTCCGACCTTTTTCTGAATGGCGACACGGACCATTCATAACGTGGGGGGTATCCTTCTCAACGGTGAGCGGGGGGGGAGCCCCTTTTGCTGCCCCTGCACTGAAAACGCATTCTGGTTCCAGAAACTCATTCCGACGGTGCAGATAAAATACAACGGATGGAATCCTACAGGGTGTCGTATTAGCGTGTGAAAACGATCCAGATCCAAGGATCCCCAGATGGAGACATCAGTCGCCATCCTGGCACCTGGGCATCTTCACTTCACAATTGCCCAATAGCCGGGTGCAAAACGCTAATTTCGAACACTGCGGGAATCTGCTTTGGCGATCCTCATTGTCTGAATGATTCCTGCAAAGCACCAAAGCTTTTTTTTTTTGCGACATCCTTTCATTGTTCTCCTTTCCCTTCCCTTTGCAGAGCAACCCGTTTGGTCTCGGAGAGGCTTCCTTTTCTTCCCTTTGCCTGCCGGCGCTCCGAAACTGTGAACCCTTGAAACTGCCTGGCGGTGCCGAAACCTTCCATTTCCTCTCGTCGAACGGGCAGATCCTGTGCCGATAATGTCACAATGAATAAAGCCTCTTTTAGCGCACGGGGGAACGTGCTGTTCTTGTGGATGTTTTGCTTCTCCGCGGAGTCAAATGTCGCACAAATTGCGGCGCAGAAATCTCACGCGTTGGCCGATGTTTACGCAAAGGCCTGGGGTTGAAAACGCCGCTTTGCGGGTTCCTGTTTTACATTGCCGACTGGGGTGCACAGGAGGGAGAGACAGCCTCCTTCCGCCCATCAGAATTCCAGCAATTTAGGTCCCATCTGCCCTTTGCGTTTGAAGCGGAATCGTCGAGGCGTTTGCCCCGCAAAAGTCCTGGGAACTGTAGTTTGCAGAGGGCTGTTAAGAGACTCCCCTCGCAGAGCTGCAGTTTCCAGAGTCGCCCAGCAAGAGGGGTTATATTCCAGAAATCGTAGTTCTGTGGTGGTGGTGGTGGTAGGGAAATAAAGGTCTTCTAACAATGCGCAGGGTGCAGTTCCCGGGATTCTTTTGCGGGATGCCATGTCTGTTTACGATGCTGGGTTAAATGAATCCTAGAATCCTAGATTTGGAAGAGACCCCAAGGGCCATCCAGTCCAACCCCCTGCCAAGCAGGAAACACCATCAAAGCATTCCTGACAGATGGCTGTCAAGCCTCCGCTTAAAGACCTCCAAAGAAGGAGACTCCACCACACTCCTTGGCAGCAAATTCCACTGTCCAACAGCTCTCACTGTCAGGAAGTTCTTCCTAATGTTTAGGTGGAATCTTCTTTCTTGTAGTTTGAATCCATTGCCCCGTGTCCGCTTCTCTGGAGCAGCAGAAAACAACCTTTCTCCCTCCTCTAGATGACATCCTTTGATATATTTGAACATGGCTATCATATCCCCCCTTAACCTTCTCTTCTCCAGGCTAAACATACCCAGCTCCCTAAGCCGTTCCTCCTAAGGCATCGTTTCCAGGCCTTGGACCATTTTGGTTGCCCTCCTCTGGACACGTTCCAGCTTGTCCATATCCTTCTTGAACTGTGGTGCGTCTTGAAATGTAGAGGGCAGAGGGCACCTTGCACCGTTGCTACTTCCACGATATCCGTGAAGCGTCACAATTCTGTATTCACGGCGTTACAAACTCGGATATATAAGCCAGGCACCAAGTGACTCTTTAAAACAAGGGTTGCGGTCGCCAAAACGGAAGGCCTAGTTGCCATTTCGGGGCAAGATGGCTGCACTAAAGCATGGGGGGGGCAAACTTAAGGCCCAGGGGCCGGATCCAGCCCAATCGCCGCCTCAATCTGGCCCGCGGATCAGCGTGTTTTCGCATGAGTAGAATGTGTGCTTTTATTTAAAATGCACCTCTAGGTTATTTGTGGGGCCTGCCTGGTGTTTTCACATGAGCAGAATGCGCCCTTTTATTTAAAACGCATCTCTGGGTTATTTGTGGGGCATAGGAATTCGTTCATTTCCCCCCTCCCCTTCGAAATATAGTCCGCCCCCCCCAGAAGGTCTGATGGGCAGCGGACCGGCCCCCTGCTGAGAAAGTCTGCTGACCCCTTGCTCCAAAGCCTTACTTCCAAACACGACATTTCGCTTCCTGAAATTCGTCCCGACGAAAATACCGCGGGTAGAATCCTACAAGGGTGTGTGTTGCGAGTGTGTGGAAACGGCCCGGATCCAAGGATCCACCAGGCAGGCCGCCTCCGGATGGCGGAGACGTCGGGTCGCAAGGGGGTGGGGGGCGAGAGCTAGGTGCGAAATCCGCCTGGCGTATTTCGAACCCAGAATTTTTTGGGTTCGGGTCGAATTTGAACCCTGGAGAATTTTTGCGCCCGGAGAATCCTAGTGCAGAATTTGACCCGGGACGCGGGAACGATGGCAAGTGGCCATCTTTCCTTGCTTCGAATCACATTTTTAAGGAAAAGACGTTTTAAGGAGGAGCCGTTAATCCAGAAATCGAGGGAGAAATCTCTGGCACCCTCGAAGCAGTGAAAGACTTCAACTCCCATCAGCCCCTGCACCCAGCATGACCCGTAGCCAGCAACGTTTGGAGAGACATTTTTCGCACCCAGAGGCAGATTTAGGGGAGAGCGGCGTCTTAAACGGGGTGGGGTTATGGGGGGGGGATAATCTCAGGCCAAGGACCCCAAGCAGCCCTGCATCATCGGACCCATAGCTTTTTACCCAGGATTCACTTCTCACCAGCCTTGCAATGCACACACGGAGGAGTGCGTGCAAAAAAAAATCTCTGCCTTTTGCACCAAGGATGCACCCCACTTTCAAATACACCGTATTTTCCCGTGTATACGACTAGGTTTTTTCCCTAAAAAATAAAAGTCCAAAAATTTGGGGGCGTCTTCTACATGGGGGCCACCTCCCCCCCATTTTCTTAAATCAAGAGCCCCCCAAAATAGAGTTGCATTTGTGCTTCTATTGCAACATTTAGGGGTAATAATAATAACAAGTATTAAATGGTATTGTTAATTAACGGAAGGCACCTAATGGAAACTGCTGGTTTCCCCAATATTTAGGGGTTTTTTCCCATATTTCAAAACGTGAAAATCAAGACACAAAGGCTTTTAAAAAATATGGCTCAACAGCTTTTGAGCAAAAAAACAACACTTTTTTATTTTTATTTTAAGAAGCTATTTTTTTAAGGGAAATCGCCAAAAACAAGTTTCCGACGGCAGAATCCGAAAAAATTCTGGATGTATGGCAACCCTAACCAATTATTGAGCTGGTCAAGGTAAACAGAAGGAGAATTTGCACCTCCTTTGGGAAAGGCAGAAATTCACCAGGTTAAGCGGTTGTTCCCCTCTCTTAGCACAGGTATGCGCTTGGAGAGAAAACCTCACCGGTTGAATTTCTTCCCGCTTTGATTGCACAGGAGCCCTAAAAAGGGGGCGGGGTGTTGCATATTAGGTGAAAAGGCTTTTTTATTTTGAAAGGGGGGGTGCAGAATAGAAACTTTGGGCTTCTCTTTCCACTTTGGGGGGGTTTCCGTTCAATTAAATCACGCTCCTAACGAGCCCCACTTAAATGACTGGCCCTCTAATTCAGTGGGTCTACTCTAGGGTGGGAAAGGCAGAAATTCACCAGGTTAAGCTGTTCCACACACACACACCCCTCTTAGCCCCGGGATGGTTTGCCCTTGGAGAGAAGGAAACCTCACCTGTTGAACTGGTGTGGATCACCTGTTGAACTCCTTCCTGCCCTAAAAAAAAAGAGGGGGGGAAATGTTGCATATTAGTTGGAAAGTATTTTTGGTTGGGGGGCGCACAGAACAGAAACTTAGGGGGCTTCTCTCCCACTTTGGGGGATTCCATTAAAGTTACAAGGAGCCCCATTGAAATGGCCATTGAATTCAGGGGGGCAGTGCAGGTGTCAGCTGCAAGCCCCCCATTCTTAGGGGGGGAGTTGTTGTTTTTTTTAAGAGTGGGGTGCTTCTCGCCCCCAATCCCATCGCACCCTATTGCTTCTTCTGCCCCCCACCCCCTCGGGGCTGGCTGGCTGGCTAGCTGGTTGCAGTGGGGCGGGGCTTGTGGGGCGGAGAGGGGCGGGGGTCGCGTGCATTGGGACCACGTGGCGGCCTCTCGACTGCCGGGGGTGGGGGGGCGAGGAAGATGGCCAAGGCGCCGGGGGCAGCTGGGGGGCCGAGAGGAGGAGGGGGCCCCCGATGCCCTCCTTTGGGGTGAGCTTGCAATCTCTTGGGGGGCGCGGGGGGCACTTTTGCAAGGTGGGGGGTGCGGGGGGTCACGCATTGCATGCATGCAAAGGGGGCGAAGGTCCCGCGGCTAACAATGGGGTCAGTGTGGGTCACCGTGCATGCAAGGGGAAGGGGGGAATCTTGCAAAAGTGGGGGTCCGGGAGGGGGCAGGGGGAGTCGGGGGAGCCTGATATGGGGCAGGTGGGAGTTACTGGGAGGGAGGGGAGTTGCAAGGGAGGACCAGGGTATGGGGGGTCAGATCTAGGGGGCGGGGGCTTGTTTTGGATGGGGCTGCTGGTAAGGGGCCATAGGGGAAGGAGATGGGAGGGGCTGCGGGTGGTAGCGAGGGGGGCAGGGTTGGGGGGCTGGCTATGGGGGAGAGGGAAACAGGTGGGGTGGGGGAGCTGGTGGGGGTGTGAAGTGTTTGGGGGTATGGCAAGTGTTGGGGGGCAGGCATGGGGCAGAGAAGGGAAGGGGGAGGTTAGGGGGCGATGGGGAGGCGGAGGGAGGGGCTCCATTTGAGCCTAGGGGGCGACAGAGGGAAGGGGTCTAGAGAGATGTGGGGCGGAGGGTTCATAGGGGGGTGTTTAACGTCAAGGGGGGGTAGTTGTGGGTTCTAGGGGAGCAGGTGGCCCATGGGGCGAGTTGTGGGGACGTGGGGAGGAGCCATAGGGGGCGGGGAGGTGGTTTGGGCGGGGAGGTGTGGGGTGGACCAGCCCTATAGGTGCTTGTGGGGATTCCAGAAGAGCCTTCTTGGCGAAACTTGGGGGGGGGGAGATATTATTATTAATTGAATTTAGATGTGGGGAGAAGAGGGGGCTTGCCTTGGGGCGAGGGTTGTTTTTTGTTTTTGTTTTTTAGTGCGACTTGTAGGGAGCCGGCGGCCGCATTCACACGTTCAGCGTTCTCGCGTGGAGCGAGGCGGGACTCGTGTGGGGGGAAAGCGAGACTTGCGTGTCGTGGCGTTGTACGCGTGTCCGGCTTTTTAATGTGGGGGGAGAGGGAAAGCGGGGCTCGCTTGTGGCGAGCGCGTTCCGACGTTGAATACGTGTCGAGCGTTTTTATGCGGGGGGAGGAGAGTGATAAGGGAAACCTGTCTTCGCGTGTCCCGACGTCGTACACGCGTGTCCTGTCTTTTTATGGGGAGGGAAAAGGCGAAACACGTATTCGGGCGTTGTTGAATGCGTTCCGACGTTGTACCCGTGTCGGACTTTTGCCTTAATGGGAAGAGGCTTTGTTCACGCGCTTCGGGGCATTATTTTTGTGAGGCGGATGTCAAGCTTTTTATTCCTGGTGTGTGTTGGGGGGGAAGTGTGTGTGTTCACGTGTCTTTGGCGAGACACGCGTTTTCCCTTCCTGAGGGGAAAACACCTGGGACTATATTCCCTGCCTTGGAGCGCAGGGATACCGCCTCGAGCGAATTGGCGGGAAAAAAGGCGGACGCTTTATAACTTTAAAAAAAAAAAACCGTTCGCCAACGGCTTTCCGTGCGCGCGCACGCTTTCCCCCGTTCTCGCCCGCGGCGGAGGGCAAGTTACCGCGAGAGGATGGAGCAGAGCGGCTTGAGGATAGCGCGCGGGATAATGAATGGAGCCGCATCGAACCAATGGGGGGGCCCCGAAGCGCGACCTACGCACGCACGCACGTTCCGTACGTCGGGTAGCGTAATGCAGCGCAGCGCCCCCTTCCGAGCAGGTGGAGAAGCGCTTGGGTAGGGTGGAACGATGCGGGCGTGATTGACAGCTCGCTTTTTCCCGGGGAACGTTCCATTCCCCCTAGCAGCCGGCGGAGGCGCCTTTTTTTCTTTTTTGCAAGCAGCAGCAGCGAGCCTGGCCTTGCAAACCCGAGCGGACCTTTCAGTCGCCAGCAGCTGCAGCAGCAGCGAGCAGAGCCGAGCCAAGCCGAGCACAGCCGCAACCCTGGCAGGGAGAGACCACGGAGCTGCCAGGCAGGCAGGGGCCAGAGCAGGAGGAGGAGGGGGCTGGGCCGAGCCCGAGCCCGACCCGCCGGGCCTCATGGAAGCGATGGATCGGAAGAGGTGGGAGTGCTCAGCCCTCCCGCAGGGATGGAAAAGGGAAGAAGTGACCAGGAAATCGGGGCTCTCCGCTGGGAAGAGTGATGTCTATTATTATAGGTGAATGTGCCACGGCGGAAGGGGGTGGGGGGCCGGGAGGAAGGAGGGTGGGTGGGTTGGGGGGGGGGAACGCTGCCTGCAGCCGGCCTTTCTTCCTGCTTGCCTGCTTCCTCGCTTGCTGTTGCAAAGAGACGCTGTCAAGACGTCAAACCCGCGCACATGCCCTTTCGCTGCCTGGCACCTCGTTGCATGGCGGGGGGTGGGTGGGGGGCTGCAGGCGGGGGGCCGAGCGAAAATCTGCTTCCCGCTTGCTTGTGCAATAAGGGGGGGGGGGGGGTTCCTGTGGCGGGGGCGACCCCCGAGTTGCACTGCCACGAATCGGAGCTGTTTTGCGGGAAGGCGTTGCTGGTGGATCGCGGCTTCTGTGGGGAGGGGGGGTTAGGCCGCCAAGTGACAGCCCCGTTGCAAGTCCCTGGCGCCCCCCACCCCCAGTGCTAGTTTTGATTTTGCAAAAGATTTTCGGGGGAGAGCAAGTGGGTTGGGGGGTGAGTTTCAGATTGAACGGGCAACCTGTTGGATTTTTTTTTTTGCAGGGAGTGGGAGAGAATACATGGATTATTGCCTGCGTGCGCTTTTGAGGAAGGGGGGTGGGAATAGTCCTGCAATGGGCTTTCCGTGAAAAATATAATTTCTCTGTCTTTTTTTTTTCCTTTTCTTTTTTTGCATTGAGGTTACGGGGTGTCTGCATTGGCTGGGGGGGGGCAATGCACGAGGAACCCCCCCCCCCCGGGCGTGCAAGGAGCTTTTCAGTCTAGAAAATCGTGCCTCTGCTGCATGGAGTCACTGTGACAGTTCAGGGGCCTTTAACATGGCAACGGACTGACAGATGAATGCAGGAAACAATAAGCATGCCCCCCCCGGGACTGCTCACACCAAGTTTTATTATTGGGGGCGGTGTCAGGAACAGAACCCCCGTTGCAGCCAAGTTCTGGGTATTAGAAAGGAGGAATGCAGCCCTTCGAAATAAAATAAAATAAAAATGGGAAGCTGCTTGTCGCTGCAGATTCTCTCCCTGTTTTTGGCCTCTTTGCCAGGTACTGGACTCCAACCCCCCCCCCCTTTGCATAGGTGAGGGTCTTTGGGGAGGGGGCTGATCTAGGCAGGTGGATCCCCCACTGGCAGATCCCCCTGGACAGGGTGGAGAGGAGGGCTGAACGGTTCATAGGGGTCCCGTTTGCACTGCCAACCTGGGGTGGGTTTTTTCGCTGGGGAGTGGGTCTCTCAAAATACTATTGAATCCAGGTTTTTTTTGGGGGGGGTGTTACTGCAGCTGTCACAGGTTAGGTATGTGGTTGTGCAGAATTATAGCCAGCAGGCAGTAGAAGCAATTGCAACTTGTTTCTTTATTTCAGGAGGGGGGGTGTCAGCCTGTTCCATAGATGTCTGTTAAAGAGCATCTTTCTTGGCTGAAGTTATTCAAGGATACCCCACTATGAATAAGAAGGATTTTATTTTAATGTAATGATTTTTATTAGTTTTCAATCGCAGTCCAATAACGGCCTCATTGCAGCGTAACAGTGCCAGTTAATGATACAATTATTAATCCCAACCGTTCAAATACCTTATTTAGATAAAATGGACCCCTATGTGCTAGGTTCAACGATTTGATTATTTCCTTTATTGCTTCGTTCCAAAATCTTAATTGAGTTCCATTTTTGTTTTATTATTTATACCCCACCCATCTGGATGGGTTTGTGATGACCCTGGAGAGGTCTAGTCTCCTGTTGTTGTTGGTTTTTTATGGAAGAAACGTTGGAGGGGATGAAATAGGACGTCCGTATTTTCACGGGAGAAACGTTGGAGGGGATGGAATAGGACGTCCCTATTTTCAGGGGAGAAACGTTGGAGGGGATGGAATAGGACGTCCCTATTTTCAGGGGAGAAACGTTGGAGGGGATGGAATAGGACGTCCCTATTTTCAGGGGAGAAACGTTGGAGGGGATGGAATAGGACGTCCCTATTTTCAGGGGAGAAACGTCGGAGGGGATGGAATAGGACGTCCCTATTTTCACAGGAGAAATGCTGGAGAGTATGGCCCCCCCATATTTATTTTCCTCTGCCCACCTTCCAGTTTGTCAACATCCTCCTTAAATTGTTGCGCCCAGAACTGGACACAGTATTCCAGGTATGTTCTGACCAAGACAAAAAAAGAGAAGGAATGTATGAAAATTAATATGGGGGGGCAGGTAAGCCCCCACTCTGCAAAATCTATCACAAGATGTAGCAAACACACCCCATTTGAGTGGCAATGCCTGTCAACTTGGTGTGGGGCTCAAACATTTTATTGGGGGGGGCCATACTGTGGGACGTCCTATTCCATCCATTCCAGCGTTTCTCCAGTGAAAATAGGGACGTCTATTCCATCCCCTCCAATGTTTATTCCATAAAAATGTTACCTTTCTTGTAACTTGAAGCCATGGGTTCAAGTTCTACCCACCAGAGCAGGAGAAAACAAGCTTGCTTCCTCTTCCATGTGGCAGCCCTTGGGATATTGGACGATGGCTCTCGTATCTCCTCTCAGCCTCCTCTTTTTCAGGCTAAACATCCCCAGCTCCTTCAACCGTTCCTCATCAGGCTCGGTTTCCAGACCCTTGACCATCTCGGTCGCCCTCCTCTGCACACGTTCCGGCTTGTCAGCATCCTCCATTATATTGTGGTGCCCAGAACTGGACACAATATTTAAGGAGGGTGCAAAGCTGGACTGGCGAGCAGAGTAGCCTGGGAAAGTGTCTTGAGGGCCGGATAAGGATGCCCGGAGGGCCGACCTTCGCCAGCAGCTTTTCCTTTGCACGGCACTCGGTCAAAACTCAGGAGTTCGCTTCCACCGGAGGCTGCAGTGGCTGCCAACTTTAAAGAGGATTGGGCAAATTCTTGGAGGCGTTGGTGGCTACTAGCTAGGATGGAGGACTTTAGAGGCCCAAAGCACTTAAAATATTAGGGTGCACCCCATACTTGTCTGTCGTATTTTTCCATGTATAAGACGACTCCGTGTATAAGACGGGCTGTATATTTTTTGATCCCCAAATTAAGAAATCAGTATTTTAAACATCAAAGAGAATAACTTTTGAGGGTTGGGGGGCGGGTTCGGGTGAGGGAGAGGTCGCCCAAAGTAGTTAGGAAGTTCAAAATATAAGCAATCCTGAAGCGTAAAATAAAACTTAATTTTCCCCCCCAAAATGAAACAAAGCCTACAGTAAGATGGACCAAAAAAAAGTTCAACAGCTTTTGTTGTTGATTGTCACTTTTTGAAATATGGCAACGCTAACCCGGACCATATCACAGTAAACTGCAAGGGAGATTCAGAACTCTAAATAATAATAATAATAATAATAATAATAATTGTTATTTGTACCCCGGCCATCTGGCTGGGTTGCAATAGAAATATTGAATCCCCAATCTGTACTTTACGATTTTGATGGTTTCAGGCAAGTGGTTCTGCTTTTTATAGGCAGTTACCAGTATATAGGTATTCCTTTTCCTGACTTGTGTTTGCACGGTTTTGTCGTCACGGACTTTGGCTAGCACAATAGAGATGATTTGGGTGTGATTTGGGAGCCTGGCGTATGCAACCTGATGGGATATGGGGCCACGGGTAAACTCTGCATGCTGTTGACTCCGGTCTTGTGTTTTTGGGCGTACAACAGGGGCTGTGGGAGCTCTTTGCAGCCTGGGGGCCGTTTTCCCTTCCTGGCAACCTCCTGAGGGCCGCATGCCAGCTGTGAGCGGGGCAAAGGCTGGAATTTTTTGCCTTTGCCCAATACAATTTTCACGCAAGGCACACACACACACACACACCGTTCTCCTCCCTGGAAGGCACATTTCCACCCACACATGGAAGACACTTCCAAGGGCCAGAACGGGAGGCCCGGGGGCCGCATTCAGCCATTGGCATGGAGCCTTTCCCAGAATCCTCTGCGACGCAGAAGGGCTTTCCTTGCAGAAAGAAAGTTTGGAAACGGCCCCTCTGCATAATCCATTGTTTTAATTCTCGGGGGGGGGCGGTTCTTTAAAAAAAGCAAGCCCCTTGAGTGGTTTTTTTTCTTTTCCAGGCTCTGAAAAATGTCTGGTGTCTGGAGCTAGAAAGGGGCAGTGTAGTGAAGCTGGCTTTTATTGATAATAGGAGCCGGGATCCATTTGCAAATCCTTCCCCCCCCCCTTCCTCGCTAAAGAGGGGAACAAAGAGATTTTTGCTTGCCCGTGCCGAGTTGGACATATGGAAGGTCGTTTGGGCACCTTGAATAGGGCTGCATTCATCTTAATCTCCCGCCCCGTGCTCCCCAAAGTCTGAATTTGCAAGTTGAGCGCCTTAAAGAAAAGAGCGAAAGAATTGCAAGGGGGAGGGAGGTCTCCCCCTTTTTTATATTTCGTTCCTCGGCGGCTGGGGCAAGCCATTGAAAACCTTACAAAGCAAGCGTACGTTGAGAAGCGGGGCAGGGGGGAGCGTGCAGAATCGTTTCTCAGCTGCTTTCTCCTTTTTTTCCCCTTCCTTTACAATAAAAAAATCTTGGTTGCGGTGGGGGGGCGGGTGGAGAGTCGCGCACCCAAAAGTCGCTTTGCGGCAGCTTTTCACAAAGGGGAGACGTTCCCTCGCTTCCAGGCCCCACGGCGAGAGGCTTCTCTCTCCCTCCGAAGCATCAGAGTTGCACGGGTTTCAAATTTCGGAGGCTTTTTAACGCACTTTTGTGTTGTTGTTTTTTTTTGCACGCGCTGAAATCCTGCGCTTGCAGGAGCAGCGAATGATGCTACAGTGGTGCCTTGGTTCTCATACTGAATCCGTCCCGGAAATTGCGTTGCAAAACCAAAGCGTTGCAAAACCACGGCGCTCTTTCCCATGGAGAGTAACGCAAAACGGATTAATCTGTTACGGAATTTTTAAAAAAACAACAGCCCCTACAACAGCCATTTGACATGAGTTTTACTATCTAACCGGACCATTGACCCATAAAATGAAAACAATAAACAGTGTACTGCAGTCACACAATCAATCAGTAGCTGAAGTGGGTTCCGCACAGTTGCAAAAACAAAACGAAAAACAGCTGCAAAATCGCAAAATAGCAAAAACAGACCTAAGCCTAACATTCAAACCGGAGCACGTTCGAACTTCTGAAAAAAGTTCGCAAACCAGAACACTTACTTCCGGGTTTGCAGTGTTTGGGTTCCAAGTTGTTTGAGAACCAAGGTACCGCTGTATAGCAAATAATTGCCTCTTGTCTTCACTTCCCCCCTGCTCACCATTGTGAAGGGTATCCCTACGTTGCGATTGGTCCATGTCCCCAGTAAACTAGGTGCCAAATGGTTCCTTAAAACCAAGGTTTCAGCTCTCTCTCTCTCTCTGTGTGTGTGTGTGTGTGTGTGCTCAGCCTTGTGATATACTGATATACAGGTGGAACTTGAAAAATCAGAATATCGTGGAAAAGTCCATTTATGTAAGCAATTGTTTTCATTAGCTACTGGAGTTTAATATATGAGATAGACTCATGACATGCAAAGCGAGATATGTCAAGCCTTTGTTTGTTATAATTGTGATGATTATGGCGTACAGCTGATGAAAACCCCAAAGTTGAGATTGTTAATTTGGGGTTCTCATCAGCTGTACGCCATAATCATCACAATTATAACAAATAAAGGCTTGACATATCTCGCTTTGCATGTCATGAGTCTATCTCACATATTAGTTTCACCTTTTAAGTTGAATTACTGAAAGAAACGAACCTTTCCACGATATTCTAATTTTTTGAGTTTCACCTGTATATCACGGCGTCCAAAATAAGGAAAGGTCAAAAATTATGAAGCGGATATCACAAAAGGACTTCAAACCAGTTTTGGGGCGCGGTGTTAGAAACTCAAGATACATAAACCAGGCTCCTTAAAACAAGGTTGCCGTCGCCAAGATGGAACGTCCAGTTGCCGTTTTGGGGCAAGACAGCTCAAAAGTCTTATTTTTCAAAGGATGGGCTGTGATTGATTCTCAGTTAAACATTTAGCTAGTTCAGAGGACAACCTTGAGCTAGGTTAAGAGCTTTGAAAGGTGAAAAGTTGCTTGATCCATGGAAAGTTAGCATACAGTTGCAACTGAAATTGTTTTCCCCCCTCCCATGTTGCAAATCAGGTTTATTATCAAAATGTACAGACTTTCAGCTGAAATAGCTCGACACAGCAAATGCTTCGAGCAGTTTCTCCAAACTCAGCTGAAAAACGCCACTTTGATTTGCTCCTTCCAAACAGCAAGAAGCCTGCAAATTGTGGTGATAAACCTCATTTGGAATGGTTTCGATTGCAAATGTATATACTGGCCTGTCCCGCTTCTTCTTAAAAGTGATGTGGGCCATTCATAACATGAATTCTACAGGATGGGGGTCAAAGTGTGTCAAAATGGTCCAGATCCCTCCCAGGCATGCACCTCCAGATGGCGGAGATGTCGGGCGCCCGGGCACCTTCGCTTGGTTGCAAGCGGCCGATAGGTGCAAAACACGCCTAGCCCCTGGCTAATTTCGAACAATGACTCTCCGCAACCTCCCTCCGCCAGTTGCTTTAGCAGCAAAGCACTTCCCTTTCGCGCTTATGGGCTTTGAGTCCACCTGCCAGAGGGACATAGGGATTGGATGCGGCCCTCTGTGCCCTTTCCCCTGGCCCTTGGGACTCCCACCCGCTCACTGGGCCTGCTGCTCTGCTTTTGGCTGGCTGGAATGCGCACCTAACCGGCGATAGTTCCTCTTGCTCGCCCGGGTTAAGGGACGAGGGTTTGTTGTCCAGAAACCTCGTTTTATGCCTCCCCATTGCAAAAAAAAAACAAAAAACGAATTTGCCTGCCCTCCAGAGAGACGTGGCCCTCAGAAAGTTCCCCGCGGTGGTGATTTGGCCCCTGAGACGAAAGAAGTTTTCTCCCTTTTTCTTCGCTCTGCGGCTCTTTTGTTTCCGTAGGGCAGCTCTGCGACGAACAAGATTTCGTTTCCCCGCACCCGGTCCGGCCTCGTGCTAACGCCCCCCCAGAAGCCATAATTTCTCTCCCTCCCCGTCCCTTTTTTTATTTCTCCCCCCCCCCAGCCCAAGCGGGAAGAAATTCCGGAGCAAGCCGCAGCTGGCCCGTTACCTCGGCAACTCCATGGACCTGAGCACCTTCGACTTCCGGACGGGGAAGATGCTCATGAGCAAAGTGAACAAAAACAGGCAGCGGATGCGCTACGACTGCTCCAGTCAGGCCAAGGTGAGGACCCCCCTCCCAGAGCCCCTTGCTGCTTGACCCTCCCCACGCCAGCCTCCCCAGGCCTTTTGTGCCCGGCTACGCTACAGGGATGCGGGTGGCGCTGTGGGTTGAACCACAGAGCTTAGGGCTTGCCGATCAGAAGGTCGGCGGTTCGAATCCCCGCAATGACGGGGTGAGCTCCCGTTGCTCGGTCCCAGCTCCTGCCCACCTAGCAGTTTGAAAGCACGTCAAAGTGCAAGTAGATAAATAGGTACCGCTCCGGCGGGAAGGTAAACGGCATTTCCGTGCGCTGCTCTGGTTCACCAGAAGCGGCTTAGTCAAACTGGCTCCCTCGGCCTATAAAGCGAGATGAACGCAGGATTCAAAGGGACAGGGAATACTTGTGGGGTGTACATATGTACAATTATTTTTATTTTATTTTTTGGCAAAGGTTGTTTAAGGCGTGGTGGAAGGTTCGCAGGCTAGGAAGGGCTTGTTTGCAAGTTTATTGACAGCTGCTCGAGTTTAGGATTGAGGTTGAGTCCTGACAAGAGAGAAGTACTGTTTTGGGGGGATGGGGGGCAGGTGGGTGTGGGGGACTCCCTGGTCCTGAATGGGGGACTGTGCCCCCGAAGGACCAGGTGCGCAGCCTGGGGGTCATTTTGGACTCACAGCTGTCCATGGAGGCGCAGGTCAGTTCTGTGTCCAGGGCGGCTCTCTACCAGCTCCATCTGGGACGCAGGATGAGACCCTCCCTGCCCGCAGACTGTCTGGCCAGAGTGGTGCATGCTCTGGTTATCTCCCGCTTGGACTACTGCAATGCGCTCTACGTGGGGCTACCTTTGAAGGTGACCCGGAAACTGCAATTAATCCAGAATGCGGCAGCTAGACTGGTGACTGGGAGCGGCCGCTGAGACCACATAACACCGGTCCTGAGAGACCTACATTGGCTCCCAGTACGTTTCCGAGCACAATTCAAAGTGTTGGTGCTGACCTTGAAAGCCCTAAACGGCCCAGTAGACCTGAAGGAGCGTCTCCACCCCCATTGTCCAGCCCAGACACTGAGGTCCAGCTCCGAGGGCCTTCTGGCGGTTCCCTCCCTGCGAGAAGCGAGGTTACAGGGAACCAGGCAGAGGGCCTTCTCGGTGGTGGCACCCTCCCATCAGATGTCAAGGAAATAAACAACTATCTGACTTTTAGAAGACATCTGAAGGCAGCCCTGTTTAGGGAAGTTTTTAATATTTAATGCTGTATTGCTTTTAACACTTGATTGGGAGCCGCCCAGAGTGGCTGGGGAAACTCATCCAAATGGGCAGGGTACAATTATTATTAAGGGGCAAGGTGAACCCTCAAGATGGGCCTTTTCCGTTCTGTTGGAGTCACCTGCCTCTCTGTCCTCCTGTTTCCAGGGCAAACCCGACCTGAACACAGCACTCCCCGTCCGGCAGACGGCTTCGATCTTCAAGCAGCCAGTCACCAAGATCACCAACCACCCGAGCAATAAAGTCAAGACGGACCCCCAAAAGGCAGTCGACCAGCCCCGCCAGGTAAGCGGGTCCTGTGCTCCGTGGTTCCGTGTTTGCCTGAGCTTTGAGTCTGGGCTAAAGGTTCCGAGCTCCTTTGTTCCGATTCGATACATGACGCCCAATCACAGGGCGTTTTCAGGATTCGGGCCTCTGCCATTGGCCCCATTGAACTCTTTTGAGTTGTGATTCGCAGCTTGGGAGTTTAGACAGCCAATCCCGTTGGGAGTGGCAGTGGCCCAGGCTTCCAGGAATGCATATAAGCACTTGCTTTGCCCCAATTACGCAAACAGGTCCTTGTGCAAATGGGAAATCTGCTGGGGGTTTTTTTGTGGGGAGGGGGAAGCTATTGTCGTTCCCCCCTTCCCCGTTCTTTACCCATAAAATCCAACTGGCACGCAAGCCGGAGTTAATCATTTTAAATAAATGACACTTGCAAAATATTTCTCTCTGGCTGAGAGCCAGCATTGGACTGTGTACACGTGTAGACTTAAAAGCACATGGCTTCTCCCCACCTGCACCCCCCAAAAAGAAAAATAAAACCGTGGGAAATATAGTTTTCCACTCGCACAGCTACAGTTCCCAGCGCCCTTAACAAACAACACATTCCCAAGGATTCTCACCGTGTGCTTTTAAATGCGTGGGGCAGCTTGTGTGTTCATGGCGCTCGTGATGTTCAGAGAAATGTGCTTAACCGGTCGTTCTCTTTCTCTTTTCCTTCCCCCCCCCCCCAGCTCTTCTGGGAGAAGAAGCTCAGCGGCCTCAATGCCTTCGATATCGCAGAAGAGCTGGTGAAGACCATGGACCTCCCAAAAGGTTTGCAAGGTACTGGGCTCCTTTTTGATCGCTGCAAACAAACGATAAGTCACCTCCTGCCTCTGGGGTCAACTAGATACCATCAGAGGGAATATAATAATAATTATTAATATTTATTTATACCTTGCCCATCTGGCTGGGTTTCCCCAGCCACTCTGGGCAGCTCCCAACAGAATATTAAAAACACGATAAAACATGAAACATTAAAAGCTTCCCTGAACAGGGCTGCCTTCAGATGTCTTCTACAAATCAGATAGTTGCTTATTTCCTTGACATCTGACGGGAAGGCGCCACCACCGAGAAGGCCCTCTGCCTGGTTCCCTGCAACCTCGCTTCTCGCAAGGAAGGAACCGCCAGAAGGCCCTCGGGAGACGGACCCAGGCGTCCGGGCCACGTCGAACCCAAGGCGAGCTCTGCTCCAGAAGCCCTGCTTCAATGTCATCTTGGCTGGCGCTCAAGACAACCTTGCCGTTAATTGGTAGATGTCTCTGATCAGGGGTGTTCTAGGTGGGCAAGGCCTCGCACCTGTGCATTGACCGCATGCCGCGTGTCTCCTCTGGCACTCCTCCTCTCCCCCCTCCCACAGGCGTGGGGCCAGGCTGCACCGACGAGACCCTCCTCTCGGCCATTGCCAGCGCCCTCCACACCAGCACCATGCCCATCACCGGGCAGCTCTCTGCCGCCGTGGAGAAGAACCCCGGCGTCTGGCTCAACACCTCCCAGCCCCTCTGCAAAGCCTTCATGGTGACCGATGAGGACATCAGGTCAGTGAAGCTCCCTGGAGTAGGGAGAAGTTCTCTCTTTCTTTCTCTCTCCCCCTCTTTATCTCTCTCTCTTGTCTCTTTATGTCTTTCTCTTTATCTCTCCCTCTTTTTTTCTTTCTCCCTCTTTCTTTATCTCTCCCTCTTTTTTTCTCTCTGTCTCTCTCTCTTTATCTCTCCCTCTTTCTTTCTCTTCCCCCCTCTCTCTGTCTCTTTCTTTCTCTTTATCTCTTTCTTTCTTCCTTTCTTTTCTCTTTCTTTCTCCCTCTGTCTCTGTCTCCTTTTGACTCTCTTTCTCTCCCACTTTCTCCCCCCTCTCTCTTTCTTTTCTTTCTTTCTCTCTGTCTTTCTTTGTCTCTCTCTTTCTCTCATTCCCTTTCACTATTATTATTATTATATTATTATTATTATTATTATTATTATTATTATTATTCAATCTCTACAGTATCCCTGTTGAGCTGAGCTGGCCTTAACTGTGCCCAGTATTCCAAACACCAACATTTTCTCCTTCTCGTGGCCATTGTTTCTGTTCTTGCACCTTGAGGGTCCCACCCTCTTGACCGCAAAGGGGTCTCCGCGCTCGTCTCCCAGGCGTGCGGCAGAAACCGCAGAGCATCTGCAAAGACAGGCGGTTGTTTTGGGGGGGGGGGTATGCTGCCGTTCCCCCAGCCTCATTCAGCTTTCCTTTCCTCCCCCCCCCCCTTTCACCATACAGGAAACAGGAAGAGCTCGTACAGCAGGTGCGAAAGAGGCTGGAAGAAGCTCTGATGGCTGACATGCTCGCTCACGTAGAGGAGATCGCGAGGGACGGCGAGGCGCCCGAAGAGAAGGCCTTGGGGGATGAAGACGGGGAGGAAGAAGAGGAGGAGGAGGAGGACGTGGATCACGGGCCGGAGGTGGAGAGCGTATAGTCCAGGTAACAATACCCGGCAGGCAGGAAAGACTCCTTCCATGTCTGAATCCCTAGAGGGCTGCTGACAGTGTAAGCCAGAGGTTTTCAACCTTTTTGGGTCCGCAGCTCCCTTGACCAACTTGCATTCTTTCTGTGGCACCCCTGTGGGGCTCAGCAGCCCAGTTATGTCCCCCCTTGCCTGCAGAGGTGGCAGCCCCTGAACCTTTTTCGAACCCCGTCCCTTGTGGAGTGTTCCCTCGGCCTCCTCTCCCCTCTCCTTGGGGGTCCTCTGGGCAACCGCTGGTCTCTGAGCTGCCCCAAAGAGAGTTGCATCCTCGCTCTGCCCCACAGGGGACTGGGAAGAGGGTGCCCCCAGCCTCAGAGGCCCAAGGGAGACCGGCCAAAGGTGGGCATGAGGCCTGCACCTTACCTTGGCAGGCAGCAGAGGGTGCTGCCAGGCCTGCATGGCACAAAGGCTCCCCTTCAGCACCGGGCACTCAGCTCCCAGGCTGGCATTGCAGACAGCAAGCACAGGAAAGGCTGCCTGCCTGCCCGGCCTCCCACTAGTCTGCCCATTCCCAACAGCAAGGGCTGGCGGACTGGCCGGCTGGTCTCCCTCGCCCGCTTGCTTGCTTGCTTGCTTACTCTGAGGCCGCACCCTCCACCCCCTGGGCCAGCCCCAGAGGCACCATTCGCCCGCGGAGCTTGCAGCCAGGGCTGCTGCAACAAACAGCCGTGCCAGCCTTTGGGAGGCAGAGACGCCAGAGGGCATCAGAGGAGGGAGGGAAGGAAAGAGGGGCAGAGGCCAGGGTTGCGGACCCAAAATGTTTAAGCAAGGTGCTAGTCCCCTGTGATGGATCGAGTCTCTTCCTCTCTTTTCCTTCAGGGAGTCCCTCTTGAGAATCCTAGCCTTTCCTCGCCCTGCGAAGGGGCGAGCTTGCCGTCGGACAGCATCGCACGCCATCTCCACAGCCACCTGGAGACGCCTCCAGCAGATGCCTCCAGCCTCCGGTCGTCTTCAGACTTTATTTGCCGGACGCTCGAGAATCCAGTGGTTCAGTAGATCCTGGGTAGCTTGAAGATGGACTTTACTAAAAATCCGTACTCTTTCTCTCTCTCTTCTCTCTCTCTCAACCTACCACCCCCAATTGTTACTTCCTCAAGTGTTAACAGGCAAGGAACTCGGGAGAAACCGCAAATGTTAACTGCTCCATCTTTCGTTTCCGGGGCGCAGCGATGCAATTTGAGCATGCTCCCCTGGCTGTTGTTTTTTTAATATTAAGTAGCGCAACATATACCCAAACTTAACGCCCTCTTTCGGCTTAAGGTAGAGGCACCGTTTTTAAATGGGGACCACCTGTCCCGGACTTCGTTTGTTTGCTTCAGTTGTAGATAACCCTCCCTTCTGCAAAATCTTGCCATGGGGTTTGTGTGTTTTCATCTGGCTTTGGGGGAGGGCGTTTTCAAGACTTGTCCGGTCTTCCCAGAGGTGTAACGGGGGGGGGGGTTCCTTCCCATATGAGGGGAACAGTAACCATCTAGGGGACCCCAGAAGCTGCCAGCCGTTTGTGTGGATCTCTCAGAAGTGCAGACATTTGGGGTCACACACACAAAGTCCGTTTATTCAGTGGCAATGTCGGTGGCCGGGGGGGGGGGGACGGACCCGTTTGGAGAAAACTTTTGTGAGCTTAAAGGTGCCGTATCTTTTCTGTGTTTTTCATGACCGGTGCATTGCGAGGAGGGTATATACTGACATCCCCAAATGTGTTTTACTAGATTCAAATCATTTGCAGGGGGCGGGGGGACGTGTGGCCTTTCGCTCGTCTCACACAATTAGAAGCGATAGATTGAAAGCTGTGCGTGTCCCCTGAAGAGGGGAGCCCAAATCGGGCTTGCTTGGAATTAGCGCGACCCTTGTTTGAGGAGCTGGCACATCGCCGTGCAAAAATCTGCAGGTTTTAATGGCACCGTTGCCGTGCAAAAATCTGTGGATTTAAATTGCACCGTTGCCGTGCAGAAATATGTGGGTTTAAATTGCACCATTGCCACGCAGAAATCTGCGGGTTTAATTTCCACCGTTGCCGTGCAGAAATCTGCAGGTTTAATTTCCACCGTTTCCATGCAGAAATCTGCAGGTGTAATTTCCACCGTTGCTGTGCAGAAATCTGGGTTTTAATCGCACTATTGCCGTGCAAAAATCCGCAGGTTTTAATTGCACCGTTGCCGTGCAAAAAACCTGTGGTTTTTACTTTTACCCGGGCTTGTTCTGAACCTGCTTAAACCATTGCTTTCTGGAGCCACGCACAATGACGGGAACCTGTGACAGAAAATCCTGGGTTGTTTCCGCCGCCCGGGACCCATGCAGTTTTCGGCTTTGGGTCAGCGCAGCACCTGCCCCCCCCACCAATCCCATCCCCAGTGCTGGGGTTTTGGCCATCCCACCTGCTAGCTCCACATTGGTGCTTCCAAACCAACATACGGGGTTGTTTCTTTGGGGTGGGCTGGGGGGGGGACATGGGGTTCCGCACTGCACCCGGTTCATTGACCATCCCTGCTACTGAATTTCAGATTTTTGTGTGTGTGTGTAATAATCCCAGAAGCACGAATTTTCACTCCGCTCCGAAGCAGTTTTTGAGACTCCCTTTTGGGTAGGGGATGTTAGGAGGGACACATTCTTACAATGGAGGGATTTACCAGTTTGTACACACACGGAGATGCCCGTCTTTCTTTCCTCCCTCTCCTTTTTTCCTCCACCTGCGGTTCCACCTTTTCAGGTAACTCCACGCAGACCCGTTTCCTTCCCTTTTAAGCTTTCGCCGGCAGTAAAATCTGCGCCGGCGAGCTTCTCTCTTCCCTGCGATGTTTCCGTAGCAGAAACCTCGTTCCTGCCGCACGGACAACTTCCTTTTGCGGCGTCTCGTCACAACCCGGCGCTGCCCGTCCAAAGCGAGTTTCTTTTATTCCTCAACTCGACTTTTGTATCGACTGCTTTTGTGGGGTGGGGGGGTATAGGGCGGTTTTGCAGCTTTTAGATATTTCGCAGCAAACCGGGAGCCCCTTTTCCTCCCCGCCCCCTCGCCTCCTTAGCACTAACCGATGATGTCCTTTCAGCCGTGATCATATTTGTAATATTTGTTTTTTGGGGGGACGGACAACTATTAGTTTTGTAATTAAAAAGGAAAAAAAGAAAACGATGTTTTCCGTACATACTTCCGGTCTGTTTCAACGCTTGGCGTGAAAACGTCGAGCTTGAATGCAAGTTGCCGCGCGACCTCGAGGCTGTGGAGTTGGAAAAGGATCGGGAGGTGGAAGAACGCTGCTGAGGAAAGGATCAAGCGTTTGCCTTTTTTAAAAAAATTTGCCGCAATTGCCCTTGTGATCTCCTCCTGGCACTCAGGAAATCTCTGAGCCCGCTGGGCAAATTTCACTCAATGAGGTGGTCAGACTGTTCAGTACTTTGCCCATTTGGAAATAATAATAATATTAATAATAATAATAATAATAATAATAATAATAATAATAATAATAGTGTTGAAGGAGGAAGTTGGGAAGAGTGCCGCTCTATACCACTTCCTGTTTCAGCTCTATGTGCTTTTTTTCAAGGCTCGGGTTAATTCTACCAGATCTGCATTTCGCCCAGATCGCTTACAAAGCTCACTTTTTGCTTTTCCCTTTTCTTGAGTGGGTGGAGCTGATCCAGTGAAGTAGCGGGGAAACTCCCAAAAGTTTGGCACCCTCCACGAGGGGTTTATAAATTTCATTTCACTTTTAATTTGTGTTCCACCTTGAGGCGGTTTGCAAGCTGCAAAGAAAAGAGGTGGCAAAGATCGTGCACGTTGTTGTAGTTGTAATAATAATTTATAATAATTTATTTATACCCCACCCATCTGGCTGGGTTCCCCCAGCCACTCTGGGTGGCTTCCAGCAAAAATACTAAAATACAGTAAGAAACTTAGTTGGTCTCTAAGGTGCTACTAGAAGGATTTTTTGATTTTATATTTTGTTTTGAATAATTCATCAAATATTAAGAGCTTCCCTAAAATAGGGCTGCCTTCAGATGCCTTCTAAAAGTCAGGTAGTTGTTTATCTCCTTGACATCTGATGGCAGAGGGTGCCGCCACCGAGAAGGCCCTCCGCCTTCAGATGTCTTCTAAAAGTCAGATAGTTGTTTATTTCCTTGATATCTGATGGGAGGGCGCCACCACCGAGAAGGCCCTCTGCCTGGTTCCCTGCAACCTCACTTCTCGCAGGGAGGGAACCACCAGAAGGCCCTCGGAGCTGGACCCTCAGTGTCCGGGCTGAACGATGTAACAATCTGACCCGATACCGAAAGTCATCACAGTAACTTAAAAATAAACAACTATCAAATAAAGCAATATTCAACAATCCATTAGAATATAGTAGTGAGCGGTAAAATTAAATATCCACAAATAATAATTGGAACGGCTTGCACTTGTCGGTTACAATAAAGCAGGGGTGGCCAACTTCCAAGAGACTGCGATCTACTCACAGAGTTAAAAACTGGCAGTGATCTACCCCCTTTTGGGGGGTTCAGGTCAAAGTTGTTGAGCTTTTTTTTTAGGAAGGAAAGCCCTGTTTTTTGGGGTTCACGTAAAAGTAGTTGAGCTTCTTTAGGGAAGAGGAAAGCGACATTGAGCTTTTTTGTTTTTTTAGGAAGGAAAGCCGTATTTTTGGTGGTTCGGGTCATTTTAGGGATGCAGGACAAAGATGCTGAGCTTTTTTTTAGGGGAGCCAAAGTTTTTTTAGCTTCTTTGGGGGGAGCCACTGATCTTCTGGTGATCTACCACAGACGTCCAGTGATCTACCAGTAGATCACGATCTACCTGTTGGACATGCCTGCAATAAAGAATTCCTAAACTATTCAGTTAAAATAACGGCAAGGCACAGAACATATGAAACCATGTGAAATGATTAGATTGAGAAACAAAAGATACACAATTTAAAATATATATATATATCCCTGAATTCCTCTCTTCCCAACTGGTTCAGCTGTTCGCCAAGTCACTGTTCCAGTTCCTGTGAATTGGAACAGGCATTTTGAAATTTCAGACGTTGCGGACCAAACCTTCCATGATTTATTAATGAATGGAATATAACTTTTATTAAGGATCCAGAAGCTTTTATTGTAGGGATAACAGGTACAGAGTTACACACACAAAAAACAAACCCCACAACTTTACGCCACGACTGCAGCGAGGATGATTTATGCTCAGAAATGGAAAAATATATATATATTATGTCAGTGGACAATGGCAAAATGTTCAGGAGCAATAAGGAACCAAGAGAGGGGGAAAACTTTATAATAAAGACTGGGGGGGGGAATTTGTGGACTACTTGAAATGTCATTATACACGTATAAACTCGCTAGCAGAATTAATTTAAACCAGGCATAGGCAAACTTGGCCCTCCAGCTGTTTTTGGGACTACAATTCCCATCATCCCTGACCGCTGGTCCTGCTAGCTAGGGATCGTGGGAGTCGTAGTCCCAAAACATCCGGAGGGCCGAGTTTGCCTAGGCCTGGCTTAAACCAAACACTTAAAATTAACGTTAAAAAAAACAAAACAACAACTGGGGGATAAATTACGAATTGTAGGAGAGGCAGCGTTAACGGATTTTTTAAAAAATGGTAAGAAACCGTAAAAGGAGTGCGAGTCAAAATAGATGTACTTGTTGGGAAACGCTGGGTTTTTATACGTCAAAACATTTCTGAAGAATTGAAAATTAAAATTTATGGGAAACTTTGCATCGGCCCGAGCTATCAGAGGCGTTGTTCTGGTCAACAGACCTCACTCCCAGGTAAGTGGGTGGAATCATAAATTACAGGAGTTGCATAGCTTGGTACCAGGTACAATTTTGGCATCTCTAAATAGGGCTGGGACTGACCTTTTGCCCAGAACCCCAGAAAGAGACCAGCTAATATTCAGGGTGGGAGATACGTGGACCCTGTGTTCATCTGCATAAGGCAGCTTCCTTATGCAGCCCAAAGTGCACAGATAGATAGATAGATAGATAGATAGATAGATAGATAGATAGATAGATAGATAGATAGATAGATAGATAGATAGATAGATAGCCTGCTAGATCTGGAATCCTTTTGTAAGTAATGGGGGGGATACACACACCCCAAAATGCCCAGCTTCCGTTTGGATGGCATCACCATCCTTTAAAAAAGAAAGGAGGGACGGAGGAAGAAAGGAAGGACGAAAGGAAAGAGGGAGGGAGAGATGGAAGGAAAGAAAGAAAGAGGGAAGGAAGGGACGGAAGGAGAAAGGGAAGGGAGGGAGGAGGAAATGAAAGAGGGAGGAGGAAAGGAAAGAGGGAGAGATGGAAGGAAGGAGGAAAGGAAGGGAGGGGAGGAAGGAAAGAGGGAGGGAGGGACGGAAGGGGAAGGAGAGAGAAAAGGAAGGGAAGAAATGAAGGAGGGAAGGAAGGATGAAGAGGGAGGGAAAGAAGGAAGGATAGGGAAGGGAGGAAGAAGGAAGGACAGAGGCAGGGAGTGGAAGGAAGGAAGGAAAGAAAAAGAAAGAAAGACGATCCGCAGCAGAAGCAATCCCTCCCGCCCCCTCCAGTTGCCCCCCCAGGGATCCAGGGCGGCGGAGGGGGAGGCGAGGAGGGCGTGGCTGTGATTTGCCCTCCCTCCCCCCTGGGCGCATGCGCCCTCCCGGCCGCTCCTCCCGGCGCCGGCTCTCATTGTTGGGCATCGGGTGACGCGCGGGCGTCGCGGGGCGAGGCTCGGGCGCCTTGTGGGTGCGGGGCGGCTGGCTCGGCTCCCCTCCTCCTTCTCCTCCTCCTTCCTTCCTTCCTTCCCTCCCTCTCTTTCTTTCTTTCTCTCTTTCTCTCCTCCTCCCTCCTTGGATGGGCTTGCAAACAAAAGAGGGGGGCTGGGCGAAGGGGCTGGGGCGCGCGCAAAGTCGGGCGGCAGCTGGGGGCGGTGCGGAGCCCCCCGAAAGCCGGCCGGGGTCCCAGGCTGGGGGGCCAGCAGGAGGAAGAGGAGGAGGGAGGAGGGGGTCGGGGGCAGGAGGAGGAGGACCCGCCGCCTGCCATGCCAAGCGCCCTCTACCAGCTGGAGGGGGGCCCCGGCACCTGCTGCCCCCCTCCCGGCTTGGGCAGCCTGCTGCTGAACCCCCCCGCTGGCTTCTTCGACCCCAACGGCATCCTTCCCCCCAAGGGAGATGCCTCGGGGCATCCCGCGCCGAAGGACCACCGGGCGGATGAGGATGCTGAGGATGGAGATGGAGATGGAGAGGACCCCTCGGCCGCTCTCCGCTTCGCCCTGGACCAGCTCTCCATCTTGGGCTTGGCCAAGGATGGGGAGGAGGAGGTGGAGGAGGAGGAGGAGGAGGAGGAAGCGGCTAGAGGAAAGGCGGAGGAGGAGGGCAGAGGAGAGGAGGAGGAGGAGCAGCAGCAGCAGCAGGAGGACGCAAAGGATGGAGCGCTTCTGGACGAGGCAGAGGGGCTGGACCACTTTGCCTATGCCGGAGGAGGAGGAGGAGGAACGGCGCTGCCCCTCCTGGGCCCCGAGGGCGGCGGCGGCAACAGCAGCGCCCCGCCGGCCCCGGCCGAGATCTTCGGGGCTTTCCCGGCCCACTTGGGGCACCCCCACGCCCCGCAGCCCCCCCTGCTGGCCGGGCACCTGGGAAGCATCGGAAGCCGCAAGAGGAGCGTCAACATGACCGAGTGCGTCTCCGTGCCCAGCTCGGAGCATGTGGCCGAAATCGTGGGGAGGCAAGGTAAAAAAAAAAAAATCCTTAAAAGCTGCAATTGATGGGTAACCCCGGGGGTGGGGAGGGGGGGGAAAATGCTGTTTTGCTGCTTTGCCCACCTTGAACAGGAGCCCGGCAGGTAAGGAGCAAAGGGGAGGCACTTTCCGAAATGCGCAGGTAACAATTTTATTATCTATATACCCCACCCACCGGGGGTTATTCCCCGTTGCGTTGCCAAGATGCCCACTTAGTCAAACTTACCTGTGGTTTTCCTTTTGGGGGGTCATTATTATTATTTTTGCATGGGGGGGGGCTGTGTTTTCAGTGCGACCTCTCTCGCTCGCTCCTTAACTTTCTTTCAACCAAGAAATAAAATGGGCATCTTTTAGGCAGCGCCTTTCGAAGAAAAATCCCAAGGATAGAGCCATTTCTCTCTCTCTTTTGGAAATAGGGTTTTCGTGGAGGGGGGTTGGAATTAGAGGACAGGCATGCTTGGGGGGCAAGGAAGCATATCGGGAGCTAAGCTAGAGGACACCCCTCCTCCAAAAAACGACCTAACATAAATATATGTTTACCGTTTTCAACGTAGGATGGAAATTGTGGAAGGGGGGTTTACCTCTCTTTGACTTCCTCCCCTCCCCCCCAAAAAAAATACCCCACCAAATTGCTTACCACCTGAGTTTATAAATGCAGACCTATAAGAGATTTTTCTCGCAGATTTCAAGGCCTCAAAAGATCCCCCAAGCTAGGAACTGCCTTAAACTCTCATTTCTGCTTTGGGGTGACTGGGGGATGGAGGTGGGAACCCCGCACAGACCCCAAATCCTTTTGTTCTTCTGTATCCTAGGAGCAGCGAGAAGGGAAGGAAGTTTGGGAAGCGCTTGACTTTTTATTTTTTCCATCCCAAAGTGAAATAAATCAGTGTCTCCTTTATATCTGCCCCTCGCTTTTATAATTCGGAGAGAGAGAGACACAGAGAGAGAGAGTTTAGGGATCTATGATATTGGAAGGGGGCGTCCCTCCTCTCTGGGAGACCCATGTCAACCTGTCAACGCGACCCGGGTAAAACTGTCGAACCCTTTGAGCCTTCCACCGAAATTAAAATTTAAAAAATAATAATGGGTTACGTCCAACCAAGCTCTGCTCAGGGTCGATGGGCCTGGAACAAACGGGCCTGAATTTCAGTGGGCTTACTCTGAGTAGCACTAACTTTGCCATCAGTCATTTCCCTCACCCTCCCCCCCCCAAAAAAAACCTCCCAAAATTTTTGAGGGACCTCTGCGTTGCCATTTGCTCTCTGGGCAACTTTCTTTCTCATGTTTTGAGATGCGCTTCCAAACTTCACCTTTTCAAAACGAAACCCCTCTTTTAAAAAAACTCACTCTGGGCAACTTTCTTTCTCATGTTTTGAGATGCGCTTCCAAACTTCACCTTTTCAAAACGAAACCCCTCTTTTAAAAAAACTCACTCACTTATCAAACCTTTATTAGGCATTTACATGTAAAATCACGAGAGAAAGAATCACATACAGGAACTTTAAAATATATATACACAAAGAAACAACAATTAAACTCATAGGCTGATTGTATGTGTGTATTAGTAAAATCTAGAATTTCCTCCTATTAAAGTACTCCTTGAAGCACTGCTGCCAAAAACTCGGCTACCCCCCGCAGTCACCCCTGGGTCAACACCGATGTGTCTTTGATTCCCTGCTTGGAAAAGGAAGGTAGAATTTTTAAAAACGGCCTAGAAAAGAGAGTAGGTCAAATATTAAACCGCTCGCCCCTTTGCTTTTTTTTTTTTTTTGCAAATAAATAAAATACAGATGAAAGCAAACCTTCTTTAGGTTTTGCAAAAAAGCAGAATGGAACAACATTGCACCCTTCCTGCTTTAAGCGTGGAACTGGTTGTGACGTGCAATTCTCGCCCCCCCCCCAGCATTTCCCCAAATCTCTATATATCTAAGGCACCAGGCCTTTCCATAAACTGCAACCTTCCCTTCCTTTGTCCCTTCAGCTCTCCATCCTTAAATGGCCTTAGCTCCTGTGCAACTGTTCCTGAATTTCCAACTTCTCGCTTTGCGTTTCGGTTGGGTGTTTTTAATTTTCTTATTTCCCCCCTAACGTTTATTTTTTTGGGGAGGGTGTGCCCACTCTCAAATCCTCCCCCCCCCTTTGTTTAATCTCTGCTTTGTTCCCTTTGTGAGAGGCGCATGCTGTCTCGAACGCAGTGACATCACGGTCCCTGCTTACGATTGGGCCGTTCCGGGATCACACACACCCCCTCTCCCCGCCCCCTAGGCCACGGCCACCTTAAATTTAGACCGTGCTCCTATGCCCAGATTCAATATTTTTTTTGCACAGAAGGGGGGGGGGGACGGGACATGCATTGGGGTCAGTGCCAGATTTAACGTCTAAGCTAAACAAGCTATAGCTTAGAGCCCCACTCTCTTGGGGGGGGTGGGATTTAAAGGGGGGAAAACACCTGGATGTATATTTCTAAAATATAAGATAAAAAAACAAATAAATACAGCAATAATGTTTTGTTTTGTGTAGGCTCCTAGGATGTCAATATCATTATCATTATTGCATGATATAGCAAGTTTCTAGAGACTAGATGATGAGTCTTTGTCCATTGTGTTCCTAAAGGAACTTTTGCTAAATTGCCAAACGCCAAATGAGTTTGCATTATTAAGTTTGTCATGAATAAAAAATTCGTTTCAAGTGAGAGTTTAATTTAAAAAAAATTAATAAGAATTTATTGGATTTTCAAAATTAAGCAAATTACATATACACACAACACAATACACACCATACACACAAAACAACACAATTAATTAAAAATCCTTCACTTCTTTAAAATCCTAAACTTGGGACTTCCTCGCGACCTCTCTTATATATGCGTCCATTTCTAATCTTCTTCAGTAACTTTGTAACATTGTAAAACCTAGTTTCTCACTTCTAATCTTAGTCTTACAATTATAATCAACGTATCTTAAATCATACAATTTATTCTTATCAATAAAACGTCAAGTTCCAAATCTTAACTTCTTATATCCTTTCTTCTCTTAACTTAGTAAAGATGTTGCTCTTGTTCCTTCTGATTCCAACTTCAAAAATAATATAAATCGACACATTTTAACCAAAACCTAAATATTTCTCCCATTCTCAGATTCCAAGTTAGAGCTTAATAATTATCTACTGTTAATATACTTCATCTTAATTGTATTCCACTATTAATATACTTCTTCTTAATTGTATTTCAGTTCAACCATTACTTTGATAAAATACGTGTTTTGTTATGTGCAAATGGCTTGAGATACCTATGAGGTCCGTCAATATAGCATATATTCAACACACACAAAAACAGTGACAATTTGTTGTTGACAAAGGACAGCTGGACATAGAAAGGGCCCCATGACCTTCAGGAGCTGAGGGCCGCATTAAACCTCAATCCGGCCCTGGCCACAGTAGTGACACATAAATAACCGTTTTTGACACCTGGGTATTTCGGTCTGAATTATCCCCAACACAAAAGGACTCTGGTTTTCTTTGGGAAAGTACTTTAAAATATTTATTTCGACCGAGAGCTAACATTTTGGCCGTTTCTCTTCCCCTTCCTCCTTTCCGCCCGGCTCCAGGGTGCAAGATCAAAGCGTTGCGGGCCAAAACCAACACCTACATCAAGACCCCGGTACGAGGGGAGGACCCCGTCTTCATCGTGACGGGGAGGAAGGAGGACGTCGAAATGGCCAAGGGCGAGATCCTCTCGGCGGCGGAGCATTTCTCCATGATCCGAGCCACGCGGAACAAAGCCGGCGGCACGGGGGGCTCGGCCCTGGGGCCCCCCAACCTCCCGGGGCAGACGACCATCCAGGTGCGCGTCCCTTACCGAGTGGTGGGCCTGGTGGTGGGTCCCAAGGGGGCCACCATCAAACGAATCCAGCAGCAGACCCACACGTACATCGTCACCCCCAGCCGGGACAAGGAGCCCGTCTTCGAGGTGACCGGCATGCCCGAGAACGTCGACCGGGCGCGGGAGGAGATCGAGGCCCACATCACCATGCGCACCGGATCCTTCGTCGACCTCAACGCCGAAAACGACTTCCACTCCAACGGCACCGACGTCTGCCTGGACCTCCTGTCCGGCGGCCCCTCCAGCCTGTGGTCGAAAGCCCCCAACCCGGCCCGCCGCGCCCTTCCCGGCCTCCGCAGCGAGGCTTCCCCGGCGGAGACCTATTTCGGCGGCCCTGTTTCCGACGGAGCCCCCGGCAGCCCGTTCGGCTCCGGCGGCGGCTTCCCCTTCAGCGACGCCCCGGCCGGCGCTCTGGGCTCGGACGACGGCGACTTTGCCTTGGACTTCCTCCCCTTGGAGCTGGCGGCGCCCGCCCACATCTGGTCTCCGTTTGAGCCCCCCGCCGACCCCCACCAGGCCTTCAGCCGGTCTTCCTCCTCGTCGCACAGCGGCGCCTCCCAGCGGCGCAAGAGCACACCTCGGCATTCACCCACCTTCCCAGAGCCCTCGGCGGCCCTGGAGCACCCCCTTGCCCGCCGTATCCCCAGCGACCCGGTCAGCGCCCTCCCCTGGCTCCCGCCGCAGCAGGGCTCCCTCTCGTCGTCGTTCTCCAACAGCACGGGCTACTCCTCTTCATCGTCGCTGCCCGGGAGCCTCTCGGCCGCCTCGGGGTCCCCCACCGACTCCACCGGATCCGAGGGCCCCCGCAAGGCTTCCCGCGAGTGCATGGTTTGCTTCGAGAGCGAAGTGATCGCCGCGCTGGTGCCCTGCGGCCACAACCTCTTCTGCATGGAGTGCGCCATGCGAATCTGCGGCCGCTCCGATCCCGAGTGCCCCGCCTGCCACACGCCCGCCACGCAAGCCATCCACATTTTCTCGTAGGCGCGGGGGGGCGGTTTTTCCCACCCCCATCCCACTTTACGAAAACACGGCCGGCTTTTTGTGAACTTCGAAACTTGTTTCTATCAACCTTTTTTATATATATATAAAAAAGAAGCACACACAAACACGGCGGGGGGGGGGAAGGGGCGCCCAAAACGCGTCCGTACGTTACGCCTTCGCTGCGTAACAAGCAAGATTTGGAGGTGGGCGGGAGGGGGATGGAATGAATTTGGGGGAGCAGGAGGGCGGGGGTAAGAACACCGCACAGATTTCGAGAGCTGGGCCGCCGAAAATATATTTTGAAACCATATTGTTTACAGGATAGCTTTAACTCTCGATCCGGGCGCGACCTTTTTTTCTCCAAATAGCAGTATTTTCTTTCTTTCTCTCTTTTTTTTTTACAAACACTAACGAACCGAGTGAAAACCAAGGTCCGCATGAACTTTGAAAGGGGCCACGGTGGTCTGTTTTGTTGTTCTTTAATCAAGAACACGGTCTATTAATATTTTTGCATATACATTTTTTTGGGGGGGGGTCCTGCGGTTCCGGGTTTGTGGATTGCGTTCGGCTCAGTTCTGCAGAACTACTGCCAACGGGCCAAATTCACAGCCGTGCATTTAAAGCAGAACAGCACCACTTTGAGGATTCTGGGAAGTATAGTTTCAAGGCGCTGAGAGTTGCTAGGAGACCCGCACCCCGCTGCCCAGCGTAGTTTAGCAGCCAGCCCTTCTTCCCAGGGAGCTCTGGGAATTGTAGTTTTCTCCAAGGGGGGCTGGGGGGGTCCCCTCACCACTCTCGGCGCCCTGAACAAACTACGCTTCCCAGGACTTTATGGTGCCGCAAATGCGGCCGTTATTCATGTCCCCCGGCCATGCCCACGGATCGCAATGGGTCTACTCTGTGTAAATGCCCAATCCGTCTACCTTCCTTAGTCGTATGCAGAGTAAACCCATTCAGTGGGTTTAAATTGCATCAAACTGTTTATTTTTTGCAATGACCCTTCTCCAGTTATGGCTAACAGTAGAGCTCAGACATATTTAGGTGGACATGCATATGTAATTTTTGTTGGTAAGACAAATAAACCCCCGCTGTCCCCCCCTCCAAAAAAAATCCATGCAAAGAGAAGTGGGGGGTCATTTGGGGGTTCACCACGGTCGGAAAAGATGGGAATCGCCCATGATGCCAATTTAAGTCACAAATACGCACACACAGAAAGGAAAAATTGCCTCTATTCAGGGTTAGACCCATTGAAACGAATGAATCCATTGATTTCAGTGGGCCTACTCGAGAGTAGGGGCTTGGCTACACCCCCATTATCTCTCTCTTTTTTCTTTTTTTCTCGGCCTGGTTCTTTTTTTTGTTTTTTAAAAGAAAACTTATTTTTTACTTCTGTGTATATGTAGGGAATTTCTAAGGGAGAATAATTTACTTTATTGAATAAATTTTAAGAACTAAAATATATTTTATTTTTTAAAGAAAGTGGGGGGGGGGGCTTGGGGAGGGGACCGGAGCTTTAACCCGATCGTGGCTAAAGTCCTTCTCGTATATATATTTGGTGATCTCACTTGCCGATTATGATAATTGTATGCAGAGATTTATTTTTTTGAACTTTCAGAGCCTTCTTAAATAATAAGAATAAAATAATAAGAGGAATAAAGACTTTTTCTTTTGCTACCAATGAAGAGCTTGCGTCGTGTGGCGGAGGGGGGATGGGGTCTGGGCGTTACTGTGGGCAAACTTTCAAAGTTTAATCATGTACAGGTGAAACTCGAAAAATTAGAATATCGTAGGAAGGTTCGTTTCTTCCAGTAATTCAACTTAAAAGGTGAAACTAATATACGAGACAGACTCACGACATGCAAAGTGAGATATGCCAAGCCTTTATTTGTTATAATTGTGATGGTTATGGCGTTCAGCTGATGAGAACCCCAAATTAACAATCTCAACTTTGGGGTTTTCATCAGCTGTACGCCATAATCATCACAATTATAACAAGCAAAGGCTTGACGTATCTCGCTTTGCATGTCATGAGTCTATCTCATATATTAAACTCCAGTAGCTAATGAAAACAATTGCTTACATCAATGGACTTTTCCACGATATTCTGATTTTTCAAGTTTCACCTGTACGTCCAGCTGTCCTTTGTCAGCTACAAAAGGCTTGACATATCTCGCTTTGCATTTACAGGTTATGTAGCCGTGTTGTTCTGCCATAGTCAAAACAAAATAAAATAAGAAATTCCTTCCAGTAGCACCTTAGAGACCAACTAAGTTTGTTCTTGGTATGAGCTTTCGTGTGCATGTATCTGAAGAAGTGTGCATGCACACGAAAGCTCATACCAAGAACAAACTTAGTTGGTCTCTAAGGTGCTACTGGAAAGAATTTCTTATTCTCGCTTTGCATGTCATGAGTCTGGGCAGCGAGTGTTGGCATCCCAGTTTTAAGAAACTTTCCCTTCCCACAAATCAAAGCACGTAACTCATAAATCGCCGGCTGGGTAGACCTCGCAGGGTCGTCGGGAGCAGAAGCATTCGCACAACTTTCAACTTCTTGGAGGGAAGGCGGGCTGCGAACCTTAGAATTAAGTAACGTGAAACATTCCTTTTTCATTTCCTAAAATTTATGGATGTAAAGCACACACACACACACACAACCTCAGCAATTTCACGAAAAGATAAAAACAAGGAAAAAATGACAACCCTACTTTAAAACTGCCTGGATGTTTCATGCTCTCGTTCCTTGGAGGTTGGGTGGCTGTCAATAACGGGTGTTTTGGCTGAGATTCCTGCCTCACAGGGGTCGGGCTGGATGACCTCTGGGGGTCCCGCCCGACTCTGCGATTCCTCAATATCCATCGCCGATAAACAGAGCACTGACAGCGTAAAGACATTCTCGCGTGCTCCTCACCTGTGGGCCAAGGGAGGTGGGTTTGTTACCCTATCTCTCCACCCAGTATATGCAATAAAAATGCTTCTGTTTTTAAAAAACACAAAGGTGTTTTTAAACATTTTCCTTAACTCATTATATATCATTTCCCAGAAAGGTTTTACCTCCTTACATGTCCACTACATAGGGTAAAAAGTCCCTTCCTGTTCCTTGCATTTCCAACATTCATTTTTTGTTCTGCACATTTTGTCCAGTTAAACTGGTGCCCCAGCCAACTTCATGACTCAATAGGGATTCGAACCCTGCTCTCTCCCAGGTCCCCGCCCGGCACTCTAACCACTGCATGGCGCTGCTTCTCGGCAGTGCTCTCCCAAGACAACAGGCTCCCTGCCCCGAGGACATTGCACTTAGAGATTCTGACACAGGGGAGGCTGGAGATTTTTTTAAAAAATTACTCCTTTTTCTAAAAAAAAAAAAAAAGCCAGACTGCCAAGATTAAAATGCACCTGGGTCCCTTTGGTAAGTTGGCAACCCTAATAAGCAGCGGCACTGTGGCCAACGTGTGCATTTGGCAACCTCGCAAGTTAATGTCTGTTAAAAATGTCTTATATATATATAAAAATACCCCCTGTCATAATTAATGGATTTTAGGAATGCGGGGACCTGCTCATCTCCTTTCCTACCAGCAGAGGGTGGCAGTGCAGAATAAAATGTGGCTGTCAAATAAATCTGAAATTATTACCCAGACCTGAACTTGAACTTGAACACTCAGCTTTGGCTTCTGAATTTTGCCAACAAAGTCATACAGAGAAGACCCTGCGTTTGCTGTCTCCTATTCCAGGTAAGACTTACCCAAATATCTCCGCCAGGGATCGCTTTAACCTACCGTTTAATTATTTTAATTCTTTTTCTTAAACTGCCTCGAGTTGTTGTTTTTGTTTTTTAAAAGCGAGGGGTGCCCAAATTGTATGAAACGAAATAATAATAAGAACAGGGATAGCTGAAGGCGTGATTTTTTGGTTTCGACTTATTCTAATTTTACCGGTTTCAAATTCAGTCCTCCGCACTCAAGATTGCAATTTTCTCTTCCTTTCCTTCCTTCCTCGAGGAAGTTCTCCGCATATCCCGAGGTTTGTATCCAATTTTTGCACGGGTGTTTCCAAAATCACTTCCCCGACATAATAAATCATACAGGTGAAACACGAAAAATTAGAATATCGTGGAAAAGTCCATTTATGTAAGCAATTGTTTTCATTAGCTACTGGAGTTTAATATATGACATAGACTCACGACATGCAAAGCGAGATACGTCAAGCCTTTGCTTGTTATAATCGTGATGATTATGGCACACAGCTGATGAAAAACCCAAAGTTGAGATTGTTAATTTGGGGTTCTCATCAGCTGTAAGCCATAATCATCACAAATAAAGGCTTGACATATCTCGCTTTGCATGTCATGCATCTATCTCATATATTAATTTCACCTTTTAGGTTGAATTACTGGAAGAAACGAACCTTTCCACGATATTCTCATTTTTCGAGTTTCACCTGTAGAGTTGGAAGGGAACCCTGGCGGTCATCTAGCCCAACCCCCTGCAATGAAGTTACAGCTTCATCTCCGTACACAACGGCGAGCGTTTCGTGGGTTTCCGATGCCGATTGTACGTTCGGATATTGCTCGCCTTCCGGTTTCTGTGACCGTTCGCCGAACTTTCCGGCCGCGCCTTGTGTGATCCATTATTCTGCAGCCAAGCTGTCGACTGGCACGGGTTATAAGGACTCTCTTTTTGCAGCAGCTCCATTGCCTACTGGTCTGTTGCTGGGCACAATCCTAACAACAAGAACAACAACCAGGGTGTTGTTTTTTTCCAGGGGGATCTCACCTGGACTCACTTCCAGAACCTCTCCGGAACTTTCATGTAGATGCCATTCTAGCAAAGAGTTCTAGGAGTCTTGGTAGACCATAAACTTGACATGAGTCAACAGTGTGATGCAGCAGCTAAAAAAGCCAATGCAATTCTGGGCTGCATCAATAGGAGTATAGCGCATCTAGATCAAGGGAAGTAATAGTACCACTGTATTCCGCTCTGGTCAGACCTCACCTGGAATACTGTGTCCAGTTCTGGGCACCACAGTTCAAGAAGGATACTGACAAGCTGGAACGTGTCCAGAGGAGGGCAACCAAAATGGTCCAAGGCCTGGAAACGATGCCTTATGAGGAACGGCTTAGGGAGCTGGGTATGTTTAGCCTGGAGAAGAGAAGGTTAAGGGGTGATATGATAGCCATGTTCAAATATATAAAAGGATGTCATATAGAGGAGGGTGAAAGGTTGTTTTCTGCTGCTCCAGAGAAGCGGACACGGGGCAATGGATTCAAACTACAAGAAAGAAGATTCCACCTAAACATTAGGAAGAACTTCCTGACAGTAAGAGCTGTTCGGACAGTGGAATTTGCTGCCAAGGAGTGTGGTGGAGTCTCCTTCTTTGGAGGTCTTGAAGCGGAGGCTTGACAGCCATCTGTCAGGAATGCTTTGATGGTGTTTCCTGCTTGGCAGGGGGTTGGACTGGATGGCCCTTGGGGTCTCCTCCAACTCTAGGATTTTAGGATTCTATGATTCTCTCTTTTTCTAGATAACTTGCACTGATAATAACGATAATATTTATTTGCCACCCATCTGGTTGTTTTGGAAGGTGCAATGGGGAGAAGAAGCCAGACAGACACCCTTGAACGAAAGGTGGGCCACAAATATAATAACTATGCTTGTGAAACGTGGACCGCTTATAACGCCACCTCCAACACCTCGGAAGATTATATCAACGGTGTCTCCGGAAAATTTTCCACATCGCTTGGGAAGACAGGCGAACTAATGCCAGCATACTGGAAGAACAAAGATCCTGATTCTTCAACATCAACTTTGTTGGTGAGCTTCTTTCCTCCATGAATTTGCCCCGGTCCCTTCCAAACTGGTGCCCTCTGGCCGCATCATGTGGTCAGGAGTTCCACAGACCGTGCTGGCCTGTTGACACCAGGCAGATGCCTCGGCTTCCAATTTTGCGATTGATCCTGTGCACCCTCCCCATTGGGCCGACAATCTTCCCGTTATATCGTGAAAAGAAAGCACGGTCATTTCTTCTTCTTCTTTTTTTAAAAAAATATATTTTATTTATACTTTTCAAATTTATACATTTCATTCATTTTACAATCATTTTAACATTTCAGACTTTGACTTCCTTTTTTTTTACACATTATTTGGGAAGACAGGCGAAATAATATCAGTGTACTGGATGAAGCAAAGATCGCCAGCGTCTAAGCGATGATTCTTCGACATCAACTTCATTGGACCGGTCATGTCGTGCGGATGCCCGATGATCGTCTCCCGAAGCAACTCCTCTATTCCGAACTTAAAAATGGAAAGCGTAATGCTGGTGGTCAACAAAAGAGGTTCAAAGACTCTCTCAAGGCAAATCTTTAAAAATGTAGTATAACACAGACAACTGGGAAACACTGGCCTGCGAGCGCTCCAGTTGGAGAACAGCCTTACCAAAGGTGTCATGGGCTTTGAAGACACTCGAACTCAGGACGCAAGGGAGAAACGTGCTAAGAGGAAGGCACGCTTGGCAAACCCTCACCGGGATCAACTCCCACCCGAAAACCTATGTCCCCACTGTGGAAGGACGTGCGGATCCAGAATTGGCCACCACAGTCACTTACGGACTCACTGTTGAAACCGTGTTCATGGAAGACAATCTTATTCGGCTACGAGGAATCGCATAATAATAATAATAATAATAATAATAATAATAATAATAATTTATTATTTGTACCCCGCCCATCTGGCTGGGTCTCCCCAGCCACTCTGGGCAGCTTCCATCAAATATTAAAATATTAAATATTAAAAATATTAAAAGAAAGAAGAAGAAGAATAACATAATTCATTGGTTTCGCATAATTTGTAGGCTGCTTGATTGGGGGGGTGGAACCTCGATGCAGTTTGCATAAAGATGAAACGATAAAATCTATTTTTTTAAAAAAACATCAACCCTCCTTTAATGCAGTCAAAAAGGCGCCGGAGGTTTTTTAAGCAGAGGTTGGATGGACATCTGTCCTGGATGCTTTAGCCGTGATTCCTGCGTTGCAGGGGGTCGGACTAGATGACCGCTGGGGGTCCCCTTCCTACTTTAAAGATCCTCTGATTCTCTGACCAGCTAAGCCCCCGTGCTCTGAGCATGGCTGGTGCCGTTTGCCATCTTCCGTGACATCTCCACGAGCCCCAGTGACCTGATTCCGGTTTTTGCGGAGAGAGAGAGAGGCAGCGTACCCACGTTACTGAATCTTTCGAGGTCACCCGAACGAGGCTGCTCTCCCTGCAAACGGCGTGCGTTTACGCAACGTGAATCGGGGCAGCGACTAGGCCGCGGGCCGCTTGGGGTTTGGCGCTGACGCCAATAATGAGGATAATTCGAGGGTGGGAACGTGGAGTTCTGGTCCAAATCTCTGCCTTGCACTCGCCTCCTTTCCCCCTGCCCTCATCTCTCTAATTGTCCTGAGTCACCTATGGCCATTGATGGATCCCGGTTGCCGTGGCAATAGATGAATAGGGACCAAAGACTGGCCACGGAAAATGGAGCGAGGAAAAGGATGTTTAATGTTTTGTTATTATTATTTTCTATCTATCTATATTTGTTGCGCTGGAGACGAAGCCATTTGGTAGCAAATAAGAAAACGCTGTGAATGGGTGGCAGGCTTCTTTTCCATGCCTCGGAGGCCGGCAGGGGGTCCACGAGGGATAAAATAAAATAAACAAAAATTACAGGGTGGGCGCCGTCCTCAAGGTATTGTGCGAAGGGGTGTGTGTGTGTGTGTGCTTTTTGAGGAGAGAAAGGAGCGCCGCTTATTGTCCTGCCAGGCAGAACAAACGAAAGGATGTTGTGGGTTTGTAGGACACCAGTTGGTCTTTGTTGTTATTTTTTTGTGTGTGTGTGCGTGAGCCGGGAGGCGAATTGGTTTTTGTTCGAAATGTGTGTCGAGGAGGAGGAGGGGGCGGCGGGAAAAGCTCTGGGCCGCTCCCCACCCCACAACTGGAGGTGGTGGAGCCTCCATGGCCAGGAGCAATCAATCCCTGTTGGCCCTGGCCAAGCAACAGAGGGGCGGACCTGAGCCTAGTCATGGTCAGCCCATTGCTGCAGGTGCCAGGCTTGAGGTCAGCGGACACAGTTCAGCTGGTTTGGGAACACTTTGGTTTCCGCCTGAAAGTGGAGGCTGGTCTGTTAGGGCCTCCGGACACCCTAACTGTGCCCCCGAAGGACCAGGTGCGCAGCCTGGGGGTCATTTTGGACTCACAGCCATCCATGGAGGCGCAGGTCAGTTCTGTGTCCAGAGCGGCTGTCTGCCAGCTCCATCTGGTACGCAGGATGAGACCCTCCCTGCCCGCAGACTGTCTGGCCAGAGTGGTGCATGCTCTGGTTATCTCCCGCTTGGACTACTGCCATGCGCTCTCCGTGGGGCTACCTTTGAAGGTGAACCGGAAACTGCAACTAATCCAGAATGCGGCAGCTAGACTGGGGACTGGGAGCGGCCGCCGAGACCAAGTAACACCGGTCTTGAAAGACCTACATTGGCTCCCGGGACGTTTCCGAGCACAATTTGAAATGTTGGTGCTCACCTTGGAAGCCCAAAACGGCCCAGAATACCCGAAGGAGCGTCTCCACCCCCATCGTTCAGCCCGGACACTGAGGTCCAGCTCCGAGGGCCTTCTGGCGGTTCCCTCCCTGCGAGAAGCGAGGTTGCAGGGAACCAGGCAGAGGGCCTTCTCAGTGGTGGCACCCTCCCATCAGATATCAAGGAAATAAACAACTACACAAAGTTTAGGAGACATCTGAAACATGGGCACAGCCCATATTTTTCTTCGGCTTTTATTGGTTGGGGGCAGAACCTCAGGTTTTTATTGATTTGTATTGATTTCGGGGTTTCCAACCCCCTGCAATGCAGGAATCTCAGTTAAGCATCCATGACAGAAAGCCATCCAACCTCTGCTTAAAAACCTCCAAGGAAGGAGACCCCCCCCCCAGGGAATCCACCCCACTGTCAAACAGCTCTTACTGCCAGAAAGCTCTTGCCGATGTGTTGAGTCGATGTGTTGAGTCGGAATCTCCTCCCTTGCAACTTAGAGCCATGCGTTCGAGTCCTACCCCTCCGGTAGAAAACAAGCTTGTTCCATCTTCCATGCGACAGCCCTTCGGATATTTGACGAGGGCTCTCCTATATCTCCTTTCAGTCTCCTCTTCCAGAAGGCTCCACGGACCCAGCTCCTTCGACCGCTCCTCATCAGGCTTCAGCTGCCAAGATGGCGGTATCCAAACCGAGGCCCGCATCGGTCGTGGTGCGCGGGGTCCCTGCAAAAAAGCAGTTAAAAACCACTCCGCATCTAGCATGTCACAGTTGCCTAAAAATATTTAAGCAGTCCTCCGGGACTCTCAGCCATTCACAAGTGCTCACCAGAGGGGCGAGAGAGCCTGAGAATAACTAGTCATTTAGTCGTGTCCAACTCTTTGTGACCCCACGGACCAGAGCATGCCAGGCCCTCCTGTCTTCTGCTGCCTCCCGCAGTTTGGCCAAACTCATGCCAGTCGCTTCGAGAACACTGTCCCAACCATCTCATCCTCTGTCGTCCCCTTCTCCTTGTGCCCTCCATCTTTCCCAACATCAGGGTCTTTTCCAGGGAGTCTTCTCTTCTCATGAGGTATTGGAGCCTCAGCTTCAGGATCTGTCCTTCCAGTGAGCACTCAGGGCTGATTTCCTTCAGAATGGAGAGGTTTGATCTTCTTGCAGTCCATGGGACTCTCAAGAGTCTCCTCCAGCACCATAATTCAAAAGCATCAATTCTTCGGCGATCAGTCTTCTTTATGGTCCAGCTCTCACTTCCATACATCACTACTGGGAAAACCATAGCTTTAACTATACGGACCTTTGTCGGCAAGGTGATGTCTCTGCTTTTTAAGATGCTGTCTAGGTTTGTCATTGCTTTCCTCCCAAGAAGCAGGCGTCTTTTAATTTCGTGACTGCTGTCACCATCTGCAGTGATCATGGAGCCCAAGAAAGTCAAATCTCTCATGGAACTCTCAAGAGTCTCCTCCGGCACCAGAATTCAAAAGCATCCATTCTTCGGCGATCAGCCTTCTTCATGGTCCAGCTCTCACTTCCATACATCGCTGAGAATACCTACCCAGCGGGATATCTCAAAAAGGGCATTGGGGGCACCGCGCCATGAATTCTGCTCAGCCGCCCAAGGATGAGGGAAATTCCCTTGCAAAATTGGCATGGGTCTCGTCCGGCCTTTGTTCACGGCCCTCCAAAATGGCCTCCGGCGAAGGACACCAAGGTTTTATTTTGGGGAGGCACAGAAAGACGACCTCCCTGACATTTCCCCCCGTTGCCTGGTGATGCTTCGATCCCAAATTCTCCGCAGTGTTTTTCCCCATCCGTGGCTTTCGAAGCCTTCGCCAGCCTTTCGGGGGGGGGTTTCACCGTCTGGGGGGTTCGCCCCACGTGGCGTGTGCCCCCCAAGAAGAAAGGACAACAACGCCCCACCCTGTGATAAGCAGCAGAACCACACCCTTTTAAAGAACCACTTTGGAGATGGGCTGTCAGGCCCCATCGATCAGCGCCGACTCCCTCCGCCATCTTTCCCCCTCAATGAGCTGATCTCTTCCGACGTGGCATGGCTCCGGGAAGAGGGGCTCTCCGCCTGAGCCCGGCGTGGCTTGGCGGAGGAGCAGGGGGGGCGCCGTTGCTCTGCCAGGCCGTGGGGGGCTAATGCATCCTGACAAGGAGTGTGGTGTCAGCAGACAAGTTCCCCCCGTCCTGCTATCCCCACCACCTTCCCCGGGGTGAAGGCAAGGGCCTGGGCGGACGTCCTCGTGGCACACCCGAATTCCGGCGAAGAAACACCGACCATTTTTCCGTGGAACCTACCACTGTCGCTCTTATGCTTCACTGTATTATTATTATTATTATTATTAGGAACTGTGTTGCAACAGAAACATAAAGATCTGCCTTGCACTCGATCCATCCCCTCCAACGTTTCTCTCCTGAAAATAGGGACGTCCTATTCCATCCCCTCCAACGTTTCTCCCCTGAAAATAGGGACGTCCTATTCCATCCCCTCCAACGTTTCTCCCCTGAAAATAGGGACGTCCTATTCCATCCCCTCCAACGTTTCTCCCCTGAAAATAGGGACGTCCTATTCCATCCCCTCCAACGTTTCTCCCCTGAAAATAGGGACGTCCTATTCCATCCCCTCCAACGTTTCTCCCCTGAAAATAGGGACGTCCTATTCCATCCCCTCCAACGTTTCTCCCCTGAAAATAGGGACGTCCTATTCCATCCCCTCCAACATTTCTCCCCTGAAAATAGGGACGTCCTATTCCATCCCCTCCAACGTTTCTCCTGTGAAAATAAGTGGGACATTCCAGGATCAAATCAGAAACTGGGATGGCTTCTTTCAATCTGGGACTGTCCCTGGAAAATAGGGACACTTGGAGCGTCTGTCATGGTGTGTATTGGCTAGTGCCTGTGATTCTTCCTCCGACTCTGCGGGTTTTTCCTGCCTGCTGAACGTTTTTTGGCTGTTATTATCTTGGGCCAGAAATCCCCAATAAATATTAACTGACTACGTTGCCAAATAACTAGGTTGACCCGACTACCTCTGCTTGGAAAGTCTTGTTTAACAACACAAGATGCATTTTAATCCTGACAGTCCTCCAGCCCGTTTTGTTTTTTTAAAATTATTTTTACCGTGCTGGTGCATAAGTTCAGAGCTTCTCCGTTCGGGTGGGGGGGGGAAGGGACCCTAAATTCAGCTTTTTAGGATTTTCACGCCCGGCATGCGTTCGAGTCCCATTTCTGGCCTATTAAACCGTCTCTTCCACGAGTAACCATGCAACTTTAATGCCTCGTAGTTGCTGAAATATTCATGGCGTCATCAGAGCAAAGGAATGTTTAAGTTGCATGAAAAGCTTTCTGCTATTCCCCCCCTCCCTTTTTGCATGAATTATTTCACCCCGCACATTTTTAACAAGGATCCCGTTGCGGCAGAGAAACGGGGAGGTGGTGGTTTGTGGGGAACCGCAAGGTGCGTTTTCGAAAAGGGATGGCGCTGTTACATTAGAGTACAGTTCCATGCATGCAATCATAGAATCTTAAGAGTTGGAAGGGACCCCCAGAGGTCATCTAGTCCAACCCTCTTCAACGCGGGGAATCTCGACCAAAGCATCCAGTGTGGTGTAGTGGTTAAGAGCGGTGGACTCGTAATCTGGTGAACCGGGTTCGCGTCTCCGCTCCTCCACATGCAGCATGGGTTTCTGAAAAATAAGTCATGTCAGACCAATCTGATCTCATTTTTTGACAGAATTACAAGCCTGGTAGATGAAGGGAACGCTGTGGATGTAGCCTATCTTGATTTCAGCAAGGCCTTTGACAAGGTGCCCCATGATATTCTTGTAAAGAAGCTGGTAAAATGCGGACTAGACAATGCTACCATTCAGTGGATTTGTAACTGGCTGACTGACCGAACCCAAAGGGTACTCATTAATGGCTCCTCTTCATCCTGGAGAGAAGTGACTAGTGGGGTGCCACAGGGTTCTGTCTTGGGCCCAGTCTTATTCAACATCTTCATCAATGACTTGGATGATGGGCTTGAGGGCATCCTGATCAAGTTTGCAGATGACACCAAATTGGGAGGGGTGGCTAATACCCCAGAGGACAGGATCACACTTCAAAATGACCTTAACAGATTAGAGAACTGGGCCAAAGCAAACAAGATGAATTTTAACAGGGAGAAATGTAAAGTACTACACTTGGGCAAAAAAAATGAAAGGCACAAATACAGGATGGGTGACACCTGGCTTGAGAGCAGTACATGTGAAAAGGATCTAGGAGTCTTGGTAGACCATAAACTTGACATGAGTCAACAGTGTGATGCAGCAGCTAAAAAAGCCAATGCAATTCTGGGCTGCATCAATAGGAGTATAGCATCTAGATCAAGGGAAGTAATAGTACCACTGTATTCTGCTCTGGTCAGACCTCACCTGGAATACTGTGTCCAGTTCTGGGCACCACAGTTCAAGAAGGATACTGACAAGCTGGAACGTGTCCAGAGGAGGGCAACCAAAATGGTCCAAGGCCTGGAAACGATGCCTTATGAGGAACGGCTTAGGGAGCTGGGTATGTTTAGCCTGGAGAAGAGAAGGTTAAGGGGTGATATGATAGCCATGTTCAAATATATCAAAGGATGTCATATAGAGGAGGGAGAAAGGTTGTTTTCTGCTGCTCCAGAGAAGCGGACACGGAGCAATGGATTCAAACTACAAGAAAGAAGATTCCACCTAAACATTAGGAAGAACTTCCTGACAGTAAGAGCTGTTCGACAGTGGAATTTGCTGCCAAGGAGTGTGGTGGAGTCTCCTTCTTTGGAGGTCTTTAAGCAGAGGCTTGACAGCCATCTGTCAGGAATGCTTTGATGGTGTTTCCTGCTTGGCAGGGGGTTGGACTGGATGGCCCTTGGGGTCTCTTCCAACTCTAGGATTCTGTGATTCTGTGATTCTATAAGTTCTTCCTGATGTTGAGTCAGAATCTCCTTTCTCGTAACTTGAAGCCATGGGTTCAAGTTCTAAACACCAGAGCAGACATTCCGGGGTCAAATCAGAAACCGAGACGGCTTCTTTAAATCCAGGACTGTCCCTGGAAAATAGGATCTTGGGGGGGGGGGACTGAGGGGACCGCTGCCCCTAAGAGCGGACTCCTATGCCAGGGGGGCATCTGCCCTCTTTGCCAACCCCTTGTGCATCTTCTCCCCCCCCCATGCGTTTCCTGTACACATTATCAGCCAAACCAGGAAACAATGCTCCGCGCAACTCATCCTCGAAGCATCCTTAACCGTTGCGGAGCCACAAGAGTTTGAGATCTATGTGGGGTTGTGCGATGGGAGCATGTTTTGCAGGGGTGGGGGGGTGGGGAGAGCCAAGAGGGTTTGCCAGCCCGCCCCCCCCCCGCCGCCCTCCCGACACCGGAAAGCTCTTTGCCAGCGTCTCGGGCCTAATGGAAAAGTCGTGTCGGATTAGCCCAGCCGCGGTGAGGGACCCATCTGCCTGCTTGTGGGCCGCCCCGAGGGGGTGGCGTCGCAGGGGGGGCAGCCATGCGTGATGGCAGATCTGGGCCACTGTGCCAGGGCGCGAGCGGAGAATGCGAGACCCGCACTGCGGTGGGAACAGTGGTGGGGGAAGGCGCGGCCGCTCCATCTCTGACCGAAAAATGTGCCTCTAAAGCCCACGCAATTGTGTTGCTTCTCGTTTCATTGCGCCGGCTCTTTTCCCCATCTATGCGCAGAGTTGGAAGGCACCCCGAGAGTATTCTAGACTGACCCCCTCCAGATTTAGGTTGAATCCTGACAAGACAGGAGTACTGTTTTTGGGTGTGGGTGTGGGGGACTCCCTGGTCCTGAATGGGGCGACTGTGCTCCTGAAGGACCAGGTGCGCAGCCTGGGGGTCATTTTGGACTCACCGCTGTCCATGGAGGTGCAGGTCAGTTCTGTGTCCAGGGTGGCTCCATCTGGGACGCAGGATGAGACCCTCCCTGCCCGCAGACTGTCTGGCCAGAGTGGTGCATGCTCTGGTTATCTCCCGCTTGGACTACTGCCATGCGCTCTCCGTGGGGCTCCCTTTGAAGGTGACCCGGAAACTACAACTAATCCAGAATGCGGCAGCCAGACTGGGGACTGGGAGCGGCCGCCGAGACCACATATAACACCGGTCCTGAAAGACCTCCATTGGCTCCCAGGACGTTTCCGAGCACAATTCAAAGTGTTGGTGCTGACCTTGAAAGCCCTAAACGGCCCAGTAGACCTGAAAGAGCGTCTCCACCCCGGACACCGGGGTCCATCTCCCGAGGGCCTTCTGGCGGTTCCCTCCCTGCGAGAAGCGAGGTTACAGGGAACCAGGCAGAGGGCCTTCTCGGTGGTGGCGCCCTCCCGTCAGATGTCAAGGAAATAAACAACTATCTGACTTTTAGAAGATATCTGAAGGCAGCCCTGTATGGGGAGGTTTTAATGTTGATGGACACCCAACCCCCTCCCCGATGATCTCTCCCAACAGGTTGGTGTAGATCAGGGGTGGTCAACTCCCAAGAGACTGCGATCTACTCACAGAGTTAAAAACTAGCAGTGATCTACCTCCTTTTCAGTTCAAAGTTGTTGTGTTTTTCCAGGGAGGAGGTAGAATGTTGAGTGAAATATATGAAAGATTTTGGAGTGAAATATATGAAAGATTAAAGAAAGATTAAAGAAGACGCTTAATTGTACGTTTGGGGGGAAAACCAGAGCTCTTCTTATCAAGTATAACTCCTGAAAATATTCCGGAGGATAGGAAAAAATATTCTGTGGAATGCGTGCGCAGCAGCCAGGTTACTCATAGCCCAAAATCGGAAAAAGGAGAAAATACCAACAATTCAAGAATGGTTGATTAAATTGGTGGAATTTGTGAATTTGGCTAAGTTGACGGCAGCAATTTCGAAATATATCAAAACAAAGATCTAAGGCTGAGTGGAAATGTGTGGAAGACTATCTGAAAAAAGAAGGTATAAGAACGGATTTGGTGATTTGCTTAGATTGAGATATATGTGGGGAGATTTATATTAAAATGTGAGCTATTTATTTAGTTATATATTTTTCAATTATTGTATAAGGTATAGCAAGTTTTGTTTTATTATTAAGGGAAGCGATATACAGACAATTGGAAGCCAATTTTAATTTGCTTTTTTCCGTGTGTTTTTTCATATATTAATTTTTGTGGGAGCTTTTTGTTGTTGTTTTTTTTGGTTTATTTGTTTCTATCGGTTGATTTGATACGGTTGTATTTTATAACTTTGAAATTAAATAAAGCTATTTTAAAATCTAGAAAAAGAAAAAGAAAAAAAGGGGGGAAATGTTGAGCTTTTTTATAGGGGGGGCCACAGTTGTTCAGCTTCTTTGGGGGACCCAGTGATCTACCAGTGATCTACTGCAGACCAGTAGATCACAATCTATGTGCTGGATATGCCTGGTGTAGATGTTAAAAAGCATGGAGGAGAGGACGGAGCCCTGGGGCACCCGAGAGCCTGGCGAGAACCCAGAGCAGTTTCAGGTCGGAAGCGGGCCGCAGTGGAACGGAAGCGTCGCTGCGTGTGATCGGACGAGGGCGGGGAAATATTTTGACTGCGAAATAGCTTTCTCTTTCCCTCCCCTGTTCCCTGCTGCCGTCGCCCAGGTTGCGAGGGCAGCAGTATCTAGCTGCGGTATCCGGCTCCTGGCTTGGCTCCGCCGAGAAATGAGTTCAGCACGCGGCTGCCATGTGCGTAGCCGCCCCTCCCCTTGGCAGCCCCAGTTATCGCAAGGCTTGTGCGGCGAATGAACGGCTAGCTTTGCCGTAGCAACCCAGCCGGAGCTCAGCTCTCCGTTAGGGAGGAATCGAGGGGAGGCAAAACAACAGCGCTTCCGAGCGCAACACACGGGGGAAACTAGGCCAAATGAAAGTGTAACAGCTGTTTCCAAGCCTCCAACATTTCTCCTGTGAAAATAGGGACGCCCCATTCCGTAATCATCATCATAATCATCATGATAATAATAATTTTATTATCTATACCCCTGCCCATCTGGCTGGGTTGCCCCAGCCGCTCTGGGCAGCTTCCAACATATATAAAAACACAATGAAACAATAAATTAAAAAAACCTCTTCCTTCTACAAGACTGCCTATGGATGCTTCTAAAGGTTGTCTAGTAACTCATTTCCTTTGCTTGGCAGTCGCATAACTCCATCCTCTGTTTCTCCCCTGAAAATAGGGACGTCCTATTCCATCCCCTCCAACGTTTCTCCCCTGAAAATAGGGACGTCCTATTCCATCCCCTCCAACGTTTCTCCCTGAAAATAGGGACGTCCTATTCCATCCCCTCCAACGTTTCTCCCCGTGAAAATAGGGACGTCCTATTCCATCCCCTCCAACGTTTCTCCCCTGAAAATAGGGACGTCCTATTCCATCCCCTCCAACGTTTCTCCCCTGAAAATAGGGACGTCCTATTCCATCCCCTCCAACGTTTCTCCCCTGAAAATAGGGACGTCCTATTCCATCCCCTCCAACGTTTCTCCCCTGAAAATAGGGACGTCCTATTCCATCCCCTCCAACGTTTCTCCCCTGAAAATAGGGACGTCCTATTCCATCCCCTCCAACGTTTCTCCCCTGAAAATAGGGATGTCCTATTCCATCCCCTCCAACGTTTCTCCCCTGAAAATAGGGACGTCCTATTCCATCCCCTCCAACGTTTCTCCCCTGAAAATAGGGACGTCCTATTCCATCCCCTCCAACGTTTCTCCCCTGAAAATAGGGACGTCCTATTCCATCCCCTCCAACGTTTCTCCCCTGAAAATAGGGACGTCCTATTCCATCCCCTCCAACGTTTCTCCCCTGAAAATAGGGACGTCCTATTCCATCCCCTCCAACGTTTCTCCCCTGAAAATAGGGACGTCCTATTCCATCCCCTCCAACGTTTCTCCCCTGAAAATAGGGACGTCCTATTCCATCCCCTCCAACGTTTCTCCCCTGAAAATAGGGACGTCCTATTCCATCCCCTCCAACGTTTCTCCCCTGAAAATAGGGACGTCCTATTCCATCCCCTCCAACGTTTCTCCCCTGAAAATAGGGACGTCCTATTCCATCCCCTCCAACGTTTCTCCCCTGAAAATAGGGACGTCCTATTCCATCCCCTCCAACGTTTCTCCCCTGAAAATAGGGACGTCCTATTCCATCCCCTCCAACGTTTCTCCTGAAAATAGGGACGTCCTATTCCATCCCCTCCAACGTTTCTCCTGTGAAAATAGGGACGTCCTAAGGAAAAGCAGGACATTCCGGGATCAAATCAGAAACCGGGACGGCATCTGCGAATTCGGGTCTGGAAAATAGGGGTACTCGGAGGGTCTGCTGTTATAGGCATTCCACAAAGCAGTCCGAATTTCATAGTTTTGCGGACGGGGAGTTTTCCGCCCTCCGTGGCCATGTAGGGCAGGAAATTATTCATCGCCTGCAGAAAAGATAAACCCAAGCCATTTCCACTGTCCTCCATCGCTCGCTGCCGCTTCCCATTGGCTGAGGCTGCTCTGATGTCACAGAAGGTTCCTCCCGAATTCGCCGGAGGGTATTGTCGGAAAACAGGAAGTCACGGGATACGAATTCAGGCTTAGCAAATTTCGGGACATATCCGTTCCACGCTTGATTCAGTTGGTTCCTGCCGCTTCTCGAAAAACGTGTCAGAGTCGAGATGAGTTTTAAGGTCTTGTTTCATAAGCGCTGGACTTTGCTCTCGGAGATGGAGCTTGTAAAAGAAATGGTTATTATATGCCGGTTTTACAAGGAGGATGGAAACACAGCGTGTGCCACCGCCCTAAAGAGCCCGTATATTCGCACCAAAGAGGGGGAAATCTACACAGTACTTTTTTCTTTAAAAAAAAAAGTTTTGCGGTACTGTCATTTAGACTCAAGAAAATGACAGTTTTGTTTTTTAAGAATTTATTGATTTTCCACAATAAACAGCAAATATTTATGGAATTTTTTATATTAATGAGGTTAGAAATAAGTTAATTGTAAGGAGTTAGATGTTATAGGATTTGGATAAAGTATAATGGTGAATGATTGACAATTTTGTTACAAAGTTACTAAAGTAAATTAGAACTGAATGCAGACGAGAGAACGTGGGAGGTCCCTAATTATGATTTGAAATTAGATTTAAATAATTAGTTTCCAGTGTTTGTACATTTCTGTGTCAGGTATGTATAAGTTTTTCTTTTGTTTTTGTATGTTTTTGTTTATTGTAATTGTAATGTTGTTGTATTTGTTTTTGTGTGGAAAATGACAGTTTTATCGTTCGAATCGGAAAAAATAAATAAATACAGCAAATGGACAGAAGTACAAAGGTTCACAAAATGTTTAGGGGTATGCGTCCCACCCCCCACCCCCCCAAAAAAAGGATCTACAAAACCTCACAGGCCCTTCAGGGGGTGTGGGGATGGGAGCCAGGACAGAGAAGAGATGGGGCCAGACAGGGAAGGGACCCCCACGGAGGGATCTCCGAGGAACCCCCTCCGCCTTCTGCAACTTTCCACGAAGCAAGGTCATTTTCTCTTTCAAAGCGGACGACTGCAGAGTCGGTGGTTTGGCTATATATACCTCTAAGCCATAGCATGGTGTCTTTCCAAAGTCCTGGCCAAAGAAGGGCTTACAGGGCCCAGGATAGCTCTCGGGAAACCTCAATTAGAAAGGATCAGTAGAGCACTGTGTTAATGCACAATCTCTTTCACCCTCTCCGGAGAGGGATTAACCCACCCTAAGGTCAGCTGGGGGGGGGGGTGGTCCTGGTCCTGCGTGTTCGTTCGTAGAGATTTGGCCGGTTTCTGTTTTTATGTACAATGGTGCCTTGGTTCCCAAACGCCTTGGTTCCCAAACACCAAAAACCCGGAAGCGAGTGTTCCGTTTTCCCAACGTTTTTCAGAAGCCGGACGTCCGACGCAGCTGTCGGCTATTGTTCCCGGGGCGCCTGCGCCAAACAGAAGCCGTGCCTCGGTTTCCGAACATTTTGGAAGTCAAACGGATTTCCGGAACGGGTTAAGTTTGGCGTTTTTCTTTTCGCTATTTATTTTGAGTTTTCGTTTTTGAGGCTTTTCCGGTTCATTTCTTTTTGCGACTGTGTGTGGAAACCAGTTCGGCTCCTGACTGATTGTGCGACTGCGGAAATCGATAAAAGCCCCTCATCCAAACAATGACCATCACCGGTGCAAGGAAGGGAAAAAATAATAATTTTAATTTTTATCATCTGCAATACTGTCTTATTTATTTTATAGCACAGTACATTGATTATTGCTTTCATTTTACGGATCGATGGTCTCGTTAGATAGTAAAATTCATGTTAAATTGCTGTTTTAGGGGTTGTTTTTAACAAGTCTGGGAACGGATTAATCCATTTTGCATTACTTTCTATGGGAAAGAAGCGTGCCTTGGTTTTGGAACGTTTTGGTTTTGGAACGGACTTAGGTTTGAGAAGGGATTAAGTTTGAGAACCAATGGACCACTGCATTTAGTTTTCATTTTACATTCTGGGGCTAACGAAACGCCATTCCGGGTCATAGGGCCAGCAGGACTAAACCGCTTCTGGTGCAACGGGACACCGTGATGGAAACCAGAGCGCACACGGAAACACCGTTTACCTTCCCGCCAGAGTGGTACCTATTTATCTACTTGCACTTTGACGTGCTTTCGAACTGCTAGGTGGGCAGGAGCTGGGACCGAGCAACAGGAGCTCACCCTGTTGCGGGGATTCGAACCGCCAACCTTCTGATCGGCAAGCCCTAGGCTCTGCAGTTTAACCCACAGCGCCACCCGCACGTCCCTACCTTTACCGTTACAATGTGCAAAAGAAACACTGAATGCCCTACAGGTGCATATGGGCTTCGACTCCTATTGTTGTCGAGGGAGGAGAGCATCCTGGGTGGGTTGGATCCTGTTTGGGCTCTGTGTGGCTTCCCGCTAGGGCACCTGGGTGCCTGCTGAGAGGAGCTGGGATCCTTTAGGCCCAGCAGGAATATACCGGTCTTGTTTTTTATCGCCATTGCTGCCAACAACCTCTGCCCTAGTGACACTTTGCCCAAACTATTTCCGACGCCTTGCTTTAGCAGCTCAGCTTAATCGGATCAGCCGCCGTTTGGAACACCCAGGGAGAACATAGCAGCACATGAGCATCTGCAATGCATTGGTGTGTGTGTTTGTGTGTGTGTGTGCTTGTGTGTGTGCAGAAATCATTTCTGATTTGCAATCCCTTCGGGGCAGAGAACCTTCCCCTTACAACGCATTGCGTCAAAGGACATGCGCTGAATACATAGCTAAAATCCTCCCTCTTCGCCTTGTTTCCTCCGTTTATATCCTGGCCCTTTCCTCCCAAGAGCTTAGGCTGGTGTGCCCAGGTTCTCGGGGCGCTCGACAACATTTGGGGGGCCCTGGGACTTTTTGAAACTCTTCTCCCCCAAATGACCCTGTGTGGTAGGCTAGGACCAGTGTCACCCGGTCAGCTTTATGGCTGAGTAGGGATTGGAACCCGAGTCTCCCAGGTGCTCACCATTACGGCACCCCACTGGCTCCCCTTTATTTTATATTTATATCCAACCATTCCTCAAGGCAACAAATAAAAACTTGCTTATTTTTTAGCACATGAGGCTGGTTAGGCTGAGAGGCAGCGACTTGCCCAAGGTCTCTCTCAAGGTCTCCCTCCCTCTCTCCCTCCCTCCCTCTCTCTCTCTCTCTCTCTCTCCCTTCCTTCCTTCTCTCTCTTCCCTCCTTCCCTCCCTCTCTCTCTCTCTCTCTCTCTCTTTCTCTTTCTCTTCCTTCCCTCCCTCCTCTCCTTCCTCTTCCTTCTTCCTTCCTTCCTTCCTTCTCTCTCTCTCTCTCCCTTCCTCCTTCCTTCCTTCCTTCCTTCCTCTCTCTTTCTCCTCTTCTTCTTCCTTCCTTTCCTCCTTCCTTCCTTCCTTCCTTCCTTCCTTCCTTCCTTCTCTTCCTTCTCTCTCTCTCTCTCTCCTTCCTTCCTTCTCTCTCTCTTTCGTTCTCTCTCTTTTCTTTTTCTCTCTCCTTCCATCTCTTCTTCCATCCTTCCTTCCAGTCAAGTGGGGTCCTTCCTTCCTTCTCTCTCAGTCCTTCCTTCCTTCTCTCTCTCTCCTTCCTTCCTTCCTCTCCTCCTTCCTTCCTTCCTTCCTTCCTTCCTTCTCCTCTCTCTTCCTTCTCTTCCTTCCTTCTCTCCTCCTTCCTTCCTTCCTTCTTCTTCCTTCCTTCCTTCCTTCCTTCCTTCTTCTTTCCTTCCTTCCTTCCTTCCTTCCTTCCTTCTTCTTCTTTCTTTCCTTCTTCTTCCTTCCTTCCTTCCTTTTCCTTCCTTCCTTCCTTCCTTCCTTCCTTCCTTCCTTTTCCTCTCTCTCTTTCCTTCCCTCTTCCCTCTCTTTCCCCCAAATGAAAACTGACATGGAAGGGTTTCACATCCTTCCACCCCCCCAACCCAGAAGCAGCATCACAGAGCAGGTGGCGCTGCTGCTTGCCTCCCCCCCGCCCTGCACCCAGAAAGTCCTGCCTCCTCCTCCTCCGCCGCCGCCCCCCTCCTCCTTTCCTCTGGCTCAGGAGAGCTGGGCCCTGATTTAGATACAGCTGCTGCTGCTGCTGCTTCCAGCCCCACGTAACTGGCAGATAGCAAATTACATAAGCTCCCAAATAGGCTTATAAACACAAGGTGGCTGTTTGCATTTCTTTCCCTGCCTTCCGCCGCTGCCTCAAATCGAGAAGGCGGCCAGGTACATCGTAAAAACCTTATTATAAACCTCTGTACCGGTACAGCAAATATTTTTTAAATTTCCAATCGGGGTCAGAGGCTGGAAGCGTCTCGGCTGCACCGAAAAAAGCAAATTTAACGATTATTTGTTCAGGGGGCTTTCCACTCTTGGCGGTGGGGGGGGGTGGGGAGCTGCCTTCTACTGAGTCCTATTTCCCACTCTGACTGGCAGCAGTTCTCAACCAGACCTGGGTCCTTTTAAAACAGAGCCAGCGAAGGCGGTGAAGGTCCTGTGTGAGTGCCTGGAGGCGGTTGGAGGATGGGTGGCGGCTAACAGGTTGAGGTTGAATCCTGACAAGACAGGAGTACTGTTTTTGGGTATGGGTGTGGGGGACTCCCTGGTCCTGAATGGGGTGACTGTTCCCCCGAAGGACCAGGTGCGCAGCCTGGGGGTCATTTTGGACTCACAGCTGTCCATGGAGGCGCAGGTCAGTTCTGTGTCCAGGGCGGCTCCATCTGGGACGCAGGATGAGACCCTCCCTGCCTGCGCACTGTCTGGCCAGAGTGGTGCATGCTCTGGTTATCTCCCGCTTGGACTACTGCCATGCGCTCTCCGTGGGGCTCCCTTTGAAGGTGACCCGGAAACTGCAACTAATCCAGAATGCGGCAGCCAGACTGGGGACTGGGAGCGGCCGAGACCATATAACACCGGTCCTGAAAGACCTACATTGGCTCCCAGGACGTTTCCGAGCACAATTCAAAGTGTTGGTGCTGACCTTGAAAGCCCTAAACGGCCCTGTATCCCTGAAGGAGCATCTCCACCCCCATCATTCAGCCCGGACACCAGGGTCCATCTCCCGAGGGCCTTCTGGCGGTTCCCTCCCTGCAAGAAGCAAGGTTGCAGGGAACCAGGCAGAGGGCCTTCTCGGTGGTGGCGCCCTCCCATCAGATGTCAAGGAAATAAACAACTACCTGACTTTTAGAAGACACCTGAAGGCAGCCCTGTTTAGGGAAGTTTTTAATGTTTGATGTTTTGTTTTTAATATTTTGTTGGAAGCCCTCAGAGTGGCTGGGGAAACCCAGCCAGATGGGCAGGGTAATAATAATAATAATAATAATAATAATAATAATAATAATAATAATATATCTTATTCTTATTGCTTCATGGTCGCAGAATCATAGAATTGTAGAGTTGGAAGGGACCCCCAACGGTCATCCAGTCCAACCCCCCCTGCAATGCAGGAATCTCAGCTAAAGCACCCCGGACTGATGGCCCTCCAACCTCTGCTTAAAAACCTCCAAGGAAGGAGAGTCGGCCACCTTCCACCCTTCGGCCGAACAGCTCTTACTGAAGGTTCTTGCTGAGTCGGAACCTTGCTTCTTGTCACGTGAAGCCATGGGTTCGAATCCCACCTTACGGAGCAGGAGGAAACGAGTTTGTTGGCTGCACCGCCTTCTGGGGTCAACTCCTGAAGTCTGCAGGCAGAGCAAAAATTAAAAATAACATTTTTTCCTTTGTACAATAGGCTGGCTTCTGCACACCTTCAGTCAGGCAAAAAACAGAGGGCATAGGGCCATATCCCCAGGGCCGGATGGAGAGGTTCAGAGGGCCGCTCGGACGTTCTCCACACCTGAGGAAGGAGGTAAGAACCAGGGCTGTACTCTGTGCGAGGGCAGCTTTGGCCTGAGCCGAAACGATACTCCCTTTTTTTCTTTTTGGAGCCTGCAAATTTGCTCATCTTTGTCGAGAAGTTCCCGGAGAAGGAGAGAAGGAGGATTCCCCTTTTTGAGATTAACTTGGCCGTGACTTGGGGAGTTTAATGATAGCGGCGGAGGGTGCAAATATGATTAAAAGCAAATATGATCTGGGGGAGGGTTGCAACATTTTTTGATCCAGCCCAAACAGCTACAGGAGGCTGGGGGCAAAGCATCGCCCTCCCTCCCTTCCATTTTTATCTGTTTCAGAGGAACGGAGAATTATCTCACTGCCGTTTCCAACCCTTATTTATTCCACTAGTGCAGACATAGGCAAACTCGGCCTTCCAGCTGTTTTTGGACTACAACTCCCATCATCCCTAGCTAACAGGACCAGGGATGATGGAATTGTAGTCCCAAAACATCTGGAGGGCCGAGTCTGTCTATGCCTGCGCTAGAGAATTTATTCGAACCGATTAGGACTTGCATTGGAGAAACAGACGCACAAACCGGGGAGGGAATTCCGGAATTGCGATTCTGGTGTAGCAGTTAGCGTGTCAGGCCGGGACCTGGGTGTCCTGGGTTCAAATCCCGACTCAGCCACAAAGCCGAAGGGGTTTTTTGGGCTAGATGACCCTGGGGTTACCCTTCCGGTTCGAGGATTCGCTGGGCGAACTCAGCACGGCCTCTCTCTCTCTCGCAGCCCGGCCTACCTCACAAGGTCGTCGCGGGGGCCGAACGGGGCGGAGGGGGGGACCACGAGCTCCTTGGAGGAGAAGCGGGGATACGAAGAAGGCAAGAAATAAAGACGTAATGGGGGAAATTGCAAAGCCCCGACTCTCCGTACCAGAGGCCCTGTTTCCACCTGGAAATGTTGCAGGGCCTTCGATGGCTCCGGCGGCGGCAGAGCCGAGGGGAAAGTGCGTAAGCCGATCCCCCCCCCCCGTCTGGAGCGAAAATAAAGAGAGGGGAGGGGGAAATACGGAAAGCGCCCGTTTCCTAGCAAACTGGCCCACTAACCTACTTCTGTGCATAATCACAGGCAAGGCACTATCTGCAGCAGCTGTTAGGTTTGGAGAGAGAGAGAGAGTGAGAGAGAGGAAGGGCGTTGGGAGTGCAGAAGAAAAGGAAAAGGAGATTGGGAATTTGCAGAGGAGGGGGGTGGGCCCGGCCCCACCTGGACTGACCTCCGCAAAAGAGGTTTTAAGGGGAGACCGCTTTGGCTTGTAGGATAGGAGACCAGAGCCCTGTTCCCCACAAGGGCCAAGCACATACCTAAACGCTCGCCGTGAACGTATTTTCGCAGGGACGGGTTCGCAGAAGCCGTCCCGGTTCCCGATTTGATCCCGCAAACGGCCCGCTTTCCCTTAGGACCGTCCGGCTGTGATCTATGACTTCCCTCGATCGGACTGACTCCTCGGCTGAGAACGCGGACTCGCTCAGAGACACTCGCCTAGCCTCGGCTTGAGAACGCAGACTCGCTCAGAGACGCAACGAGCCGCTTATCGCACACACGCACACCCCTTCCCTTTCGTGGTTTGGGAACGGGCCGCACGCCTGGCCCCTTTCCAGCCCTTTAATCCTCTTTCCCCTCCCCTCCGCAGTCCCCACCCTGAGGAGCTATGCTGGAGGGACGGTTCCCGGATATATATATGACGTGGGGAACATGACTCAAGCACACTCAAACACGCACTTGTGTTCACCGGCCTTGTCTCTGTCAGGCCCTTTGGCTCAGCCAATCGAAGCTGCCTTAACCACTAGGCCTTTCTCCCCCCTTGCCATCGTGCCTTCGAGCTGCAAGAAGGAAGATTCCGACTCAACTTTCTGAGGTTCGGCCGTGGGATCGAAGGTGGCCGACTCTCCTTCCTCGGAGGTTTTCAAGCAGCGGTTGGACTGGATGACCTTTGGGGGTCCCTTTCAACTCTACAATTCTATGATTATATGACCGTCAAGCAATAATAATAATAATAATAAATTTATACTCCGCCCACCCGGCTGGGTTTCCGCAGCCACACTTGGAAGCTCCCAACAGAATATTACAGATAGGAGAAAACAATCTGACATTGTTAAACAGTAATCCTGCGCTTGTAAAATCAAATAAAAATTTATTTCACAAATTAAAAAATAAATACCCAGCGGCCGAAACGACCAAGGTGATAGAGTGGCACCCCTACGAGGAGAGGCCGCAGCGTTTCACAGAACCATAGAATTGTAGGCTTGGATTTTGGGAATCGATATACAAGAAACTAAAGAAGATGTTTAAATACACCTTTCCCAAAAAGCCCGAGGCTTTTTTGCTGGGCTTGATGGGAGAAGAAATAGCTAAGAAGGACCAAAGATTGTTCATGTATGCGACAACTGCTGCAAGAATACTTCTTGCCCGAAAGTGGAAATTACAGGAATCACCAACGATTGACAAGTGGCAGACGAAGATGGTTTGCAAAACTGACCGGCAGGATCAGAAACCAGGACAACTCAAGGTTTCGAAGAGATTGGAGTAAATTTGTGGATTATTTAAGATCGTACCAAGGAAGTTTAAAAACACTAGTAGGATTGGAGTAAACCTTTGACACAGCTCAATAGATTGAAGTGGTAAAAACTGCACGATGAGAATGGACTAGAAAACCTGCTGACGAGAGGGAGGGCATTCGCAGCTCGGCAGAGCGTAGATTTATGTATGTATATGTGTAGTTGTTTAATTGGATGTAATTTGATTTAATTGGAAAATAATAAAAATTATTGCAAAAAAAAAAAAGAATTGTAGAGTCGGGAAGGGTCATCGCAGCACCCAACCCTTTGCAACGCAGGAATTGTTCGCCCAGTGCGGGACTCGAACCCGCGACCCTGGGATCCAGAGTCTACCGAATGAGCTACTTATCCCTCGCGAGTTGCGGCTCCCTAGTCTAGAAAAAGAGTCAAGGCGACGGACGTTTATAAAACGGTGCTATAAAATGATACTATAGGGACTTCCCTTTTTATTATTATTATTATTATTATTATTATTATTATTATTATTATTATTATATCATCATTATTAACCAGCCACTCTGCTGGGCGGCTTCCTACATAAATAAAAACATTATGAAACTTCCCTAACAGGGCTGCCTTCAGATGTCTTCTAAAGGTTCTATAATGACTTATGTGCCCTAATGGAGCCTCCGTGTGCAGAGGCAGTCTATCTCGATTTCTTTGGTTTTTAGCGGTTTTTTTGGCCACTGGGAGGAAAGGATACTGGACTGGATGGGCCAGTGGCCTTATCCAGGATGCTCTCCTGACATCCTTCTCCATCGCTCTTCTCTGTGTCATCCCTAATCCTGTTGTTATTATTACGAGAGGCACAGATTCACCGCCGGGGCCAAGGGAGTCTTCTGCATCCCAGCCGTGACGGACCATTCTTTTCTCAAAAGAAAAACAGTGCAAGGAATCTCTCTACGCACGTCATTGTCTGACGGCAACCCTAATTAACTGGCATTTACCGTGTTTCGTGCCACGCCCGTACAGGCAATTTTCATTTTTTTTTTCCTTTTCCAAAAGGAGGAGGAGGAGGAAATCGCAATATGTAATCAGGGAATTTTTTCCATTTGGCACCTCCTCATTCCTTTCGGTGCCCTAGTTTACGGAAGACGGTCCTCTTGTCTGAAGGTAATGTTTCAAAAGCAGATCGGGCGCTTGGTTTAGGCCACATGATGCCGACACGGGCTGGCAGCAGCTCCTGTTCCCCGGGGTTTCGACGCGTGTTGAGCATGGGGTGCTGTAAATGCAAAACGGACTTAAAAATAAAGTCACACACACACACACACACAGAGTCCTCATGATTCTGGGTAAAGGGCCTAGCTAGGCCAGCACTGCCTACACAGACCGGCAGCAGCTCCCAAGGTCTCCGCCCCATCGCTGCCCGCAGATGCCGGGGACATTCAACATGCAAAGCAGATGTAACGATAACAATTAGAATAATAATAACAACAGCGGCGTTGAGCTCAATTCCTCGCGTTGTCTACGCAGAACAAAACCCAATTTAAATTAATGGATCCAATTACGCCCGCCTGAGCTGTGTCCATTAATAAGGCCTACTCTCGAGTAGGGCTAAATGTCCGAGGCAACTTCTGTGCAACCAGGACGGGCATGTAGGTCACTCCCTATCGGTCTTCCCTGTTATGTAATTCCATTTCGGTTACAGTGAAAATATTTCGACCTTTGCACCGAGTTACTGTAAATTAATACATGTGGCTCGTTCCACCCTTTTTCTTTCGGCCGCCTTGCATTTTTTTTCGTAAAAGAGTGCGGGTGTCGATCCTTCCGCCTTCATGCACAAAGGCCAGGGCCAGATTTAGCTTTGATGCGGCCCTCAGCTCCTCAAGGTCATGGGGCTGGAGCCCTTTCTATGTCCAGCTGTCCTTTGCCAACAAGAAATTGCCGCTGTTTTTTTTATTAAAAAAAAATAAAATTTTTATTAAACAACAAAATCACAACACATCATATACGTAACTCAATAAAACACATAATGATTTCACAATACAAAAACACACACACTTCTACATACAGCCCATACACAATTTAACAATACTAGGGGGGGGAAAGAATAGTCCTAGAAAGGAACGAAAAGAAAGGGGGAGAATAAAGAGGGAATAGAGGGGAGAAATAAGGGAGAGGGGAAGGGAAGGGGAGAAAAGGAAGAAAGGAAATCTACATTGAAATTACAATTTACAACATTAATATACAATTAATATACAAATAAACAAATTTGACTTCCGTTTGTACTCTTTGTTCCTTTATCTTAACCTTTATCTTTGTTCCTTTATCTTTTTTTTTTTTAAAAGAAAAAAAAAGAAATTGCCACTGTTTTTTGTGTGTGGAATATATGCTATATGGTCATTGATGGACCTCACAGGTATCTTCAAGCCATTTTCACATCGCAAAATATGCATTTTATCCAAGTAACTGTCGAACTGAAATACAATTAAGAAGAAGTATATCAACAGCGAAATGAAACTAAGAAGTATATCCATAGTGAAATGATTACTAAGCTCCGACTTAAAATGGTTTTTGATGCATAACAAACTTAATTGTTGTGCAAACACATTGCCTTTTGGCAGTGACGAAGGTTCCTTTAGGAACACAATTTACAAAGGCTCCTAATCCAGTCTCTAGAAACTTGCTATAACCTGAAATAACAACAGGTGCAAATATATGATGCAAACGACTAATAATTATAAATAGCTTTATTAATGTGAAATTAAGTGTTATCACCTGTGCAATGCAAGGAGGCAGGGGCCATGACTTCCATCCTAGGAGCCTACACAACACAAAACACTGTCGCTGTGTGTAGGTTTTATTTTATTTGTCTTTTATCTTATATTTTGGAAATGTACATCCAGTTGTTGTTTTTTCTTCTTTAAATTTTTTTGGTGCCCCCAAGAGAGTGGAGCCCTAAACTTTGGCTTGTTTGGTTTGTACGTAAATCTGGCACTGGGAAGGGCACAGGCTCAGTCCCAGAATGTCTCCGGGCAGGGAGCTCCATGCTCTCCTTTAAATCAGTTCATGAGGACTAGAACCCTGCTTGAGCGAATGCATGGGTTTACATACGCGCAAGAGAGAAAAGCTGTTGCAGCCATAGAATCGTTGTACAAGCACAGCACCGTAAAGTTGGAAGGGGACCCCAGGGGTCATCCAGTCGAACCCCCAGCCACGAAAGAACATGCAACTGTCCTGTATGGGGAAGGGATCATATGCTGTGGCTGTCACCTGTCTGTCGCTGGAGACAATGGAGTGTGCCTCAGCAGCATCAGAGATTAAAAGGTAAAAGGCAAAGGACCCCTGGACGGTTAAGTCCAGTCAGAGGCGACTATGGGATTATAATAATAATAATAATTTATTATTTGTACCCCGCCCATCTGGCTGGGTCTCCCCAGCCACTCTGGGCGGCTTCCATCAAACATTAAAATACATTTAAAATATCACAGTTTAAAAACTTCCCTAAACAGGGCTGCCTTCAGGTATTTTCTGAATGTCAGGTAGTTGTTTATTCCCTTGACTTCTGATGGGAGGGCGTTCCACAGGGCGGGCGCCACTACCGAGAAGGCCCTCTGCCTGGTTCCCTGTAGCTTTGCTTCTCGCAGTGAGGGAACCGCCAGAAGGCCCTCGGCGCTGGATCTCAGTGTCCGGGCTGAACGATGGGGGTGGAGACGCTCCTTCAGGTATACAGGACCAAGGCCGTTTAGGGCTTTAAAGGTCAGCACCAACACTTTGAATTGTGCTCGGAAACGTACTGGGAGCCAATGTAGATCTCTCAGGACCTATTGTGGCGCTCATCTCGCTTTCAGGCCGAGGGAGCTGGCGTTTGTCCGCAGACAGCTTTCCGGGTCATGTGGCCAGCAGGACTAAACCGCTTCTGGCACAATGGGACACTGTAATTGAAACCAGAGCGCATGGAAACGCTGTTTACCTTCCCGCCGCAGCGGTACCTATTTATCTACTTGCACTGGTGTGCTTTCGAACTGCTAAGTTGGCAGGAGCTGGGACAGAGCAACCAGAGCTCACCCCATTGCAGGGATTCGAAACGGCGACCTTCCAATTGGCAAGCCCAAGAGGCTCGGTGGTTTAGACCACAGCGCCACCCGCGTCCCAGCATCAAAACGCCCATGTTCACATGTGCAAGTCTGCCAAAGTCCAGCCCGGAGAGCTCTGTTCGGTCAGGGCGAGGTGCCGATGAGTTTGCAGGTTTGATCCCTGCTGCATGGCCTTTGGGGTCCCTGCCGACTCCGAGATTCTACGGCATCGATGAATTCGCAAGGGGGATTTGAACTCGGAGCAGTGGAAGGAATGAGAGATCCTCGTACGGCGGTTCAGATATAAGACAGAGAACATACAGTAGGTGGAGAAATTGAAAAAGCCGTGGAAAATGGGAGGGGAAAGTTGGGGGGAAGAAGAAGGGGGGGAAGCCAAAGGGGAAAAAATATTATGTTTTGGAGTGCATATGTGTTTTTATTTTATTTTTGCGGAATTCGATAAAATAGAATACAGTGATACCTTGGTTCTTAAACGCCTTGGTACTCAAACAACTTGGAACCCAAACACTGGAAACCCAGAAGTTGAAGTTGCTCAGTTTTGAGTGTTACGCTGAGGTCTGTCTGTTTTCGCTGTTTTATTTTGCGTTTCTGTTTTTGTGGCTCTTTCGTTTTGTTTCGTTTTTGTGACTCTGTGGAACCCAGTCCAGCTACTGATGGATCGATTGTGTGACTGCGGTACATTTTTTTAATGCTTTGATTTTATGGTCCCGTCGGATATTGAAATCCATGTCGAATTGCTGTTTCGGGGGTTGTTTTTAAAAGCCTGGGACGGATTAATCCGTTTTGCATTGCTTCCTATGGGAAAGTGCGCCTCGGTTTTGGAACGCTTTGGTTTAGGAACGGAATTCCCCGAACGGATTAAGTTTGAGAACCGAGGGACCACTGTAAATGAAAACAAAGAATTAAACAGCCCTAAATGTTGAATATCCTTTTTGCCAGGGGTGGACAGAGCAGGGGAAACACGCCTAGAATCGCGGAATCACAGAAAGGCAGAGTCGGGAGGGACCCCCAAGGGGCATCTAGACCAACCCCCTGCAAGGCGGGGAGTATCGGCGAAAGCATGCAATTTTGTTTCCAAAATAAAAAAATAAAAATAGGGAGGGAGGAGGAGGAGGCGAGAGAGGAGATGCTTTGCATTATATCACAAGAGGAAGCTGCGAGCAGCATGACATAATAACAGGGGTGGGGCGTGGCCTGGGGTGGGGCGTGGCCTGGGGAGGCATGTGATTGGCAGGGGGTGGGCGGGGCCCCGAGCCCGGGGATTCTCTCCTGCGATTTTTTTCCACGCTTTGCAGGAAAGTAGGTTAGCAGATCTCTCCGAGCGCGCTTGGCAAAGGCGAAAGAGAGAGAGAGGAGGCGCGCGAGGGAGCTCCCGGCCACCGACTCGCGTTATTATTATTATTTATTCCTAATAATTAGGGTTGCAAAAACAGAAAGCAGGAGGGAGGGAGGAAGAAGGGGCCTCGGCTCTCCATCTCTCCTTATTTATTTCTCCTTTCTGCTCCATCCATCCATCCTGCAAAGAGTTTTTCCGCTTCTGCATCCAATCTCCTACATGAGATTTCCAGAAGTGCGCATATAAAAGGAAGATCCGCCAACATGCGAGGTAAGGGTTTTCTTTCATTTTTCTCTAAGGGGGGGGGAGGGATGGAGAGAGTATAAAATCTCCGCTGGCCCCGATCCGAGCGCTTTTAAACAACCGAAAAACAACAAAACAAAACAATAACAGCCCCAAACTCTGCTTTACGCAAGGTTGGGAGCGTGCGTAAATCTCCCCGCGCGCGGACGCTGAACTGCAGCCTACTCGGAGTAAACCTATTGAAATCGGGAGGGGGGGAAATCTGATTTCAATGGGTCAACTCTTGAGTAGGACTTGGTTGCGTTTGGGTCCAGTCCAGAGAGGAAAGAAGAAGCTGCGCTCCTCCGAGCCGCGCCTGCTCCGAAGTAAATCTCCTCCCCGCCCACCCCGTTGGAATCAAAAAGGGGTTGTTGGAGCCACCTGAAGTTTACTCGAGAGTAGACCTATTGGAATAAATGGGGCAGCGGGAAGACCTATTTTGCGACCCCGTGCATGCGTACGCTTAACCTGGGAGTAAGCCCCATGATTCTTTGCTTCCGAGTAGACCGCAGAGGGATGGCACTGTTTACTTGTGAGTAAGTCTGTGTTTAGAGTGGCTTTACTCGCTCGTGAACGTGCTTAGGCTTTTGCAGTCTGAATGATGATGCCGTGGGGTTTACTCGGAGGCAAATCCTTCTGTGCGCAGGGAAATGAACGTGTGTAGGATCGCAGCCTTAGTTGGGGGGGTCCGGATTGTGTCCCCTGCTTCTTAGAAAAGGATATTCAAGCAAACACTTGGCTCACTTTGCAGCTGAGCAACTTTACAGTATACGGTGTAAAAATCCAGCCAATAATAATATTTATTATCTAATAATATTTATTATTATTATTATTATTATTATTATTGCCATAAGGTGAAAATAAACTGTCAGTTGCAGGAGACACAGAGTTGCATCCGACTCAGAATCCACCCTTTAAAATGAATTTTGAACGCAGTAAAGTTGTGTCCATTCATTTCAATGGGTCTTCTCTGAGTAGGGTTGGGTCAGAGACACCCCCATATTATTGCCATTCACCAGCTTGGTGGCAAATCTTGCGTTGAAGTTTCAGGACCTGCAATTATTATTACTAAACCCTGAGCAACTGTTACTTAAGCAATGGACAGCGGGAGATATATAATTATGTTGCAAGATGACAAACATTATATAAAATTTGTATACACTACGTAGCATTCCAAGGATTTTTCTTTTTTAAAAAAATTGACCAGAGAGAGAGAGTGATTCAGAAACTGGGTTGTTCCCCCCCCCCAAAAAAAAAGAATTGCAAAAAAAATCTCATGTTGAACTTCACCAATTAGATTCCTTCCTCTTTCTTTAAAAGAAAAAAAAAGTTAATTAAAAAAAATGTTTTATTTTGTTATCAAGAGGTTGTTGTTTTTTCCGGCAAGGTTTTGTGTTGTTTTCCGGACTGCAAATCTCTCAGGCTGCAATTCTGGATTATGTTTGCAATGGATCATGTCCCCTGCCCCCCCCCCAAACCAGTGGGGCTTACTTCTGAGTAAAACATATTGGAGACTTCCTGCCCATCTCTCTGCCTCTCTATTCCCTTGTATAAATTTGATGGTTTTTCTCCTCGCTGGGAGGGTTTTTGTTGGAGAGATAGATTAGTTGGGGGGGGAGATAGCCATCTGATAATCCATTTCATATGGGTGGGTGGCGACATTAATTTTCGAGAAAACTCGCTTCTCTGATCTGGAAATCTTTCTCGCATCGTCCCCCCCCACCCCTTGTTTCTCGGCGGCGAGAATGCACTCTGCACGTTCTCAGAGGCACTGCCAGAAATCCGGCCTTGACAAAAGGACACAGTTTTTTCCTCTTTTTAAAAAAAATTTCCAGATTCCCCCGGTGCGAAATCCGCTGCAAATAGCTTCCCACTGAAAGAGACTGGTTTTAATGTTTTACTTCTGTTAGGTGGGTTGGTGCCATTAAAAAACATGGAAGGAAATATATATTTTGTCTTTTTTTTAAGAAAAAAGGGAGGAGCAACAGCTATGAGGAAGAGATTCTGGAGGGGGAAAATAGATGGGCCGAAAGAAAATAGGATTATTATTTTTTATAAAACCACCCAGTAGACAGTTCCTGCTGCATTTGAGAGCTTCCCACCACTAAGTTAAAAGTTGAATTAATCATTATTTTTCTGTAACGTTAATACCAGGCCTTCAGCTAAGGCTGGGCATTCAATTTGGGTAGCTGCAGAAGGAGGGGGGGGCGTCTTGAGAATGCATTGACCCAGGGAGGGGCCTTCTGCTTTTGGCAGGACCTTGGTGGGGAATTAAGTAATTATGTGGCGTGTCGTTAAGCAACTCTTAATCTCCCGGTTGCGGGTTCGAGATCCGCACTGGGCCAAAAGATTCCTGCATTGCAGGGGGTTTGTGCCGGACGACCCTTCCAACTCGACGATTCCAGCATCGTTCTAGGATAACCTGCCAAAATACCCATTGCTGGCCGATGAATCACGCCTGGTCATCTTCTCGGTAGCCCGGGGTGAAAAATGGGTAGCCGGAGCTATGACAGAGGGTCTTAGCAAAGGCCGCTTCTGAGATGGGGCAGCCCAGACCCTACGCCAAAGCCCACAGCCCTTTGTGGGGAGACCAGGCTTCTGTGCCCCATAGCTGGACACTGGCACTGCTGCGTTCGGACGGATCTCTCCATATTTGATGCCAAACATTCATATTCCTTCTTCCCCTCCCCAGATTCAGCCCCTGCCATCTGTTGACCCAGTTTTTTACAGAGTCATGACCCACAGATTGCCCAATATATAGCGTATATATATATCCCCGAAACCTGATTTACAGGATTCAGGGGGAAAAACCAAACATACTAAGGATGTTACGACGGGTATCTTGCTGACTCTTCCAGCGGACATGAGTTTCTGTCTGTATTATTTTCTGGAGAAAAATAGAGGCCCGGGTTTTGCTCATAGGTGCTAAGACAATCGAAGGTCTGTGCCAGCTATCGAGTGGCCCGATCGGTCCCCGAGGAATGTTCCTGTGTGACCCACAAGGCTTGAGCATTGCCACACCTGGCCGGTCATGTGCTTTGGCATAATTTGCTACCGGCCGCTGTTGTTGTGTTAACAGTCTCGGAAAAATTAAAGAGGAGCAGTTATTTGGGTCAGCCTTCTCTGCCCGGGTTTTAAAACTGCATGCCAGTGTGGGCAGTCAGCTGAGCTGCAAACAAGAGACTTGTGAGGCCCGGAGGCTTGCACGCTTGTGTGGCAAAAAATAAATAAGCTCCTTCTCTTTCTTTCTCTCTCTCGCTTTCTCCATCCCTCCTCCCTCCCTCGACCGGGGGTCTGCGTGGGTTTTACAGTGTGATGCAACAAGGTTTTTGCGACCCTCTTAAAGGCATAACTCATTCTTATTATGGAACTCTCTGTCATGGACTAGGAAGCCATGTCTGTAGAATATGCAGAATTGCTGCGGTTCACTAGAATGTCCCTATCTTCTCCGGAGAAATGTTGGAAAGTATGGAGTTACTTGACCCATGAGCTGTCTGAAGGCGATCCTGTATAGGGATGTTTTTCCCATGTTTTATTATGTTTTTATATATATGATGGAAATAGCAAAAATATGATTATGGAACGAGACGTCCCTCTTTCCACCGGGGAAATGTTGGAGGCCGCGGCACACTTTCGGAGCAGGCGTGGGGAAATTCACCTCGGCCTTCTCGAAAGAGTTCTGCCTTTTAAAGCAAAAGAAAAAAGAAAAAGGTGTTTTCTGTCCTGCTGTGGTTTCCCTTCGAGCCGCACGGACTCTGCCACGTGTCCCCCCCCCTGCCCCCGTGTCGGCCATTTTGCAGAGGCCTTCCTCCACCTCTCTTCCCAGCCGTTCCAAAGATGGCCGCAGCGACGCTAACGGGCAACTGGAGCGTGAAGGGAGGAAGAAGCCCCTTCCGGGGGAGACATCTCTCGCTTCCGTTCGTCGCCGAGCTTAGGGGTTGCCAGTGTGCCGATAACGTATGAAATTCCCCGCACTGGGATTTGCAGAGAGGATTAGCTGTGGCGGAGAGGGGAAAATGTGCTCATCCCTATCTCGTATCCCTGGATCCGAGCGTCCGATTTCCATCTGGTCTCCGTTCGCACACGTCCCTGGCGCCATTTTGGTTCCATGCGCCGCTCACCACGTCGGTGAGAACCAGCATGCGCCTCTCCCTTCTCCCGGCGCCATGATAGCCGTGCCCTTTCTATCGACGGGGGAAAAGACAGCGCACTTCTCTGCAACGTCCATGTTCACATGCGCGAGCCTCTGCTTTTCTCGCCGAGCTTGTGGCATCCGTTTTTCAAAATGCCCCCTTCCTGTATTTCCGCGTCCATATATTTGCATTTGGTTTCTGTTGAGCATGGGAGCAAGGACCCCAAGGCCAAATTATGCAAGCATAAAGCAACCGCTGCACTTTTTGGGGCCTAGTGGCACCAGCCCTGTGGCGCAGGGTTCCTGCTGGAAATGAGGGGCGCCCCTATCGTTTCGACGTTTCGTTTCCCTTGCTGAAAACGATCCCGTTCCGCCAATGGAAATAACTTGGGGTTCTTCGTTCTGTATTTTGCGGCTGCGCATGCACCCCAAATCTGAAGCACACACACCAGGGAAAAATCATAGGAACTGTAGTTTGCCCATCCAGATCTACAATTCCCAGCACCCTTGTTGTTGTTTAGCTGTTTACTCATGTCCGCCTCTTCGTGACCCCATGGACCAGAGCACGCCAGGCACTCCTGTCTTCCACTGCCTCCCGCAGTTTGGCCAAACTCATGCCAGTCGCTTCGAGAACACTGTCCAACCATCTCATCCTCTGTCGTCCCCTTCTCCTTGTGCCCTCCATCTTTCCCAACATCAGGGTCTTTTCCAGGGAGTCTTCTCTTCTCATGAGGTGGCCAAAGTACTGGAGCCTCAACTTCAGGATCTGTCCTTCCAGTGAGCACTCAGGGCTGATTTCTTTAAGGATGGATAAGTTTGATCTTCTTGCAGTCCATGGGACTCTCAAGAGTCTCCTCCAGCACCATAATTCAAAAGCATCAATTCTTCGGCGATCAGTCTTCTTTATGGTCCAGCTCTCACTTCCATACATCACTACTGGGAAAACCATAGCTTTAACTATACGGACCTTTGTCGGCAAGGTGATGTCTCTGCTTTTGAAGATGCTGTCTTAACAAACACCAATTCCCAGGTTTATTTTTTTGGTGGTGGTGAGAGAAATAACTTGGTTCGGTTTTGGGGCTCTTCGTTTTCCATATGCACCCCACATTTAAAGCACCGTCTCTGAGAGAATCTTGGGAACCCAGTTTTCCCACCCAGTGCTACAATTCCCAGCACTTAACAAACACTGGTTCCCTGGGATTTGTTTTTTGGGGGGAAGGTGGAAATCCTGGGACCAAGAATGGATCCAATTTCAACATGGAAATATGGAGAACTGTCATGGCTGCTCCCCAAGACTTCTGGGAGCTGTAGTTTGTCCAGAGTGCCGAGAGTTGCATTGAGACCCCCCGCCCCCCTCAGAGAGAACTACAGTTCCCAGAGTTCCCTGGGAAGTGGGATTAATTTGTTAAACCACCTGGGGAATTTTTATCTCTGGGGTGGGAAAAGGAGGCTCCTAGTGACTCTCAGCACCGTTCAGCTTCAAAATATTTCATTTAAAGTGCTAATGACCCCCAAAAAAAGATATGGGAACTGTAGTTGTTAGGAGGCCTCCTATACCCCTCCCAGAACTACAACTCCCAGGGCTGTCCCTTTCCCCGCAGGGAACTCTGGGAACTGTAGTTCTGGGGGGGGAATCTGGGGGACGCCCAACTCTACAATTCCGTGAAATCTCAGCAACCTTATGACAAACTACAGTTCCCAGAATTCCTCGGGGGGAAGCCACGGCTATTTATAGTGGCATCACGGTGCTTCTAAAGGCTCCGGGTGCAACCTTCAAGCCGGTTTGGATTCCATTTGCGGACGACCAATGTTTCGGGTGACATTTTTGGGCGCCGAGACCATGGAGGGGGTTCCTCAAAAAAAGAGAGGAAAATTTTGGGTTCCCCTCCTCCTGCTCCCAGAAATAACTTCTAGAAGTTTCCTTCCTGAGCGAATGGGGGGGGGTTTATTGGGTGGTTTCTGTTTTTTATTACGCGCTTTGTGGTTTTTTTTACGTGGCGGTTTTCCGTCGTAACCGCCCTGAGACCTGCGGGTTGAGGCCGGTATTATACAATTTTTAAGAACAACAGCAACAACAATGTTAATAATAGCAATAATAATAATAATAATATTCCCACTGCGAGTGGTTGTGGAAGACCTGCAACATTCGCTCCAGGCCGAAGCGTTGGAAAACTGAAGGGAACCTGGCCTTGACCCAGGTGGGACTGATTTTCACCCTAGGGTCTCCATCCATGGCTTTGGGACTCAGTTCTCTGTGGGTTAAGGAAATATATATTGATATTTTATTCAAGTTGGCACCCCTAGGTGCTGCGGAGCGCCTCTTGCACAGGACAGGAAAACAGCCAGCGCTTCCATACCTGCGATTTCGGATACAGGTGGGTAGCCGTGTTGGTCTGCCATAGTCAAAATAAAATAAAATAAATTCTTTCCAGTAGCACCTTAGAGACCAACTAAGCTTGTTCTTGGTATGAGCTTGGTATGCGATTTCGGAGAAGCTCCCTCTTCTTCTGGCTTCCTAAAAACCTCCTGGTGTTTCTGAGCGGATTGCTTCTGCAGATGTTGAGTGTCCAGATCAAGGAAAGTCATAGGTAAAGGTAAAGGGACCCCCTGACCGTTAGGTCCAGTCGCGGACGACTCTGGGGTTGCGGCGCTCATCTCGCTTTACTGGCCGAGGGAGCCGGCGTACAGCTTCCGGGTCATGTGGCCAGCATGACTAAGCCGCTTCTGGCGAACCAGAGCAGCGCACGGAAACGCTGTTTACCTTCCTGCCGGAGCGGGACCTATTTATCTACTTGCACTTTCACGTCATTTCAACAGTCACAGAGCATCCTGGGAACTGTAGTTCATTAAGAGCACTGGGAACTGTAGTTCTTTGAGGACAGCACCTTATTTCAACTTCTAATTTGTTGTTGTTCTTTAGTCGTTTAGTCGTGTCCACCTCTTGGTGACCCCATGGACCAGAGCACGCCAGGCCCTCCTGTCTTCCACTGCCTCCCGCAGTTTGGTCAGACTCATGTTGGTAGCTTCGAGAACACTGTCCAACCATCTCGTCCTCTGTCGTCCCCTTCTCCTTGTGCCCTCCATCTTTCCCAACATCAGGGTCTTTTCCAGGGAGTCTTCTCTTCTCATGAGGTGGCCAAAGTCTTGGAGCCTCAGCTTCAGGATCTGTCCTTCCAGTGAGCACTCAGGGCTGATTTCTTTAAGGAATGGATAAGTTTGATCTTTCTTGCAGTCCATGGGACTCTCAAGAGTCTCCTCCAGCACCATAATTCAAAAGCATCAATTCTTCGGCGATCAGCCTTCTTTATGGTCCAGCTCTCACTTCCATACATTACTACTGGGAAAACCATAGCTTTAACTATACGGACCTTTGTCGGCAAGGTGATGTCTCTGCTTTTTAAGATGCTGTCTAGGTTTGTCATTGCTTTCCTCCCAAGAAGCAGGCGTCTTCTAATTTCGTGACTGCTGTCACCATCTGCAGTGATCATGGAGCCCAAGAAAGTGAAATCTCTCACTGCCTCCATTTCTTCCCCTTCTATTTGCCAGGAGGTGATGGGACCAGTGGCCATGATCTTAGTTTTTTTGATGTTGAGCTTCAGACCATATTTTGCGCTCTCCTCTTTCACCCTCATTAAGAGGTTCTTTAATTCCTCCTCACTTTCTGCCATCAAGGTTGTGTCCCCAGCATATCTGAGGTTGTTGATATTTCTTCCGGCTATTCTTATCCTTATTACATCTCCACGTAGACCTAGGGGGGGGGGAACCCTGCCTGAAACTCCTGAGGGACGCTGCCAGTGCCCAGGTGCCAGGAGTGCCAACTTGGCCCGGAGACCATGGGTGCCCAGGCTGTGTATTGCCCTGGCACCCAAATTTGTGAGTGCCCAGCCCCTTCGTGGGGAATTTTGTGGGTGCTCTGGCCCCGAGGAGTCAGTACCTACACAGACAAAACTGGGCCGAGAGCCTCAGTCCTGGTTTAATCCTTTTCCCTGCCCCCCTGGGATTATAAAGTGAGCTTCCAGCAATACGATGGAGACAGGTCTGGTCTGTTGATCCTCTGGAAAAAGTGCTGGGCTTCTACTTTTGACCGCCGTCTCCGTTTTTGCGGTGCAGGAAAAAAACGCCAGTCGGAAACCCAAACTCCTGGTGCAGACGTCTTCGCCGCCTCTCTGGCCCTGCCTCCTCCCCGGCACACCAGAAACTATCTTCCTGCATGATTTTGCAAGGACCTGTGGTGCATTAAATTCGTCCGGCTTCGCTCGGGGGCTCCGTTCTCTGCAGAGGAAAGCGCGGCAGCCGGAGTATTATTATTAAGAACTGCTCCAGTGACCTAGATCTGTCATTGCGGCGGGACGTGCGCGTCGACGCACGAGGGGTGTGTGTGCAGCGGCGAGGGGGGCAGAGGGGGGGGAATCGGAAACCCAGAAGAAGAAGAAGAAGAAGAAGAAGAAGAAGAAGAAGAGAAGAAGAAGAAGAAGAAGAAAGAGAGAGAGAGTCAGGAAAGGCAGGGCTTGCAAACCTCTTAAACAGCACAGTTTTCCCAAAATAATAATAATATATGTTTCCCCCTGCGATTTACGTATAAGCTAAACAAGCTCTAGCTTAGGGACCCACTCTCTCGGGGTTCCCCCCAAAAAATTAAAGGGGGGGGGAACAACCATATGTACATTTCCCAAAATATAAGATAAAAAGCAAACAAAATAAAACCTACATCCAGCAACTGTGTTTTGTGTTGTGTAGGCTCCTGTGACGTAAGTCCTGGGCCCAACCTGATTGCATTAACTACAATTGCATTGTACGGGTGATAACACTTACCGGTAATTTCATATTAATAAAGCTATTTATAATTATTAGTAGATGGCATCATATATTTACACCTGTTATTATTTCATGTGATAGCAAGTATCTAGAGACTAGGTTAGGAGCCTTTGGAAATCGTGATTCTAAAGGAATTTTCATCATTGCCAAATGCCAGTGTGTTTGCATTACTAAGTTTGCCACGAGCAAAAAATCATTTTAAGTTGGAGCTTAAGAATTATTTCACTATTGATATACTTCTTCTTAATTGTATCTCAGTTCAACCATCACCTTGATAAAATACATATTTTGTTACGTGCAAATGGCTTGAGATACCTATTAGGTCCATCAATGACCATCTAGCATATATTCCACACACAAAAACAGCAACAATTTCTTTCAGCTGGACATATAAAGGGCCCCGTTACCTTCAGGAGCCGAGGGCCGCATCAAACCTAAATCCGGCCCTGCCCCTAACCATTGGTCATGCTGGCTGGGGCTGCTGGAAGGTGGCTATAGGCTACGTTATTAAGTAGTGGGTGCATGGTAAAGGCTGGCATTTTTTTAAATTTAAATTTTTACATTTAAGGGTCTCTTCCTGCCACTGCAGTGCCGGGGGGGGGGCCAGAAATCAGTTGGCCACAATAAAATCTGTGCCAGCGTTTAAGGGCTGGATGTGTGTTTGTGTGTGTTCAGATGGATTCCCAACTCCTGCCCTTCGTTTATTTATTAAGAAATGAATAAATCTCTGTGTGCCACTCATCCGTTTGAAAGAAAAGAAATCGGGGCATTCTGCAAAGACGGCACAGAAAACCTCATTTTTAAAAGCTGCAAATATGGGCTAGCTGTTGCCGAAAGGTGTATTCATTGCCCGTGTGAGAATAGGACGTTGCAATGGACGGCAGCTGCTGAATCCCTAGTGGTGGAGGGTTCCGCAGGTCTAGGCCATGGCGCTAAAGCAGGGGTGCCCAAACTTTTCCCAAAGAGGGCCAGATTTGATGAAGTGAACATGCATGAGGGCCGACCAAAGTTGTTGAGCTTTACTTAGGATTGAATTTGCCGAGCTTTTTAAGGATTTTACCCCAGGACATATACTGCCATGGGGACCGTATTAAATCGACCGGCGGAGTCAGAATAGGCCCCCGAAACGGATTTTGGACATGCCTGTGCTAAAGGCTTGGTTTCCTCTCGTTGGCAAATGAGACCCAGCAACGATGCTCTCGGCGTTATGAAAGTTGTCAGAGTCCTTTTAGCAGCTGCCGGGCAGAAGATCCTGGGTTCAACCCCAGCATCTCCAGGTGGGATTTTACTATCTTAACGGGACCATTGATCCATAAAACGAAAGCGATAAACAATGTACTGCAGTCACACAATCCATCAATCAATCAGTAGCTGATTCAGGAGTCTTGGTAGACCACAAACTTGACATGAGTCAACAGTGTGATGCAGCGGCTAAAAAAGCCAATGCAATTCTGGGCTGCATCAATAGGAGTATAGCGTCTAGATCAAGGGAAGTAATAGTACCACTGTATTCCGCTCTGGTCAGACCTCACCTGGAATACTGTGTCCAGTTCTGGGCACCACAGTTCAAGAAGGATACTGACAAGCTGGAACGTGTCCAGAAGGAGGGCAACCAAAATGGTCCAAGGCCTGGAAACGATGCCTTATGAGGAACGGCTTAGGGAGCTGGGTATGTTTAGCCTGGAGAAGAGAAGGTTAAGGGGTGATATGATAGCCATGTTCAAATATATCAAAGGATGTCATATAGAGGAGGGAGAAAGGTTGTTTTCTGCTGCTCCAGAGAAGCGGACACGGGGCAATGGATTCAAACTACAAGAAAGAAGATTCCACCTAAACATTAGGAAGAACTTCCTGACAGTGAGAGCTGTTCGGACAGTGGAATTTGCTACCAAGGAGTGTGGTGGAGTCTCCTTCTTTGGAGGTCTTTAAGCGGAGGCTTGACAGCCATCTGTCAGGAATGCTTTGATGGTGTTTCCTGCTTGGCAGGGGGTTGGACTGGATGGCCCTTGGGGTCTCTTCCAACTCTAGGGTTCTATTTTCGGGTTCTGAAAAAAGTTCGCAAACCGGAACACTTCCTTCCTGGTTTGCGGCGTTTGGGTTCCAAGTTGTTTGAGTACCAAGGCATTCGAGAACCGAGGGACCCCTGTAACGTAATATTTCGCTCACGGTCACCAATAGCTGATGGAGTTTTGAGTTTGGGGGGAGGGTTTCCCCCCCCCCGAGGCAGTGTGGCATAGTAGCTAGAGCGCTGGACGATGCTTCTCTCCTGGCCCAGCCTACCTGATAAGGTTGTTGTGAAAACGAGACGCAGAGCAGCGAGGGAAGCGCCCCTGCGTTCTTGGAGGAAGAAGAGCTTTGGCAGGGAATTCTGCAACGTGCACAAATTATGCAAATTCTTACGTAAGGGCAGCCGAAACAATCGCTGGGATGGGGCAATTTTGATAACGAGGGAAGGTTGCACCATTGGGAAGTTTGCTAAATGAGGCCTGGCACGGAGAGAGAGAGAGAGAGAGAAGTTTTTCTCCTTCTCTCCTAACACCGAGAAATCTTGGACATCAGTGCTGGGAAATTCGGCACGGATAAAAGGAAGGACTCATCCATCGTTGAGGTGTGGACCTCTCTGCTGCTTGAGGAAGGGACGGCCACCAACCTAGACGGCTTTCGCAGAGAATGGGGCGAATTCATAGAATCGTAGAGTTGGGAAGGGACACCCCGGGGTCATCTAGTCCAGCCCCACTGCAATGCAGGAATCTTTTGCCCGATGTGGGGCTCGAACCCACGACCCTGAGATGGAGAATCTCGTTTTTCTACTGACTGAGCTTTCTCCAAAGTCTGTTGAGGAGAAGACGGTCAACAGCCTCTGGCCTGATCCACGAGGCTCTTATCTTACTCTGTGATACGATGTCGATACGTTGGGGACATTCGATGCTTTGCCGCCCGGCACTTAGACATCGCGGAATCTTCAAAACCGAGTTTCTAGTCCCTAAGGGGCTTCGCCGCATCGAACCCCAGAAAAGGAGGTAGGGAAGAGAAACAGGCTCTCAGGCAGTTCGACTTCGCGGCCTTGCTGCATTTACGCTGCTCGTTTGGCAGAAACGGGGCATTTGTGATGCTTGAGGTCTAGAAACATGATTCAAAAGGGAAGTTAAATCACATTGTCCCCAGTCTGGCCGAAGGCACACTTTTCAGGAAGGGAAAAGGGGCCAGAGAAGCAGTGAAGTTTTCGGGATTTCTGTACCCGGGGCGGGGGGGTTCCTAGGTGCAGAAATTTGGTTTATTCCTGCAGAATAATCCTGTGGGGTTATGGCCCCCAACGCCCCACCCATCTCTCAAAGCGACCCTTCTCTGCCTCTACCCCATTTCCCCCACTTCCTCCTCCTTATATAACAAATCTTGAGTCCACACCTTTGTGCCCAGGCTCAGAAAGTTCTGTCTTCTCCTCCCTTCCATTTCCTTGTCACCATCCTCCTTCTGCTGAAACTCCTAACCCTGGTTCGTTTCTCCTAACCCCGGTGCATCTCTCCCCTAACCCCGGTTTCTCTCCCCGCTAACCCCGGTTTGTCTCCCCCCCCAACCCCTGGTTTCTCTCTCCTCTTACCCCGGTTCATCTCTCTCTACTGACCCCGGTTTGTCTCCCTCTTAACCTCGGTTCGTCTCTCTCCTAACCCCGGTTCACCTTGAACCTCAGCCTGTGCGCCTTGCTTCTCCGCCCCAACCCCTCCCAACCCTACGATTCTGTGATTCCTTTGGAGGAATATGTTTGGCCTGATACAGCTCACTCTTGATCCGTAAGCAGCATTTCCCTGTATTATGCAAGCCCTGCTTTGGTGGCCCCTTGTGGACGGGGTTTTGGTGCGGCGCGGGCGTGGCTACAGAGAAGCGCCATCAGCCTCAGGAACCAAGAGGGCTCCGAGTCATTCTTCCGCCCCGGCCGGGACGCCACTCCTTATCCCTCCTCCTCGGCTCGCCCCTTGACCCTCGCCTTCCCGGATCCCCGTTGTTTTCCCCCTTCGGGGAGTAAGCACGGCTCCAGATCCTAATTGCAGCTTCCTCCTGCCTCCCCGGGGTTGCCCTCATTTCGCGGCATCGACCGCATCCTCTGCAAAGCATTGTGGGCCGGAGACCTCATTTGCCCCCAAGAATTCAGCTGTTTAATTAACCATGGCACCCCCGCGGAAACGGAAAGGACGTTGTGTCTCTCCCCTGGGTTCCCGCCGCTTCCTGAAGTTTAATGAAGTCGAGAGGGGGTAACCCCTGGGGGGGAGCGGCGGTCATATGACACAGCTTCCTGTCCTCATTCTCCGAGGGCAGGCCCCTTCTGCTATGTGGCTCCCGCCCCCCACATCTGGACCGATCAATGGGTCCCCTTGCGCCCGGCACCGAGATCTGCGTCAAAACCTTCAGAGGAGTTCTCCTGCTGTGTCTCTGCATGAGTTGCTGTTCTTTGCATCCTCTCTCTCTTCCTCCCTCTCCACCCCCCTTGCAATCAGCATCAGGTTGTTCGTTCAGGTGCCTGGGTGGTGTGGCAAAAGCCAACATTATCTTTATCTTTATCTTTTTGCATTACTTTGTCAAAATAAAAAACAAATACAAATAATGTTTGGGGACATTTTTTTACTTAGGGAAGCTAACTTTCCCCTTTTGAAACCTTCATTGTGTATTCCACTAAATATAATTTATCTTCTGCAAAAAAGGGGGAGGGGGGAAAGCCAGCATTCCTTTATCCCCTTTTAAACCCGTATCTTTATTTCGTTAAAATCAGTTTCGAGCTTCCACACTTTACACGGTGCGAAAGAACAATGAGCAGTTTTTTAAAAATAAATTTCCTAAGTTTTAAAAGTCTTGCCTACAGAACACCGTCTGCATTTGATTTTATTTATTTTTCCTTGCTGTGCCCATAGATCGTAGGGGGTGTTGCAGCGATGCAAGCTGTCAGACATTAAAAACCAGTTTTAAAAACAATAAACTGCATTCTGGGGGTTCGGATCCCCGCAAGGACGGGGTGAGCTCCCGTCGCTCGGTCCCTGCTCCTGCCAACCTAGCAGTTCGAAAGCACGTCAAAAGTGCAAGTAGATAAATAGGTACCGCTCCGGCGGGAAGGTAAACGGCGTTTCCGTGCGCTGCTCTGGTTCGCCAGAAGCGGCTTAGTCATGCTGGCCACATGACCCGGAAGCTGTACGCCGGCTCCCTCGGCCAGTAAAGCGAGATGAGCGCCGCAACCCCAGAGTCGGACGCGAACTGGACCCAATGACACATTCGACTCATGTCAAAACATTTCCGATTCTCGGACCGTTCGTGGGTCCGGATTTAGAAGGCGACTGGGCCGGATCTGGACCCCAGGGGAGTTTGGCCTCCCGCGGCCAGGGCGTCTCCTTTGTTTACAGACGTGGCTAAGGATCGGTGCGGATTTTGTTTTCTGCCGGCGGGCGGGGAGGAGAGAGAGAAGGATGAGGCAGAGTGAGAGCTCAGAGAGGATGAGTCGGCAGGCGAGTTTGCCGGGAACGCCCTCGGCCGCTTGTGCCAGCTCCGGAGGAATGCGGCTCGTCGAAGGCACTGCCAACAAACCTTTTTGGGCGTGCCCAGTGCTGGATTTACGTACAAGCTAAACAAGCTTAGCTCTCCACTCTCTTGGGGGCCCCCCCAAAAAATCACTATTAATATACTTCTTCTTAATTGTATCATAGAACGATTGAAACACTTCACCATATAGTGTTTATATGCCCTTTATACTGTGCTGTCAGGAATAATTTATTGTTACCATCAATTCACAAATTGTCTGGGCACCCGGCAGATTTCCAACTTACTTTACAAATGGCGAATTTTTTTTAAACTTCCGTTTTGACATACAAGAGACGTAATGGGCTGCTGTTTAGGAACTGAAACCTCCTTATAACATTGATCTAATTTTATATCCTGAATAAGTCTTTTATTGTTACCAATTTTAAATTTTAAACAGTGCGTGTGTATTTGCCTTGTATGATACGTTTTCGTTTTTATGAGCTTGAAGCTGAAATAAAGTTGATGGATTGATAGCTTAATTGTATTTCAGTTCTACAACTGCTTTCATAAAATACATACTCTGTCAGGTGCAAATGGCTCGAGATACCCATTAGGTCATGGGTACCCATTAAGGCCAGGGGGCCCGGATACGGCCCAATCGCCTTCTAAATCCGGCCCGGGAATCAGCGTCCTGGCAAGAGTCCCGCCGGCTTGTCGCGAGTGCTGCCCTTTTTTTTCCTGCTTCCCCGAGGTAGACTGCGCCTCGAGAGGGAGGCTCCGTTTACCTTTCCTTAACCCTCCTCGTTTCCCGTGCATCATTTTTTTTTTAAATCTTAATTTCTCAGAAGCTCGGAACAGCATTTTGACCTCTCCCACCCTCCGGGCTGCTTTTCCGCACGCAGAAATGTTAAGATTTGCCAGCCGATTCTCCTCTCCCCGCCGTTTCGGGAGGAGTCGTAAAGCCAGCTGATTGACGCATCCCTGTTACACAACTGCTTTTTTTATTTTTTTATTTTTTTGCAGAGGAAAGTATGTCAGTAGGACAGGGTGACTTCATGCGTGATTTGGCGCAAGCCTTACGGACGGGCTGGGCGGCCAACGGCTGCGGACCGTGAGTCAACGATCCGGGGGCCGGGAGCCAATGGTTGAGTCTGGTTTGGGCGGCCCCACCCTCACTCCCCGGATCCTGGCCACATGTCAGGGATATGTTTAGCAGATGGCGGTTATATAACCCCGGGGAAGTTTCAGGCCTTTGGCAACAACAAAACCAACAGAGGCATTCGGGAGGTGTTGGGAAACGGACGGTGCCCAGCGATTTTGTGTGTGTGTTTCTTTCGTTCCCTTAAATATTTATTTTATTTTGTAGCACAGACATACACGTCCGTGCAACTGAGTGTGAAAATAGTAAAGAACGGGGGAAAATAAAATGAAAAACATTTCGACGTTTTTCTAACATTTTTTAAACACCGAGTTTTTCGGTACCCTGCAAACATTTCCCAGTCTCTTTCGGCAGCCGGCTCCAGTGGTAAGTGGAGAACTCGCAGAGTGGGCGTTGGTATCGGAACGACGAAGCTTTTGCGGCATTGAGTGAACGAATTTGTTATTTTGGTTCCAGCTCACTTATAAAATCAGGGAAGTTCATAAAACACTTGGGGGGGGAGAAAAACTTTCAAAGCCAGCAGGTTACTTCCAAAGGTACTCAAACAGAGTAGAGAGATGGCTATTTTCAGGATCAGTTCCACTTGGTATGCACGGACCTCTCCACCATGGAAAAAAATTTTTGTGGCATTATTTTAGGTTTGCCCCCCGCTGGGGAAAAAAGGGTTCGAGCGGCCAGAGAGCGGGGCTTTCAGTTCCTGCCTCAGTTTTGCCGCCTGCAAAATGGGCGCGCGCCGTTTCGTGGAACGACATGCCCGGCGGCCGAGGGCAACGGCAGGGCCGGCTGAGAAGGGTCTCGTAATAGGAAGCTTTCTTTGCAGGGGAGGAAGAGGCACTGATTTTATATATAAAAATATATCTCACCACTTCCTTCTTGGAGTGATTCACTCTCTCGCTCGGCAGCAAGCTATGCCCGAGTGGAAAGTATTTCTCCCAGCGTCAGGGCTGGAATCCACTCTGTGGTTTTCAGAAGGACTTTTCGTGTGGCGTGCAGTTTCTTGAGGGGAGGGAAAGGCACTCTGGACGCGCTCAGAAGCAAAAGCTCAGGGGAGACACACACACACCCTAAAAGAAGAAGGGGATAAATGTTGGAGGGGATGGAATAGGACATCCCTATTTTCACGGGAGAATTTTCACGGGAGAAATCCCTATTTTCTGGGGCGACGCCATCCTGCTTCTACTTGTTCCCCCCCCCCGCCTGTAATTTACAACACCCTAACACTGTAGCTTTTCAAAAATACATTTGTTGTTGTAGTTGTTGTTGCCAAGGTGGAAAATTAACGTGGTTTTTCTCTGTCTCTCCGCAGCGCAAATCGAGGTAATTCCTTGTAAAATATGTGGCGACAAGTCTTCGGGAATCCACTACGGCGTGATCACCTGCGAAGGGTGCAAAGTGAGTTTTGCGTGCGAGAGAGGGATTTGGAGGAGGGAGATGGCAGCTGCAAAACCAGGCCCGTTCCCCCGTGCGAAATTTGCACCCCTCTAGAGTGCTTATTTATAGCAACGTTTTTTTCCTCTGCTCTTAACGACAAAAAAACCCCCAGCAACAACCCAAGGCAGGTTTGCACGATATTTAAATTAAGAACAAGGCCACCCCTGCTTGCGGACTTGCGATGCAAAAGGCACGGCACAAAAGAAAAAAGCTGGGAGGAGGGAAGAGGAAAAGAAGCGTGCAGTAATTTTTTTTTTTTTAAAGTCCTCGCAAAACTTTGCCATCTCCTGAGTACATGTTGCTCCCGACATAGATGTACAGCCGCCGCTGAAATTATTCAACGCCCATTGCAAATCAGGTCGATTATCCAAATGTGGAGACTTTTGAGCTGATTGCAAGGAGCAAGTCGGACCAAAGCCACGGAAATTGCAGGACGCAACGGAGGCTTCGAGCGGTTCCCCCAAATCCAGCTGAAAACGCAGCTTGGATTGGCTCCTCGCAAAGAGCGGGCAGCCTGTAAATTAGGATAATCGACCTGATTTGCAATGGGGGGGGGTCGAATAATTTCGACCACAGCTGTACATGCAAGTTGTTTCCCTTGAGATGTTGTGCATTCCGTTATTTTCAATCTATGCATGCTTTTTACTAATACAGTGGTCCCTTGGTTCTCAAACTTAATCCGTTCTCAAACCTGAGTCCGTTCCAAAAGCAAAGCGTCCCGAAACCAAGGCGCGCTTTCCCATAGAAAGTCATGCAAAATGGATTAATCCGTTCCAGACTTTTAAAAAACAACCCCTAAAACGGCAATTTCACATGAATTTTACTATCTAACAAGACTGTTGATCCATAAAACGAAAGCAAGAATCAATGTACTGTGCTGTAAAATAAATAAGGCAGTATTGTAGATGATAAAAATTTATATTAATTTTTCTTCTTACCTGCACTGAGGATAGTCATTGTTCGGATCAGGGGTTTTTATCCATTTCCGCAGTCGCACAATCGTTCGATCAGTAGCTGAACTGGGTTCTGCACAGTCGCAAAAACAAATGAACTGAAAAAGCCTCAAAAACGAAAATGCAAAATAAAGAGCGAAAACAAAAGCGCCAAACTTAATCCGTTCCGGAAGTCCGTTGGAAGTCCGAAATGTTCGGAAACCAAAGGCGCTGCTTCTGTTTGGCACAGGCGCCCCGGAAACAATAGCCGACAGCCGCGTCGGACGTCCGGCTTCCAAAAAACGTTCGGAAACCGGGACACTTCCTTCCGGGGTTTCGGAGTTTGAGAACCACTGTACATGCAAATTGTTTCTCCCGAGATTTTGTGCATTCCGGTATTTTCAACCTATGCATCCTTTTTACTAATACATCTTCCGGGGGGTTGTACCTGTTTGGGTTGGAGAACCTGCGTCGGGAAAATTTGGAGAGGTGCAGATTTCAAAGGCTCGCTGGGCGTGGTTTTTCGGAGTTTTGCTCCTCTAAAAGCAAAGAGAATTTGGATGTTCTGCCCTCGTCCCCTAATCCCTGCAGCTTCCTCCGTCTCGGCCGATTCCCCTCATTTCCATCTCCTCGTTTTCTCTCCCGAAGGGATTCTTCCGCAGGAGCCAACAGAATAACGCCACTTATTCCTGCTCGCGGCAGAGGAACTGCCTCATCGACCGGACGAACCGGAACCGGTGCCAGCATTGCCGGCTGCAGAAATGTTTGGCGCTGGGCATGTCGCGCGATGGTGAGTCGCTGACCCAAGAGACGAGAAAAGGGGGGAAATAAAAAAATAAAAAAACCCGAAAAGTGCCAAAGGACGCTCAAAGCTCTCTGTTTTCTGCAGCTGCAATCTCATATTCATTCCTTTAAAATTCTGGATTATCTCCTATAATGTTTTACTATGTTTTTATATATGCCGGAGTGGGACGCGGGTGACGCTGTGGGTTAAACCACAGAGCCTAGGGCTTTCCGATCAGAAGGTCGGCAGTTCGAATCCCTGTTGCTCCCGTTGCTCGGCCCCTGCTCCTGCCAACCTAGCAGTTCGAAAGCACGTCAAAAGTGCAAGTAGATAAATAGGTACCGCTCCGGCGGGAAGGTAAACGGCGTTTCCGTGCGCTGCTCTGGTTCGCCAGAAGCGGCTTAGTCATGCTGGCCACATGACCCGGAAGCTGTACGCCGGCTCCCTCGGCCAGTAAAGCGAGATGAGCGCCGCAACCCCAGAGTCAGACACGACTGGACCTAATGGTCAGGGGTCCCTTTACCTTTACCTTTACCTTTATATATGCCAGAAGTCTCCCAGAGTGGCTGGGTCAACGTTTAGGGGTACTGTCATTTTGACTCAAGAAAATTTGTATTTCAAATTGGGGGAGATAAGTACACCAAATGGACAAAAGTTTATTATTATTATTATTATTATTATTATTATTATTATTATTATTATTTTAATTTGTACCCCGCCCATCTGGCTGGGTCCCCCTAGTAGTAATTTATTCATACCACGTCCATCTGGCTGGGCGGCTTCCAGCAAAATATTAAAATACAATAATTCATCAAATATGAAAAGCTTCCCTAAACAGGTCTGCCTTCAGATGTCTTCTAAAAGTCAGATAGATGCACAAAATGTTTAGGGGTGTGCGTACCCATGCATCCCCCCCAGAAAACAGCACTAATAATAATAATAATAATAATAATAATAATAATAATAATAATAATAAATTAGCTTCTTCTTATTATTAACTATTATTATTAACCAGTATTATTTCCATCTTCAAACCCCGATATTACAAAAAAAAAAAAAAAGCACGATCGCAGGACCATTTAGTCTTGTGTCTCGCAGCCGCCAATCGAAATCTCCCGGAAAGCTGGAAGACGGGAAGGAGGCGTCCAATCAGAGCTTGCCAGCTTGGAGGAGAACCCAGATTTATTTATTTTTCTGAGGAAGGAAAAGGGGTCTCTGCAGCCCGCTTGCCGGAGTGCCGCTGTGCTTGGTTCAACCGGTTTTGAGCCCTACACTGACTTCTTCTTCTTCTTCTTCTTCTTCTTCTTCTTCTTCTTCTTCTTCTTCTTCTTCTTCTCTCTCTTCGCAGCGGTCAAGTTTGGCCGCATGTCCAAGAAGCAGCGGGACTCCCTCTACGCCGAGGTCCAGAAACACCAGCAGAGCCAGGAGCAGGGCGTCGGCGTCGGTCCCAAGGACGAGGCGGAGACGTTGTCGAGGGTCTACACCACGAGCGTCAGCAGCGGGCTCTCTGACCTGGACGACATCTCCATGCTTTCGGACGGCTTCCTCTTCGACTTCCCGCTGACCCCGGAGGGCGGCAGCAGCGGTGGCTACTACAACCTGGACCTGCTGACCTCCGCCCAGCCGTCCCCCGACCAGTCCAGCATCGACGTCAGCGACGCCAAACTCATCAAGCAGGAGTCCATCTACGAGCTGGTGATGGAGCCCGCACTCTTCCCGCACGGCTCCCTCGAGGGCGGACCCTTGGCCTCAGACGTCTCCAGGGTAGAGATCGGTTAGTACGCAGGGCGCTACAGTCGCCAAGGGTGGACTTTTAAGCAGATTCGCCCCGTTCCCAACGCACAGGTTGCCGTTGCGTTGCGAGATTTGCACTTTGACCATTTGACATGCTTCTTCTGCTCCTCCTCCTTCCTCTTCTTCTTCTTCTTCTTCTTTCTCTTCTCCTCCTCCTTCTCCTTCTTCCTCTTCTTCTTCTTCTTCTTCTTCTGCTTCTGCTTCTGCTCCTCCTCCTCCTCCTCCTCCTCCTCCTCCTCCTTCTTCCTCCTCTTCTCCTCCTCCTCCTCCTCCTTCTTCTTCTTCTTCTTCTTCTTCTTCTTCTTCTTCTTCATTGCTTTGGAAGACGATAATCAGGCTTCCGCACAACATGACCAGTCCAACAAAGTTGATGTTGAAGAATCATCACTTCAACACTGGTGATCTTTGCTTCAGCCAGTACACTGATATTATTTTGCCTGTCTTCCCAAGTGACATGCAGCGGCGTCAGGGCTCCCAACATGCTCTGACATGCAATAGTAAATGGTATTTGAAATTTGGATTTGGGGGAGGGAAATTGCCGTTGGATTTTGTGCATCGGGTTGTGACATGCAATAGCACTAGGGGGGCCCAAGTGTTCTGACATGCAATAGCATATAGTATTTGGCAGCTGCCCTTCCATTAGAAGATTCCGCCTCTGACTTGGGTCATTATCCAAAGGGATACTGTGCTGAAATCTGGATTTGAAAGGGGAAAAATTGCCTAGAAGATTTTAGGCCCTTAACCCACTGCCCTGAATTTTGTCTACACCAGACACATTCTTGAATACAGCTTCTCCCAGGACGTCTTGAGATCTTTCCTTGCCATCAGGTTATCTTTGGGTTTCGGTATTGAGTTGTGCTTTGCCAATTTGACATGCAATAGCATTAGAAATGTCCGATTTCTTTGCATTTTTTTTAAAATAATAACGATTTTTTTTGCACGTGACTCGGAAGGTCGGTCCAGCAGAGTCGTAGGGGGAGAAATCCTGACGGCTGTTGTGTGTGCATTTCCTCCACAGAACACCTGGCCCAGAACGTGGTCAAATCCCACCTGGAAACGTCTCAGTACACCAGCGAGGAGCTGAAAAGATTGGCTTGGATGCTCTACTCCCAGGAAGACATCCGGAACATGCAGAACAAGGTAGCTGCCGGCCGCTCGCCTCTGGCGAAGGCGAGGGTGCTCAAGGGCGACTAAGTGCCAGAAGTTCCTTGCAGCATTAGACCACAAACCGTGGCAATTTTTATGACAATAATTTTTATTAAACTTTCAGTTGCCATCCAATAATAGCCAAGAGAAAGCGTAATTAAATTAGAAACCTTGATCTTCCAGATTTGCGTCCGTTTGGCGTGTTTTTGTCAAATCGGAGCGGCAATGCCCGTTTTCCATTTCCTTCTTCCAAACCCTTGCGGGGGTTTGGCCAAAAAAAAAAAAAAAACTAATTTCGCTCCTTTATATTATTTCGTGAAACGTATACACTGCTTGATTGCAAAAAAGAGAGAGAGAGAGAGAGAGAGGAAGAAACTTCAAAGCGGTTTACAAAACGGCAAAATCAATTTTTAAAAAACCGCTGCCACGCTTTGAAAAAGACGAAAGTACTAAAGCCGATTAAAATCATCTGGAGAGATTAATCTCTTTCCATGTTTGGAGGCTCCTTGCCACCTGACGCCCCAGATTAATAATAATAATAATAATAATAATAATAATAATAATAATTTATTTATACCCTGGCCATCTGGCTGGGTTCCCCCAGCCACTCTGGGCGACTTCAAAGAAAATATTAAAAATACATTAAATATCAGTCATTAAAAACTTCCATAAACAGGGCTGTTGTCAGGTGTCTTCTAAACGTCAGATAGTTGCATAATAATTAGTGTAATGAAGTGTAGCTTTTGTGTCGATTTGGCACGACCAAGGCACGCAGGGGGCAGGGGAGGGTGGAGAAAGCCGGCCTCTCCTTTGTTCGCCCCCAGCAGAGGTAGACTGCTCCTGCACAAGGAGGTTCCATTGTAACTGTCACGCGCTGGAGGTGCCGGAGAGACTTGTTGGGGCCTCAGGAAACACAGTTTGACCCTCTTCTCTCCCCCCCCCGCCCGTCCCTTCCATGTCCCGTGCAGAGCTGCGAGGCCATGTGGCACGAGTGCACGGTCCAGATCTCCAACGCCATCCAATACGTCGTGGAGTTCGCCAAACGCGTCGACGGCTTCATGGATCTTTGTCAAAACGACCAGATCATCCTCCTCAAAGCAGGTGAGGGCCGGCGGTTGGACCGGCAAGTCACGACAATGTGCCAGCTTATTGCAAAACATAGATAGCTCTGAGAAACCCTGGAGGGGATGGAATAGGACGTCCCTATTTTCAGCGGAGAAACGTTGGAGGGGATGGAATAGGACGTCCCTCTTTTCAGCGGAGAAACGTTGGAGGGGATGGAATAGGATGTCTTGGGGAGTTCTTTTTTATGGCCTGTCAATCAAATAGATAAATAAACGTTCTCAGAGTCTAAACTTCTTTTTCTTGCCTTCCTTCCTTCTTTCTTCCCTTCCATCCTACTACCCATTTCTTTATTCCCAAACAAAATCCGCCTTGCTTTGATTTCTTCCTTCCTATGGGGGTTCAATTCCTGTCGATTTGTGGCCTGGATTCACTTCCGCCAAAACTTTCCTCCTCCCTCCTCCTCGCCTCTTCCTCCGCTACCGTTGCCCCTCTGCGCCAGGCTGCCTAGAGGTCCTCCTCATTCGAATGATCCGGGCTTTCAACCCTCTGAACAACACGGTGCTCTTTGCGGGGAAATACGCCGGGACGCAGATGTTCAAGTCTCTCGGTAAGAAACGGGGATTGAGGGGAGGAGAAATCTGGCCTCCGTTTAGACAAGCCCATGTAAGAAAACGCTTTACAGGCGGCACTTCGCACCTGTTAAACTGGCTAAAACGTTTAGATTTTGGACAAATGTTTGTTGGGAATGCAGGGAGGCTGAAGGTACATGGATCCACATGTGGTGGAACTGTAAAAAGATCAGACAATTTGGGGAAATGATCTACAACGAATTCAAGACTTAGTTGGTCTCTAAGGTGGTGCTGTGGGTGAAACCGCAGAGCCTAGCGCTTGCCAATCGGAAGGTCGGTGGTTCGAATCCCCGCAATGACGGGGTGAGCTCCCGTCGCTCGGTCCCTGCTCCTGCCAACCTAGCAGTTCGAAAGCACGTCAAAAGTGCAAGTAGATAAATAGGTACCGCTCCGGCGGGAAGGTAAACGGCGTTTCCATGCGCTGCTCTGGTTTGCCAGAAGCGGCTTAGTCTGCTGGCCACATGACCCGGAAGCTGGACGCCGGCTCCCTCGGCCAGTAAAGCGAGATGAGCGCCGCAACCCCAGAGTCGTCCGCAAACTGGACCTAACGGTCAGGGGTCCCTTTACCCTTTACTTTTAGGTGCTACTGGAAGGAATTTTTTTATTTTTTATTTTGTCCCTTCCCTATAAAACCCGAAGCCTACCTGCTAGGAATTATGGGCAACGGAATCCCCCCAAAAGTTCAGGATAATCTTCTGAAAGTTCAGGCTGCCAGAATTTTTATTACAAAAGCTTGGAAGGGAGAAACCATCCGGTCAAAACCAGACTGGCGAAACAGACCAAGAGAACACGCAGAATTAGCGGATTTATCCGCAAGGCTGCGAGACGTTACAGAGGAAGAATTTTTACCAGGGAGTGGAATATATACAGAGTCTGTGTAAAAGGAACATTGTCGAAATATCAATCCGTTGGCAGGTTTCGATTGAGCTTCTGTGTGTAAATAGGACAACTTTAATTTTATTTAATTTTTAAGTAAGTTGATAGGGAGAAAGTCAGGTCAAGTTTAAGGAACATAACTGGCAAACGTAATGGGAAGATTTAGGTGAAATTGTCAGGTTAAATTGAATTACAGAATGATGTACAAAACAAGTATCAACCAAGGAATGAATGAATGTTTTTGTTTTTATTTTTGTGAAGAACATTTATTGATCATTTCTGTTGCACAGTTTTAAAAACCAATAAACCAGGAGGAAGGAAAGCTCCGTTTTTAAGGGGTTTTGGGGAGAAAGAGGAACAGCCACTCACCCACAAATCGCTGGAGAAACAAACAGCGTCGCTGAGCGAACTCCGTCTTACGTTCAGGAGGTTGCGGGGCAGGGACAAATTCGATTTTACCAACGCTAAGGAAAGGGACCCAGCGATCGACCGCGATCTACCAAAACCTCGCCGGCATCTACCAGTAGATCGCGATCGACCTGTTGGACATCCCGGCAACAGAGCATTCAAAAGGGGAAAAAAAACACCAGACAAGACCATCGAGACTGCGACTCCCGCGATTCCCAGTGATCAAACCCTTCCGCTTTCCCTCTCGCCCCAGGCTGCGACGACCTCATCAACGCCATCTTCGAGTTGGGGAGGAATCTCTGCCGGCTGCAGCTCTCCGACGAGGAGGTGGCGCTCTTCACGGCCGCCGTCCTGCTCTCTCCAGGTAACGTTTCCGAGCACAATTCAAAGTGTTGGTGCTGAGCTTGAAAGCCCTAAAAGGCCCAGTATCCCTGAAGGAGCGTCTCCACCCCCGGACACCGGGGTCCATCTCCCGAGGGCCTTCTGGCGGTTCCCTCCCTGCGAGAAACGAGGTTACAGGGAACCAGGCAGAGGGCCTTCTCGGTGGTGGCGCCCTCCCATCAGATGTCAAGGAAATAAACAACTACCTGACTTTTAGAAGACATCTGAAAGCAGCCCTATTTAGGGAAGCTTTTAACATTTAATAGATTATTGTACAGGTGAAACTCGAAAAATTAGAATTATCGTGGAAAGGTTCATTTCTTTCAGTAATTCAACTTAAAAGGTGAAACTAATATGAGATAGACTCATGACATGCAAAGCGAGATATGTCAAGCCTTTATTTGTTATAATTGTGATGATTATGGCGTACAGCTGATGAGAACCCCAAATTAACAATCTCAACTTTGGGGTTTTCATCAGCTGGACGCCATAATTATCACAATTATAACAAGCAAAGGCATGACATATCTCGCTTTTCATTTACAGGTAGGTAGCCGTGTTGGTCTGCCTGAGTCAAAACAAAATAAAATAAAAAATTCCTTCCAGTAGCACCTTAGAGACCAACTAAGTTTGTTCTTGGTATGAGCTTTCGTGTGCAGTGTATCTGAAGAAGTGTGCATGCACCCGAAAGCTCAAAAGAACAAACTTAGTTGGTCTCTAAGGTGCTACTGGAAGGAATTTTTATTCTTGCTTTGCGGGTCATGAATCTATCTCATATATGAAGCTCCAGTAGCTAATGAAAACAATTGCATACATAAATGGACTTTTCCACGACATTCTAATATTTTGAGTTTCACCTGTATTTTAACATTCTTTTGGAAGCTGCCCAGAGTGGCTGGGGAAACTCAGCCAGATGGGCAGGGTATAAATAAATTATTATTATTATTATTATTATTATTATTATTCCGTCCCACGGGCAAATGGCTCTTGAAAGTCCTTCCTTTCAAGTGTGGTTTCCTGGGCCGATTTTTGCGACCCAAGCAACCTGATGTTTCGTTCCTCAGACCGCCCCTGGCTCTCGGAGGCCAAGAAGGTGCAGAAGCTCCAGGATAAAATCTACTTGGCTCTGCAGCACGAGATCCAGAAGAAGAACGGCAACGAAGACAGGCTCTCTAAGGTATAAATGTCGGGAGGGGAGAGGGTGGTACGTTCAAAATGGGGCTGAGAAGGGGGCAGTTTCAAGGTTCTTCTGTGGGGAGAAACAGAAAAACTGCCCCAATATTACAGGAGAGACAAGGCCAGGGGTCGGCAAACTTACCCGGCCTCGGGCCAGTTCCTCCGGCACCAATCGCACGGAGGGCCAGAGGGCAGGGGAGCATGCGCCCATACGCGCGTGTACCATATTTTCCAGCGTATAAGACGACTCCCGACTTTCCCAGTTAAAATATAGAGTTTGAGATATACTCGACCGCAGATTCTGCACCCAGTGGCATATAAGACGAGCCCCGACTTTTGAGAAGATTTCCCCAGATTAAGCTATTTCCGTTGCCGCGCTGACCCGGAGATGGGCAGCTGCGCCAGTAAGAGCAGGCGTCGGGGGTCGTCGGGGGCCAGATAATTGGCTCGCTCGGGCCGTATCTGGCCCACGGGCCTTAGTTTGGAGACCCCTGGACAAGGCAAAGTAGATTAATTAGCAAAAGTTAAGGCTTTATCTTGCTGGGGGTTGGGCTGGATGACCTCTGGGTTCACTCCCGGCTTTGCCGTGCTTCGATTCTACAATCCCTTTCTTGCCCCCCCCCTCCCCGTCACAGATTATCTCCAAGCTCCCATTGATGAAGACCATCTGCAACCTGCACTTGGACAAGCTGGAGTTTTTCCGCCTCGTCCACCCGGAGATCGCCACGAACTTTCCGCCTCTCTACAAAGAGGTCTTCAACTCCGAGCTGCACTACAGCAACGGCCGGGAGAGCTAAGGCGGCCGAAACCCCGGAGGGAGAAAACTTTAAAAACTTTGGAGGACGGCGGAGCCGAGAGACGGGGAGGGTGCGGCGTTACGGATAACAATATCTCTTTTTTTAATTTTTTAAAAAAGGACACACAGCCCCTCGCCCGCCGCCGCCCAGGAGGTTTGTTTTGAAACCCAGCGGCCGGCCGCAAGACCGTTCCGGGGCCTCGTTCCCTTCCGCCCGCAGTCGCTCTTGAATGTAATAGCACCTTGACGGATGCTCGGAAAAGGAAGCGGCCCTTTTTTCGGTTGTTTTTTTTTTTTGCGAAATGAATGTGAACTGAGAAGCTGCGCTGTGTGTGAACCTCTCCCGTGTTTATTTGCCGCACGCCCATCATCCCCACGGAAGCACGCCTTCGCACGTGCCGCGAAACTCGCAGGTTCCGTAACCGTTTGTATAGTACCGATATTATTATTAGGCTGTCCCTTGTGTCCGTCCCCCCCACCCAAGTTTCAACGACACGGCACGGATGGAAAAAGGGGCCGATGCGGACTTCTTCGTGTGACTGGTACGAGTTGGGGGGGGGACACACCGCAGCGTATTGTGGGAAGGCTTTTGTTCTGCTCTGGGGGTCCGTCCGTCCCCTCTACGAGTGCCATGGGGCAGCTGGAAACGCAAACCGGGAGGGCTGGACCCTCCGACGGAAACGAAGGGGTGCAAAACAGAGACCGGTTGATCTCTCTCTCTTATTCCGGTCAACGTCCAGTATACGGAACAGGAATCTCTGACGCTTCCCTTTCGGAGACTTTAGTGCTACTAACAGGGTAGAGAGGCTGGGGGAGAAACCCAGCCCAGTTGTGCGGCGTATAATTATTATTATTATTATTATTATTATTAGAGAGAAAAGGGCATCTCGGAGATGGGGCACTTGGCAGGAGGGTCTCGCCGCTGCCGGCTGCAAAGATGGGCGCGAGACTCTTGATCTCAGGGTCGTGGGTTTGAGGCCCGCGTTGGGCACGAGATTCCCGCCTCGCGGGGGGGTTTCGATCGGGTGACCCTCGTGGTCCTTTTCGAACTCTCCGATCCCACGGTTCCGTTCTCGGGTGCAGGGGGGGGGATAATCTGGAAAACGATCCGTACACAACCCAGCGGGTTGCGTTCTGTGTTTCCCCTGCTCCCGATAGGCCCGTTGCCGTGAAAGCGCAGGATGGAATCGAGACCGCGGCTCTGCTCTTGAGTAGAAGGCAGTGGGATGCAGCCGAGGGGCAGTGACCAGATCTAGCCCCCTGCCTTCTCCCTAAGCGTGCTGGGAATTGTTTCGAAAAGTCAGTACAGTGGTCCCTTGGTTCTCAAACTTAATCCGCTCCGGAAGTCCGTCCCAGAACCAAAGCGTTCCCAAACCAAGGTGCCCTGCTTTCCCATAGAAAGGAATGTGAAACGGATTGATCCGTCCCACGCTTTTAAAAACAACCCCTAAAACAGCAATTGAACGGGAATTTTACCATCTAACAAGGCCATCGGTCCATAAAATGAAAGCGATAAACAATGTATTGCAGTCACAAAAATCAATCGGTAGCTGAACCGGGTTCGGCACAGTCACAAAAACAAAACGAGAGAAGAGCCGCAAAAAACGAAAACTCAAAATAAATAGCAAAAACAGACCTCAGCGTTAACGCTCAAAACGGAGCAGGTTCGGCTTCCGGGAAAAGTTTGCAAACCGGAACAATTTACTTCCGGGTTTGCAGCATTTGGGTTCCAAGTTGTTTGAGCACCAAGGCGTTGGAGAACCAAAGGACCACTGCATTGCCATTTCCACCGTTTCTGGAAGCAGGAGTCGTGCCCTGGGGTTTGGAGTTGCCGTAGGTCCAGATTTTCCCGGACACGTCCGAGATTTTAAATTGCGGGAACAGCATCCTGGGTTGAACGTCAAAACCCCCGGCAAAACATCCTAGTTTAGAACCAGGAAGTTTTGGGTGAATTCCCCCGAGGAAGCTTGACACATCCAGATTTTTTTTTTTACTTCTTGAGCTACGGCAAACCCTACAGATGTATTTTTCACGCGGGGTCGGAGACGGCCTGGGAGGTTAAAGTGTGGTGTTTTTATATTAAAGGGTTTTGGGGTTTTTTTCCGCTGCGGTGTCCAGGCAGGAGGGGGCTGCGGGTCGATGCCATTTCCGAACACCGCGGAGATGCGTCAGCCGCAGCAGCGAACCCCGTTTTCCGGCAAAGGACCCCGGGGGGACGGGACGGGACGGTTGTCTTCATTTCATCCGCTATTGCTGCGGGAAAGCACTTTAAAAACGTCATGTGAAAGAGACCGATCCGGGCCGGCGGATCCGACTCTTCCCCAACGCTTTTGCAAAATGCACTTTACTCGCGAGCGAGCGGGTCGGATCGAGGAAGGAGACCAAACACCCCCCCCCGAGTTGTGTTTGACAATCCCCAAAGAGAGAGAGAGAGAGGAAATATGTAAAGATAATAATAAATCTGATTTTTTTTTCTGTTGACTGGCGATACAGAAAGGGCAGTGCTAATATTTACGTCTTGGAAAAATGCACTTTTCCCCCCGTGAGCTCAAAACTCCCGGAGGTTTATAAATAAAAAGGCTACACGTGGTCAGTATATCGGCCTGTTGTGTTGTTCAAATGAGAGGCGTCGCCATGTTGGGGTGACCCCCAGATAAAAGGGACCGATAGCTTTCCCCCCCCCACGTTCCCTTCTTAGCCCACATTTGAATTTGAATTTGCAAGAATCCCCAAACCGTAAGATGCGCGTCTGGGGAAACAAAACCGACATAAGTTTCTGGTCCTCATGAGGATAGACTTGAAACAGAGTGGAGGCTCGACCGGTGGGGCAAGGGAGATATTTTTGGGGGTCATGAAGAACAAAACCAAACAGGCAGTTTCCTTCCCCACCCCACCCCAAACAGGCAGTTTCCTTCCCCACCCCACCCCACCCCAACCCACCCAAATGGTATGCTAATAAACGACCCAATATAAACACACACACACACACTCGCACACAAAAATATATATGTATTTTTTTCTTTCTTTCTTTTAAAAAAAGGAAGCTTAGATGTGTATTTATCACCTCTAGAAACCCTCACACTGTGTTTGGGGAAGAAGTTGCTTAATATATTTATTCTTGTGAATGTCGGTGCAAAAAGGAAGAATCTATACCATTGCAAGCTTTGATGTTTTATGTTTTCGGGCGAATGAGAAAAAGCGTTGGGAGAATTTTATCTGTTAAAGCACGAATACTGCACAAACACACAGAGAGAGATAAGCGCGCGGAGATTTAAGTGTTCTGGAAAAGACCTACCTTGGGGGGGAAAAATTTGGTTTTTGTTTTTAGCCTAACGAACCGCTTCTGTTTGCATTGAATGTTTTGTGTAAAATTGTAACTTCTATTTTTTTAAAGAAAATTGGGACGGGGTGTGTGGGGGGGGGAAATAAAGCCCTACATTTCCTATTAGGGACTCTGGACTGTTTTCGGGGGGCGGGAAATGCGGAAGAAGGATAGTATTTATTTAAACAGGGGGGAGGGGGAGAGAGAAAAGGGGTTTTTTTTTCCATAAAATTTAATATAATGTGCTTAAAACGGCAAGGAGGACCTTTCGGATGAGATGTATTCTGTGGGACGGTGAGATGTATATTGCACAATGGGAAAGAGCGGATGGAGCAAAAATAAACCCTTTTGCAGGATGGAATACAAAAAAATAGACGAGTTTGGGGTCTTTTTTGCCATTTCCCTTCCTTGTAAGAACTAGTCCGGCATCCTGTTCTCACGGTGGCAACCCAGATGCGGGGCCCGAGTTCGAGAGCAGCTCAACTCTCCTGCGGTTTCCGGCAGCTGGAATTCAGAAGCATTGCTCAGCCTCCGACTCCGTTGGCAGGTCAAAACCATCCCGGCCGGTAGCTTTTCAATAGCCTTCTCCTCCGCGAATCGGCCCGGTCCTCTTTTAAATAATGTGGCAGGGAGTTCCAGGGTTTAGCTCTGCGCCGAGGGCTTTCCGTTATCTGTCCCGGACCCTTCGCTGGGTGCCCCCGAGAGTTGGAAGGGACCCCGAGTTCTTATCCGGTCCCAGCCCCTGCAACGCAAGGAAACTTTTTGCCCAACCCGGGACTCGAACCCGCGGCCCTGAGATCAAGAAAAGTCTCATGCTCTGCAAACGGAGTCACATATGAATGAATGAATATTCGCGTCGGCCGTCGGACATAGCGATAAAACAACAATACGATATACAAAGAACAGAAATGAAAAGTCCATTATGTAAAATACATTTTGGGGTTTTGAATCAAAGATCAAATAGTGGATTTTATCCCGATTGCTCCAGCTAAAAGCCTTGCCACCTTTGCTTTCACCTGCTCATCTTGATCTGCCAAGAGAAAGGACACTGGGGCAGTGGCTGGGCGACCCGGAATGGACAATAAAAGAGGGGTGATAATCTCATTCCTCGAGTCTTTATCAAGAGGGCAAGCCAGAAGGGCATGCGCCAGCGATTCGGGGCTGCCATCTCCGCAGGGACGCTTTTCGTGTGGAATCTGTTGGAATCGTCCCTCAAGTCCAGCCAAGGGCAAGACATTCAATCTCGCGAGGGTAAAAGTGCGTCTATATTTTGGAATTGCTCGGTTATGCCGAGAGGGTGCCAGAGTGTCGAAATGGGAAGGTGGAAAACAGTCACGCCATGGGCAAAATTTCCTTATTGTGTCCTCCTCCAGCACCATAATTCAAAAGCATAAATTCTCCGGCGATCAGCCTTCTTTATGGCCCAGCTCTCACTTCCACACATCACTTAACCAGAGCTTTAACTATATGGACCTTTGCCAGCAAGGTGGTGTCTCTGCTTTTTGAGATGCTGTCTAGGTTTGTCATCGCTTTTCTCCCAAGAAGCAGAAACCCTAGCTGGCCCTTAAAGCCTACAGGACCAAAAATTGGGTTCATCCCAACATAGAGTCCCTCCTCTGACCGTTGCACCCATTCAGCCGCAATTCCTGCCTTGCCTTGAAAGGGGGTCAGACTAAATGACCAGGGGGTGTCCCTCCCAACTCTACATCTCCGTGATGCTAAGATTCTCTCCTCGGAAATTCCTGCACCTCCTTCGAGGTCACGCAGATTACCTACTAACAGCGGGGGGGGGGATCACATTTATCCAGTTGATAGTATTTTTAAATTGGGGGGGGGGGGGGAGAGAGAGAGAGAGAGAGAGAGGAGGGAGGGGAGATTTGTTTGTTTGCAAACAGCGACATCTAGTGGACGCAGGTCGCATGGCGGCTCCGTTCATACCATCCACTGGAAGTGCTGGGGTCCCACTTTATTGACAGTAGCGGCTTCCCCCAAATAATTTTGGGAGATGTAGTTTGTTAAGGGTGGTGCTGAGAGTCCTTAGGAGGCGCCCTGTTCCTCTCCGAGAGCTACCATTCCCAGAGATTCCTGGGAAGAGAGATTGACTCTTAAGTCACTATTAAATGACCAGTTATGCTCTCCTTCCTTCCTTCCTTCCCTTCCTTCCTTCCTCGCCTTCCTCTCCTTTCTTTCCTCTCCTTCCTTCCTTCCTTTCCTTTCTTCCTTCCTTCCTTCCTCGCCTTCCTCTCCTTTCTTTCCTCTCCTTCCTTCCTTCCTTCCTTCCTTCCTTCCTTCCCCTCCCTTCCTTCCTTCCTTCCTTCCTTCCTTCCTTCCTTCCTCGCCTTCCTCTCCTTTCTTTCCTCTCCTTCCTTCCTTCCTTCCTTTCCTTCCTTCCTTCCCTCCCTTCCCTTCCTTCCTTCCTTCCTTCCTTCCTTCCTCGCCTTCCTCTCCTTTCTTTCCTCTCCTTCCTTCCTTCCTTCCTTTCCTTCCTTCCTTCCTTCCCTCCCTTTCCTTCCTTCCTTCCTTCCTTCCTTCCTTCCTTCCTTCCTTCCTTCCTTCCTTCCTTCCTTCTTTCTTTCTTCCCTCCCTCCCTCTTTCCTTTCCTTCTCTAATCTTAAATTTTAATAAAAAGAAAATCAATCAATTCTGTCCAAAAATTAAATCATATATGTTACCGGAAACCTATCTGCACTTCCATAAGGATACATTATATATTACAATACTTCTTCAAATACTCTCTATATTTCTTCCAGTCTTCTTTCACCTTCTCCTCTTTCTGGTCGCGGATCCTTCCAGTCATCTTCTCCTTGTGCCCTCCATCTTTCCCAACATCAGGGTCTTTTCTAGGGAGTCTTCTCTTCTCATGAGGTGGCCAAAGTACTGGAGCCTCAACTTCAGGATCTGTCCTTCCAGTGAGCACTCAGGGCTGATTTCCTTCAGAATGGAGAGGTTTGATCTTCTTGCAGTCCATGGGACTCTCAAGAGTCTCCTCCAGCACCACTGCATGCAAACACCAGACGGAAGAAAAATTACATTTCCTTCTGCTTCAGCTGCATCCTCAAGTTTCAGATGCTGCCGCTGTATCGGTCGCAAGGAATCTCACCTAGCCGGATAGGGTTACCGTCACCCCAGCCGACAAATAGGCTCAGAAATACAATCGTGTGCTCCCCTCCGCAGGCCCGGCTTCCTGGGCTGAGCTCCATAGACATCACAGAACCCTCGAGTTGCAAAGAGACCCCAGGTGGTCATCTAGCCCAACCCCCTGCAAGGCCCACTCTCAAGGCAGAAACTCGAAAAATTAGAATATTGTGGAAAAGTCCGTTTATATAAGCAATTGTTTTCATTAGCTACTGGAGATTAATATATGGGATAGACTCATGACATGCAAAGCGAGATACGTCAAGCCTTTGCTTGTTATAATTGTGATGATTATGGCATGCAGCTGATGAAAACCCCAAAGTTGAAATTGTTAATTTGGGGTTCTCATCAGCTGTACGCCATAATCATCACAATTATAACAAATAAAGGCTTGACATATCTCGCTTTGCATGTCATGAGTCTATCTCATATATTAGTTTCACCTTTTAAACTGAATCACTGTAAGAAATGAACCTTTCCACGATATTCTAATATTTTCGAGTTTCACCTGTTACATCATAGAACCCTCGAGTTGCAAAGGGACCCCAGGTGGTCATCTAGCCCAACCCACTGCAAGTCCCACTCTCAAGGCAGAAACTCGAAAAATTAGAATATCGTGGGAAAGTCCATTTATGTAAGCAATTGTTTTCATTAGCTACTGGAGTTTAATATATGAGATAGACTCATGACATGCAAAGCGAGATATGTCAAGCCTTTGCTTGTTATAATTGTGATGATTATGGCATGCAGCTGATGAAAACCCCAAAGTTGAAATTGTTAATTTGGGGTTCTCATCAGCTGTACGCCATAATCATCACAATTATAACAAAGGCTTGACATATCTCGCTTTGCATGTCATGAGTCTATCTCATATATTAGTTTCACCTTTTAAACTGAATCACTGTAAGAAATGAACCTTTCCACGATATTCTAATTTTTTCGAGTTTCACCTGTTACATCATAGAACCCTCGAGTTGCAAAGGGACCCCAGGTGGTCATCTAGCCCAACCCCCTGCAAGTCCCACTCTCAAGGGAGAAATATATGCAGCCAGACAGGGATCGATCTTGCAACCTTGGTTGTTATCAGCACCACACTCAAGCCAACAGAGCTACAGTGGTACCTTGGTTCTCAAATGCCTTGTTTCGGTTCTCAAACGCCGAAATTCAGAATTTTTTTTGGGGGGGGGAGCCCCAAGAGAGTGGGGCCCCAAGTTATAGCTTGTTTAGCTTATACGTAAATCCGGCACTGGAGCTCAGTCCAGGAAGTCGGGCGGGCGGAGGGGAGCGCACGGTTGTGTTTCCAAGGCTGTCGTTGGCCGGGGCGACGGTAACCCTACCCGGCTGGTTCGCTTTCCTTGCGGCCGATACAATGGCACGACGGCGCCTGAAATGTGAACCTCCCATTATGAGCGGGCGGCACACTGACGAGAGATGCATCCAGGACACCAACCGAGGAAACCCAGCACCCAAAGGCGGGCCGCGGGTTTGGTTTTTGCCGAGGGGTCCTGGACGCAGCGAGGATGGAGCCTCTGCGACAGGAAATGTAAGTTTTCTACTGCCCGGTTTTTTGCACGCAGCCGGTGTTAGGAATTAGCAATATCGAAAGGAACACGATGACCAGAAACAAATGCAATATGGAAATGCAATACCATATGAACAAATGCAATATGGAAAACTTTTTGGACTGATTCAGAACATCGTAACAACTACTGCTTCGTTGAATTCTTCATCAGCGAATGAAAAATACTCTGGAAAAGTGCTCATGCAGTTATGCAGTCACTAATATTTTCATGTATATTATATTGATTCGAAAAAAGATGGGTTAATGAAGAAATTACATGTCTTTCTACTAACGAGCGTTGAACTAATTCGCCGGTGAAGAATCCAGGGGAACAGTATTCGTGATCCGGAAACACAGTTCCGAGTTGGACATCAAAATTGGACATTTACGAAAAGCTTCACAGCTTCTTCTCCGCCGGGTAAAGTCAGGCACCGGGATTCATTTAAGGACTTTCAGAGACTTTCAGTTTGTTAGTTTTGAAGTTTTGAATCAGTCCGTAAAGTTTTTAATATTGTATTATTTTTTTCTGTCGCTTTCGATATTGCCGGCTCACATTTTGCAACACAGGGGTTGGTTAGAAATTAATTGGTGTTAGAAATTAGCCAGGCGCCAGGAACGTTTTGCAACAGGGTCCGGTTGCGCCACAAAATCTCCGTACGGCTAGTTCCTTCAGCTTTCTCCAGCATGTCAGTGGAAGAGCTTCTCCCCTGCATTTTTACCCCACCATTTTCTCCCAATGAGTCCATGGTTCGCCCCCCCCCCTCAGTTAATCCCTACGACGACCCTGCGAGGTAAGCCAAGAGGCTGCGACCGTCTCCGAGGTCACCCAGCGAGCTTCCTGACGGAGAGGGGATTCGAACCCTGATCTCCCAGGTCCTAGCCTGACCCACTAACCACTGCACCCCGCTGTCTTCCTAGAGTCCTGCTGTTATGGGGCAGCTCTATAAATTAAGTTGGCAAGTAAATATGGGGGAACAATATATCCCTTAGAGAAGGATCTGAAAGAGTTTCCTTGCAGCTTGAATTGGTTCTGTTCTGGACTCTTTCGTTTAATGTCCCAACATTTATCCCCTGAAAATAGGGGCGTCCTATTCCATCCCCTCCAACGTTTCTCCCCTGAAAATAGGGACGTCCTATTCCATCCCCTCCAACGTTTCTCCCCTGAAAATAGGGACGTCCTATTCCATCCCCTCCAACGTTTCTCCCCTGAAAATAGGGACGTCCTATTCCATCCCCTCCAACGTTTCTCCCCTGAAAATAGGGACGTCCTATTCCATCCCCTCCAACGTTTCTCCCCTGAAAATAGGGACGTCCTATTCCATCCCCTCCAACGTTTCTCCCCTGAAAATAGGGACGTCCTATTCCATCCCCTCCAACGTTTCTCCCCTGAAAATAGGGACGTCCTATTCCATCCCCTCCAACATTTCTCCCCTGAAAATAGGGACGTCCTATTCCATCCCCTCCAACATTTCTCCCCTGAAAATAGGGACGTCCTATTCCATCCCCTCCAACATTTCTCCCCTGAAAATAGGGACGTCCTATTCCATCCCCTCCAACGTTTCTCCCCTGAAAATAGGGATGTCCTATTCCATCCCCTCCAACGTTTCTCCCCTGAAAATAGGGATGTCCTATTCCATCCCCTCTAACGTTTCTCCCCTGAAAATAGGGATGTCCTATTCCATCCCCTCTAACGTTTCTCCCCTGAAAATAGGGACGTCCTATTCCATCCCCTGCAACGTTTCTCCCTTGAAAATAGGGACGTCCTATTCCATCCCCTCCAACGTTTCTCCCTGAAAATAGGGACGTCCTATTCCATCCCCTCCAACGTTTCTCCCCTGAAAATAGGGACGTCCTATTCCATCCCCTCCAACGTTTCTCCCCTGAAAATAGGGACGTCCTATTCCATCCCCTCCAACATTTCTCCCCTGAAAATAGGGACGTCCTATTCCATCCCCAACATTTCTCCCCTGAAAATAGGGACGTCCTATTCCATCCCCTCCAACGTTTCTCCCCTGAAAATAGGGACGTCCTATTCCATCCCCTCCAACATTTCTCCCCTGAAAATAGGGACGTCCTATTCCATCCCCTCCAACATTTCTCCCCTGAAAATAGGGACGTCCTATTCCATCCCCTCCAACGTTTCTCCCCTGAAAATAGGGACGTCCTATCCCATCCCCTCCAACATTTCTCCTGTGAAAATAGAGACGTCCTAAAGAAAAGCAGGACATTCTGGGATCGACTCAGAAACTGGTCAATCCTCTTGGAAAGACTGATAACAGTGACTGGCCTCTCTCCCCCCCCCAGGACATCCCAATCTCCTCCGGAGGCTGAAGGCCGCATGGAGGCGGCAGAGCTGCGGTCAGAGGGCCAGCAGTTCCTCCTCTCCGGCCGTGGGAGCCCCAAGATGGACTGCATCATCTGCTACTGCTCCTACGACCTGTCGGGCCGGCTTCCGCGGCGACTCTACTGCGGCCACACCTTTTGCCAGGCCTGCATCCGCCGGCTCCACGTCGTGGCCAACGAGCAGCGCTGGATCCCCTGCCCGCAGTGCCGCCAGAGCACGCCAGCTCCCCGCGGAGGGGTCACCATGCTTGACCTCGACCTCGCCGCCTTCCTGGCGGTCAAGTCGGAGAAGGAGCACCCTCGGGCCAGGCCGGAGACGGAGACGGCCTCCAAATCGCCCGCCAAGGAGGAGCCGGTCACCCGGCAACCCGAAGGCCTGTGCCACGAGGCAGTGCCACGGCCGTACCTGCCGCCAAACAGCTGCTGCGGCGGCTGCCTCTGCTGCGGGACCACGGCGGCTTTCCAGAGCTAACCGGGAGTCGTCTGGCCCCCCCCATGTGCCCCACATCCTCCTCGAAGGGATAGCAGAGTCCAGCTCCCCGTTGAAGCTCCGCTCACCTTGCCCGAGAGCCGCGTATTTTTAAAAAATCAATTTTTTGCTATTTTTATCTATCAAATTCAGATCTTGCCCTCTGTGTGCCTAGTAAGCTGGCTGAGATGTACAGGTGAAACTCGAAAAATTAGAATATCGTGGAAAAGTCCATTTATGTATGCAATTGTTTTCATTAGCTACTGGAGTTTAATATATGAGATAGACTCATGACATGCAAAGCGAGATATGTCAAGCCTTTGCTTGTTATAATTGTGATGATTATGGCGCACAGCTGATGAAAACCCCAAAGTTGAGATTGTTAATTTGGGGTTCTCATCAGCTGTACGCCATAATCATCACAATTATAACAAATAAAGGCTTGACATATCTCGCTTTGCATGTCATGAGTCTATCTCATATATTAGTTTCACCTTTTAAGTTGAATTACTGAAAGAAATGAACCTTTCCACGATACTCTAATTTTTTCGAGTTTCACCTGTATAAGAAGGTTCCTAATAACAGTTGGAAATGCAAGCAGCAGGACGCCTTTCCCCACATGTGGTGCCATTGTGGGGAAAGAGAGGGCGTTTTGGGAGACGATATACGATGAGGAGAAGAAGAAGAAGAAGAAGAAGAAGAAGAAGAAGAAGAAGAAGAAGGAGAGGAGGAGGAGGAGGAGGAGGAGGAGGAGGAGGAGGAGGAGGAGGAGGAGGAGTTTGGATCTGATATCCCGCTTTATCACTACCCGAAGGAGCGGAGACGCGAACCCCGTTCACCAGATTACAAGTCTACCGCTCTTAACCACTACACCACACTGGCTCTCAAAGAAAAAAAGAAGAGAGAGAGAGGAGTGGGAAGGAAGGAGAGAGAGAGAGAGAGAGAGAGAGAGAGAAGGAAGGAAGGAAGGAAGGAAGGAAGGAAGGAAGGAAGGAAGGAGAGAAGGAAGGAAGGAAGGAAGGAAGAGGAGAGAGAGAGAGAGAGAGAGGAAGGAAAGGAAGAAGAAGGAAAGAAAGAAGAAGAGAAGAGGAGTTTGGATTTGATATCCTGCTTTATCACTACCCAAAGGAGTCTCAAAGTGGCTCACATTCTCCTTTCCCTTCCTCCCCCGAGAAGGAAGGAAGAAGGTCACCCAGCGGCTGCATGTGGAAGAGCGGAGACACAAACCCGGTTCACCAGATTATGAGTCCACCGCTCTTAACCACTACACCACACTGGCTGTCACATGTGATGATACCAAAAACGCCCACAGCATTTCCTTTTCGCCCCAAGAGATATGTGGCCACAAAGAACGGACTTTCCCGGAAAGTTCGGGTACGAGAAGAAGATGGGGGAAAGCTCTGCTCCGAGGTCCGCGCAGAGATCATTTCCCGGCACAAACAGGGGACCACTCTCCCTGCAAATGGTGGGCAGTGGCTCTCTGATCTTGCAATTAATTTATTTTGTATGCCTGGGGGTGGGGGGCCCTCCCTGTTATGCCAGAATACTGAGACTCTCCTGTATCTGTTTGCAGGACTGCCCCCAAGGTCAATGTTTTCTGGGCAAAAAAAAAAAGTATTATTATTTAGCTCTTTTGGATAACTGGGCAAAAACCATTCGCCCCCTCCTTTTCATCTGTCCCTTTGGAATTTGTATGTTTGGCTTGAGGTCTAAATAACAAGGACTACGACTGCCAAATTTTGAGTGACCTCAGCCGGGCAGATCCCTCGCTCCTTCCCGAAGGAGACCAAACTGCCCCTCTAGAGGGAAATTCAGCTTGCCCGAGCCCCAAATATGTCCCAAGGGATGGATTTCCTGAGCAAATTTAGGAACTGGACTTCGAGACCTGCCCAAGTCCACTATGTCAGAGTGAGACGGGGCTTGGATTCCAATTTCCAGCTCTCCCTTTGGTTTGGTTTTCTCGAAACCCCCTGGGTTCCTGCCTGCTTCTGGAGATTTCCCATCTCTGGGCTTCCAATACACTGAGCCTGACGGACCGAGGGGGGAGGGGTCTGTCTTTGTATAACGGCGTTTCGTTAGCAACCGCGAGGACGGAGATTTCTGCACCAAAGCGGGTTGGACTAGATGACCCCCCGGGGTCCCCTTCTAGGACTCCAGCGGTCGCCTAACTTATGGACGTCCTTGGACACTCTTGACAGACTCTGCCACGTCCGCGATAACCTGGCCAAAGACGAGACGCGGTTTGGAGAAAGAAGCTGAATTTTTAAAAATTTTATTATTATAGTAAAACCAGAGTGGAACGAGTTTTTGCGAGGTTTGCTCTCAATAAACAGGGTTTAGGACGCTTTGGTGCGTTTCGTGGCATGGGTTAGCTTCCTATCCTGCCTGCTCTAACCACTGCTCCTTACTGCCCAAGCCAGCCGCCGTCCTCCCTCTCCCCCCTCCCAAGACCAACTGCCTTTAACTGCCCTGTCACCTGTCCGTCACGCTCCATCCTCAGCCAATCGGCACGCAGCATGCCTCAAAGGTCCCGCCCACTGGACTCCACCTTACCTTAAACCCCACAAATATCTCTTTGTTGCCAGGGCCGGATTTAGCTTTGATGCGGCCCTCAGCTCCTGAAGGCCATGGGGCCCTTTCTATGTCCAGCTGTCCTTTGTCAACAACAAATTGTCGCTGTTTTTTGTGTGTGTTGAATATATGCTATACGGTAATTTATGGAGATATCTAAAGCCGTTTGCACATCACAAAATACGCATTTTATCAAGGTAGTTGTTGAACTGAAATGCAATTAAGAAGAAGTACATTAATAGTGAAAGAATTATTCAGCTCCAACTGAAAATGATTTTTTTTAATTCACAAACTTAATAATGCAAACACATCGGCATTTGGCAAGAACAAAAGCTCCATTAGAAACACAATTTACAAAGACTCACAATCCGGTCTCGAGAAACTTGCTACCACATGAAATAACAACAGGTGTAAATATATGATGCAAACTACTAATAATTATAAATAGCAGAATTTCGGCACCCTATATATAGAAAGGAGCAAACCAGGGATATTTTGGGGAGCAGGCTAGCAGGCTTACACAACATAAAACACTGTTGCTGGATGTAGGTTTTATTCTATTTGTTTTTTTATCTTATATTTTGGAAATGTACTCCCAGGGTGTTTTTTTCCCTTTAAATTTTTTGGGTGCCCCCAAGAGAGTGGGTCCCAAGGCTATAGCTTGTTTCGCTTATACGCAAATCCGGCACTGATTCTTGCCTTCCCCGAACTCTTTAGCACTTGCAAAGAACAACATTGCAAAGACCTGGGCCCTCCACAGTTTATTTCAACTGGGGGGGCCCTCAGGAACCCCAATGCACCCAATGGGCTTCACTATCTGTCGCCAGGTGACACCCCCAATCTTGCCTGCGTTGTCCTTGAACTCCCAACGATGCTCCTGGATGGGGGATGAAGGACCTAATACTGAAGCAAATTTTCAAATCCATTGCCCCGCCCACACATCCCCTTTGGCTCCGCCCATTGCTAGCACGTGGCCCCCGGAAGCTTCCGCAGGTGGGGGTAGCAGCCCTCGGCTGCCGAATAGCCCCCTCGCGTCCCTCTCCGGCGGCATCCTTTCCCATCCCTTCCTCGCCCCTATCCTAGGTGTCTCGGCACCTTCAGAGCGGCAACGGCAGGGGAAACCGCCCCAGGCGACCCGAGCGAGCGAGCCCAGCCACACAGAAAACAAGGGAAAGGACAGCCCAGCGCGACCTGGCTGGCTTTTGCTCCTGCAAAGGACCCTTTCCGGATCGGGGACGCCGCAGAGAAGGCCCTACATCCCCGAAGAGACAAACTGCATCTCCACGTTGGCGCCGGGCCGTCCGTCCGCCTCGCAGCTGCCCACCCGGCGCTTGGCGGCGAAGGGGAAGACTTTCCGGAAAGCCCTCTGGAAATTGGCACCCATGAAGGCGTAGACGATGGGGTTGAGGGAGGAGCTGGCATAAGACATGCAGTGAGCCCAGATCTTCAGCTTGTAGGTGTAATAGTTGCGCCGGAAGCCGGGGCCGAAGGCCTGGGCGAGGATCACCAGCTGCATTGGGCCCCAGCAGACGGCGAAGAGGGCGACGATGGCGGCCACCATCCGCGATATCTTGCCCCGCACGGCTTCCGAGCGCCCGGCCAGCTGGCGGACCTGCAAGGAGTCAAGAAGGGGGGACTTGCAATGGGATTGGCTTGGCCTCTGCCGTCTCGACTCTGCTGTCCGCGGAGGCGCAGGTCCATTCTGCGTCTGCCAGCTCCATCTGGGACGCAGGATGAGACCCTCCCTGCCCGCGGACTGTCTGGCCAGAGAGGTGCACGCTCTGGTTATCTCCCGCTTGGACTACTGCCATGCGCTCTCCGTGGGGCTCCCTTTGAAGGTGACCCGGAAACTGCAACTAATCCAGAATGCGGCAGCCAGACTGGGGACTGGGAGTGGCCACCGAGACCATATAGCACCGGTCCTGAAAGACCTCCATTGGCTCCCAGGACGTTTCCGAGCACAATTCAAAGTGTTGGTGCTGACCCTGGAAGCCCTAGTTACAGGTAGGGAGCCGTGTTGGTCTGCCGTAGTCGAAACAAAATAAAAAAAATAAAGAAATCCCTTCCAGTAGCGCCTTAGAGACCAACTAAGTCTGTTCTTGGTATGAGCCTTCGTGTGCACGCACACTTCTTCAGATACACTGAAACAGAAGTTCCCAGGCCCTTATACCATAGCGGCAGTTGAAGCAGTGGTTGAAGCAGAACACTGGCGCTCCAGAGGACAAGAGGAGGGCAGGGAAGCCCGGCTCCGCCACCTCTCCGTCCCCGTAGGAGCCCCAGAAGCTGTGTACCTGCCCCAGGAGGCCTTTCCCGCCGCCATGAGCCCACCCAGGACCCACCGCCGTCTCCGACACCTGGCGCGGCGCATCGGCCGAACGATCCTCCGACTTTGCCTGTGCGAGGAGAAGGTAGGTGGGAGGGAGGGAGGAAGGAAGGAAGGGTGGCGGAGGCAGAAGCAGCTTCCCCTTCTCCTCCCCACCCATCTCCCCCACGGCGGAGGGGAGAGTGTTGCATTGGGCAAAAGGCCCCGCTACAAGAGCACGGTCAGTCTGCGCGCCATAGCTGTCAAGTTTCTGATTTGAAAATGAGGGATTAGCAGTCACGTGTCAGTGGTGGGCGGAGCCAGAAGCGAAAGTGGGCGGGGCAGCAATGTAAACTCCAAGCGGGCTCGGAGCGGAGTGTAACGGAAAAAATCCCAGGTGTGGGACTGCCCAGCCACCTGGCCCTTAGGGATAAGCCCACTGGTTTCTGCGGAGTTAAATAAAAGAAGTCCAGCCACTGGAGCAAGGACAAGACAGGGTTTATTGCGCAATAGGTTACAGTCAAACTGCACACCCAGAGCAGTGTTACAAGAACTTTTAAAAACTCCTATCATATCCCAGAATACAGTTTGGAAACATCATTACTACATCATCACTACATCACGAAAGGGAAGGGTTATACATGATTGACATATAGGAAAAACAAGACAAGCATATGGGGGAAAGAGAGCAATATCAGGGAGATAGCCCTGAGAAGTGTGAATGGGTGTTAAGTACTGGCAAGGATACCTTGAGCACTTATCTGGGAGAGAACAATGGGATTCCGGTTGAGGGATATTAGCCCAGTGGCTTCCTGAAGCACCCAGAGATTACCTGCTGAGGCATTTCCCTGTGTACGTGGTCTCTCGCCTACTGGATCATGGCAGAGAGATGGGTTCCCTTAAGGGCAGCACTCCGTACCCCAATGAGTTTACTCAGGAGGAGACTTTGCTTAGGTGACCCCCCCCATAATTTTCGTAACAGGAGCAAAGAGGAGGGCAGCCATGTGCTCCGCGCGACGGAGCCCCATCATCTTCTTGTCTGATCCCATCAAAACAGGACAGGAAGCAGCAGCTGCTCAAAGGCAGCCAGGCTCCACCCGCCAGCTAACCCTATTGGCCGGCTGAGGGGCTCGGCGGCAACGGATAGGGGCTGATGCAGGGGGAGGAATACACCCCCCTGTAAGCACGGGAAACGGCTCCCACTTGCTTTGAGGGCTGAGGCTTTTCTCTCCAAGTAGGCGAGGTCTTCCCACCCAGTCCCTGGCCAGCAGGGGAGGAGCTGCTTCCATTAAAAACGGGAAATTTAAGGGAAATAAAAAATAAGGGAGAGCAGCGGGAAACTGCTTGAAATAAGGGAGAATCCCGGGGAAAACGGGATACTTGACAGCACTGCTGCGCGCTGGGCTGCAGGGGTGGGAAGGGGCCGGGGGCCGGTGGGGGGAGCGGCCTTCTGTTGCTAGGGCCACGGAGTTGGGTAGCAACGGCGAGGAGAGGCTGGAGGGTGTGCCGGGAGCTTGTCGTGATCGGGGAGGTTAGCCTGGGCTCTAAAAGGGGGGAACAGAATGGGGGGGGAGAGGGAGAGACCCACGGAAGTAACATTAAAAAAAACAAGTGAGTTTTACAAAAAAAAAAAATGACCACATATGTTCTAGCGTCCGTTATTTTAACGGGCTTAAACCACTAGTACCATATATTCTGAAGGAGTGTGCATGCACACGAAAGCTCATACCAAGAACAAACTTAGTTAAGGTCTCTAACGTGCTACTGGATGGGATTTCTTAATTTTATTTTGTTTCGTTTCGACTCGAAAGCCCTAAACGGACTCGGCCCAGTATTTCCGAAGGAGCGTCTCCACCCCCATCGTCCGGCCTGGACACTGAGGTCCAGCTCCGAGGGTCTTCTGGCGGTTCCCTCCCTGCGAGAAGTGAGGTTCCAGTGAACCAGGCAGGGGGCCTTCTCGGTGGTGGCGCCCTCCCTGTGGAACGCCCTCCCATCAGATGTCAAGGAAATAAACAACTATCTGACTTTTAGAAGACATCTGAAGGCAGCCCTGTTTAGGGAAGTTTTTAATGACTGATGTTTTAATGTATTTTTAACCCTTTGTTGGAAGTCGCTAGGACTGGGAAATATCTCCGTCTAAAACCCCTGGCATCTTGCAGAGAGGGGGGGGGTAGCTTTTTAAACTACAGTGCCATCGGAATTATTCACAAAAACCCCATTGTTCGGCGTTCTCCTCCCTCCTGCGTGTGGGACCCTGTTGCAACGGTTTAATAAAGATCAGTTTTATGAGCCGCTTCTCAATATTCTCTGCTTGGCCTCTGTTATTTGTTTCCTCCTGCCGATAGGGAACCCACTTAAGGACTCCAGACGGGCTTTTGGATACCGCATAAGGGAAAAGAAGCAGGGTGTTTTTTTTCTTGTAACAGTTGGAAGGGTCCTCCAAAGGTCATCCAGCCCAACCCCCTTTGATGCAGGAACCCCAGCGGAAGAATCCATGATGAATGGCCATCCAACCTCCGCTTTAAAAAGCTCCAAGGAAGATAGGGAACCCACTTAAGGACTCTGCCCGGCCTCTTGGATACCCCATAAGGCAGGCATAGGCGAACTCGGCCCTCCAGATGTTTTGAGACTACAATTCCCATCATCCCTGACCTGTTAGCTGCGGTGATGGGAGTTGTAGTCCCAAAACAGCTGGAGGGCCGAGTTTGCCTATGCCTGCCATAAGGGGAAAGGAGCAGATTTTTTTCCTTATAACAAGCGCATGCAAAGATGTCCTCTATTTCCTCAATAAATCGTAGGGAAGATCTGCCTGGTCCAGCCTCACGTTTCTCACATTGTCCAACCAGATATTACATCTGGAGGTTGCAGAAACTACAAGTGTTGGAGCCTGAGCTCGCTTGGTTTCCTCTTCCCTCCTCGATACTCTTTCCTTTAGTGTTGTCTGCTTGGCCTCTGTTATTTCCTCCCACTTAAGGACTCTAGACGGGCTCTTGGGTAACCCATAAGGGAAAAGGAGCGGAGTGTGTGTGTGTGTTTCCTTGTAACATGTTGATAATAAGCCTGATTTGCATAGGGGGGAGGGTCGGTGGAATAACTCTGACGGCGACCACCGTGCATCTGGCAACTCGATACCTGGTTGTCAGAGGTCTCCACCGTCGGGCGCCCCATCTGGCACAGCATGGCGGTGTAGCAAAGGAGGATTGTTAGCAAAGGGAGCAGGTAGACGACGAGGAAATTGTACAGGATGAAGGCCGTCTCGTGGGCGGTGGACGGGAAGGTCTCGCTGCAGTAGGTTCGGGGGCCGAACCAGTAGCCTTCGGTCAGCTGGTTGTAGACCAAGACCGGGGTGGAGACGGCGAAAGAACCTGCAAACGGAATGGCCCGAATTCACCCAATGGTTCCGAGGTCTCGGACAGAACCGGCTCGAACCCGAGGTCGAGTCACCGTGCATCTGGCAACTCGATACCTGGTTGTCAGAGGTCTCCACCGTCGGGCGCCCCATCTGGCACAGCATGGCGGTGTAGCAAAGGAGGATTGTTAGCAAAGGGAGCAGGTAGACGACGAGGAAATTGTACAGGATGAAGGCCGTCTCGTGGGCGGTGGACGGGAAGGTCTCGCTGCAGTAGGTTCGGGGGCCGAACCAGTAGCCTTCGGTCAGCTGGTTGTAGACCAAGACCGGGGTGGAGACGGCGAAAGAACCTGCAAACGGAATGGCCCGAATTCACCCAATGGTTCCGAGGTCTCGGACAGAACCGGCTCGAACCCGAGGTCGAGTGGGGGCAACGTCCTCCGCCAGAGGATGGTTGTGGGGGCATTCCTCTCGTGTCCCCTGCTGCCGCACCCCTGACATAGCCCACGGACAAAGGATGTCCTGCTGGGGTTTGAGGAGAAGCAAAATTGACTTGGGACGTGGGTGGCGCTGTGGGTTGAACCACAGAGCCTAGGGCTTGCTGATCAGAAGGTCGGCGGTTCGAATCCCCGCATGACGGGGTGAGCTCCCGTTGCTCGGTCCCTGCTCCTGCCCACCTAGCAGTTCGAAAGCACGTCAAAGTGCAAGTAGATAAATAGGTACCGCTCCGGCAGGAAGGTAAACGGCGTTTCCGTGCGCTGCTCTGGTTCGCCAGAAGCAGCTTAGTCATGCTGGCCACATGACCCGGAAGCTGTACGCCGGCTCCCTCGGCCAGTAAAGCGAGATGAGCGCCGCAACCCCAGAGTCGTCTGCTAACGGTCAGGGGTCCATTTACCTTTATATATTAAAACAAATCAATCTGGCCACATTTCACATTTGCATTTCACATTTGCACGTTTGCATTGCCTTTAAAATGGACTTATTGGTCCGGGAAGGTATAATCTATCTTCCAGATAGATTGTATACAGTATACAGTGGACACTTGGTTCTCAAACGCCTTGGTACTCAAACAACTTGGAAGCCAAACACTGCAAACCCGGAAGTAAGTGTTCCGGTTTGCAAACTTTCCCTGGAAGCCGAACGTGCTCCTTTTTGAGTGCCACGCTTCCGTTTTGAGTGTTACGCCGAGATCTGTCTGGTTTTGCTGTTCATTTCTTTTTTGTGACTGTGTGGAACCCAGTCCAGCTACTGATTGCATGTGTAACTGCAGAACAATGTTTATTGCTTTCATTTTTATGGCTCAATGGTCTCATCAGATAGCAAAATTCATGTTAAGTTTCCGTTTTAGGGGTTGCTTTTAAAAGTCTGCAGCGGGATCGATCCATTTTGGTCCCTTGGTTCTCAACTTTAATCCGGTCCGGAAATTCCGTTCCAAAACCAAAGCGTTCCAAAACCAAGGCGGCAGCGCTTTCCCGTAGAAAGCAATGCAAAACGGATTGATCTGTCCCAGGCTTTTGCCGCCCGGGAGATGGGTTCGCGAGGGCGCTGGCCGAGGTGAACGGGCAGGGACTCCCCTTGTGTGGAAACCCAGGAGTAATCCAGGCCATGTCGTCTCCCCCCCCCCCGCACTCACCGACCCAGATGCTGACGCTGACTGTGGCCGCCACGAAGGGGGTGCGCTGCCGCAGGGCGCGGAGGGGAAAAACGGTCACATACCAACGGTCAACACTCATGGCAGTCAGGGTGATGCATGTGGCTTGCACAGAGACCTGTGAAGCCAAAAAGACAGGGTGGGGTGTTTATTACAGTGGTACCTTGGTTCCCCTTGGGACGCGGGTGGCTTGCCGATCAGAAGGTCAGCGGTCGAATCCTGCGACAGGGTGATCTCCAGTTGCTCGGTCCCTGCTCCCGCCAACCTAGCAGTTCGAAAGCATGTCAAAGTGCAAGTAGATAAATAGGTACCGCTCCGGCGGGAAGGTAAACGGCGTTTCCGTGCGCTGCTCTGGTTCACCAGAAGCGGCTTAGTCCTGCTGGACACATGACCCGGAAGCTGTACGCCGGCTCCCTCGGCCATTAACGCGAATTGAGCGCCGCAACCCTAGAGTCGTCCGCAACTGGACCTAACGGTCAGGGGTCCCTTTGCCTTTACTCACCCCATCATTGCGGGGATTCGAACCTCTGACTTTCTGATTGGCAAGCCCTAGGCTCAGTGGTTTGGACCACAGTGCCACCCGCGTCCCTTAGCCACCCGCATCCCTAGTTTGCCTACCCATGGTTTAAAGTTTTGGGGGGGGGCAGATTGGCCCCGCAAGCAGTCGCAAACTCACCTGTTGGATGTAATTGACAAATTTGCACATAAACTCCCCAAATATCCAGCCTGGAAGAGGGTAAAGGACAGCCGTGAACGGGACACAGCAGACCAGGAAAATGATATCCGTGACGGCCAGGTTCGCTGTTTGGACAAAGGGCACAATTTTGGGAAAAGTTCAGAAGAACTAGAATAAATAGAATACGTGTCAGTAAAGGGAAAATTGAAATGAACCATGGAAGGGAAGTTTATGATTGATGTATGGTTTGTTTGAAAATGATAAATAAATTTTTTTATATAAGTTTTTCTCCCTTTCTAATAACACCAGCACCCTTTTCTCCCAGTGTCCGACCAGGTGCCTTTGGGAAACCTGCAAGCAGGATTTGAACCCAGAGCATCCAGAAGCATTACTGCTCCTGGCCGTGGATGCAGAGCAGAGCGGTCCTGGCTAGCAGGAAACAGAACAGGCACCAGCTAGTAGCCATAGCAGCTTTGACCCTCCTTCCTACCCACCCAGTTGCACCCCAAACTCACCAATGTAGAAATTGGTCACCGTCCTCATCTGCTTGTGCTTGGCGATGACGTAGATCACCAGGGTGTTGCCTGCCAGACCCACCACCATCAGCACGGCGAAGAAGAGGGGCACCAGCCACGCGTCCACCAAGCGCGGGGGGCTCCGGGGCTCCGAGACATTGGCGCACCACAGCCCTGCGGTGCAGGCTGAACTGTTCGGGAACAGGGAGGAATCGTTGAGGTCGGAGACCAAGGAGCCCTCTAGCATGGCTCCGCTTTGCATCGAGAGCAGCCTCTGCCGGCCAGGAGCACCGAATTGGGGCTTGGGACGTCCGGTGGCAAGAGTTTTCAGCACCTCGGACAGCTCACCAAGCGGGAGAGATGTTGCGCCGCTCCTCAAATGGGAGTCGAGGAAACTCTGGCGGACTCAGGGGCTGAGGGGCACGTTGGGGATCTCGTCCTGGCCTGGGTTCATCTTAAGAGTGAACCCCGCGGCAGTTATGACTCACTCCTCCCCTTAAGTCTCAGAAGGAGACCTTCATCTCTCCTGCTCCAGAGTCCTTCTTGCACACCTTTGCAGCATCCTCCGCTTCTCAAGCTCCTTGCGGAATGAAGGATGCTCTCCTGAACCTCAGTGAGGACCAGCAACACACCAGGCACCAGTTCTCGGGCACGAAGGTGGCACCCTTCAGCAACACATGCCGTCCAACGGGTACGCTCCTCTCGGAGAAGAGGGCTCTCATTCAGAGCCAGTGAAAATATTGGGGTGCAGGAATGGTGCCCTTGCTCCCATCTGAATGGTTTCTGAATGGGTTGCCGGCCCAAACATCCGGCCACCTGGGACCACCGCCCAGCTCCGAAAGGACCCAGGCGTCTTGCGAGTTGGAGAAAGCCGGGCGGAGGGAAGGGCTGGTGGGTTTTAAGCGGCTGAGCGATTGCTGCCCTCCTGCTCTTTGCAAGAGGAGGATTTCTCCTCTCGGGTCTCCAAGCAGCCGATTGGCTGGTTGTTCTGTGTTTTTTTTCCCCCTCTCTCTCTCCACCTGGGGATGGGGAGATCTTGCTACCAAGCAACCCCCTGGTGGGCTAAATCAGCAGGCATGGAAGGCTTGAAATTATTGTGCCATGTGCAGAGAGAGAGAGACAGAGACAGACAGACAGACAGACAGGCGGCGCGAAACAGTTCATTTTGCTCCTCATTCCAGCTTGCAGACAAAGCGCACCAGGTTCAGGAAATTCTATGTGCCGATTAATGACTTTCTGCCCAAGTTCGAAGGCAAGGAGGTTCGAAGCGGCTCGCGAAAATGAAGCCCCGCACATTCTGTTTTCGGCGTAAATCCCTTTTGCCGTTTAGATTCAAAGCCAGCTGGGGAAAGCTCTATTTGCGACTGCCAAGTTTCATTCAAGTTCACTGCCATAGAAGCAGGAAGCGCATTTGCGAAAAACGCAGACAAACCCCGAGGCCTCGAGCAGAAAAAGATTTAAACCATTTGTTCAGTTTCAAGCAGCTCTTAATATTTAGCACGGGTGTGATTCCGAAAGGCCTTCCTCGATATGTGCAGCTGAATGCAAAGGAAGCTGACAAATAACCTCATCTGCACAATGCGTTCAAAACCAGAGTTATGCCCAGGGCTGGATTTAGGCCTGGGGCTTCCTGATCAGAAGGTCGGCGGTTCGAATCCCCGCAATGATGTGCTGAGCTCCAGTTGCTCGGTCCCTGCTCCTGCCCACCTAGCAGTTCGAAAGCACATCAAAGTGCAAGTAGATAAATAGGTACCGCTCCGGCGGGAAGGTAAACGGCGTTTCCGTCATGCAAAGCGAGATATGTCAAGCCTTTGATTGTTATAATTGTGCTGATTATGGCGTACAGCTGATGAGAACCCCAAATTCACAATCTCAGCTTTGGGGTTTTCATCAGCTGTGCGCCATAATCATCACAATTATAACAAGCAAAGGCTTGACGTATCTCGCTTTGCATGTCATGAGTCTATCTCATATATTAAACTCCAGTAGCTAATGAAAACAATTGCTTACATAAATGGACTTTTCCACGATATTCTAATTTTTCGAGCACCTTAGAGACCAACTAAGTTTGTTCTTGGTATGAGCTTTCGTGTGCATGCACACTTCTTCAGATACACTGAAACGGAAGTCACCAGTCCTTAAATGAAGAAGTGTGCATGCACACGAAAGCTCATACCAAGAACAAACTTAGTTGGTCTCTAAGGTGCTACTGGAAAGAATTTTTTATTTTGTTTTGACTATGGCAGACCAACACGGCTACCCACCTGTAACTAATTTTTTGAGTTTCACTTGTAAACACCGACAATTGGGAAACACTGGCCTGCGAGCGCTCCAGTTGGAGAACAGCCTTTGCCAAAGGTGTCGTGGGCTTTGGAGACACTCGAACTCAGGACGCGAGGGAGAAACGCGCTCAGAGGAAGGCGCGCTTGGCAAACCCTCACCGGGATCAACTATGTCCCCACTGTGGAAGGACGTGCGGATCCAGAACTGGCCTCCGCAGTCACTTACGGACTCATTGTTAAAACCGTGTTCATGGAAGACAATCTCACTCGCCTACGAGGGATCGCCAAAGAAGCTTCACGAAGCACTCAGCCAACTTCATTCTCAGCCAACGCAGCTTTCTGCCTAAACACCGTGAAGCAGGAGGCGTTTCTGCTGCTTCCAGGTCCTTGAAAAACACTTCACCTTTTGTCTCGGGCGCACACTGACCCCGAATAGAAGAGAGGGCATGCGAGAGCAGCACTTACGCACAGCGCTAAGTGGCCAAAACGCAGCCAGAACCGACTCGCTCCCCCGCTCCCAAAGTGGTTGGAAATTTGTTTCCGAGAAAACAAAAACACCCAATAATTTATTTTGCCCGCTGCAAGGAAAGATGCTTAGCGTCTGTGCTCCAAAGGTGCCAATTTCAGTTCGCATCTCTGTTTTCCAAACCCGACCTTTAAATCTCCACGTTTGCACAAAGAAGACATCCTCGTGGAAACTCGGGGACGTTTGGGCTGCAGCCTTTCCTTCCTTTCAAAGCAGAGGTTGGACGGGGTGCTTTAGCCGAGATTACCGCATTACGAGACAATCTGCACTCTCAAATTTCTGTTGCAGATTGCCTTTTTGCAGTGATTTTTGGGTGGTCTTTGGCTAAGGGCCTGGGCAATTTCTAAAGCATGGGTGGGCAAACTAAGGCCTGGGGGGCTGGATCCAATCCGGCCCGCGGACAGTCCGGGAATCAGCATGTTTTTACATGAGTAGAATGTGTCCTTTTATTTGAAATGCATCTCTGGGTAATTTGTGGGGCATAGGAATTAAATCTATCAATTGCAAACCCCGGATCGCCAGAGTGGTGCATGCTCTGGTTATCTATCAATCATCTGTCTGTCTGTCTGTCTACCTATATCTATCTATCTATCTATCTATCTATCTATCTATCTATCTATCTATCTGAAGAAGTGTGCATACACATGAAAGCTCATACCAAGAACAAACTTAAGTTGGTCTCTAAGGTGCTACTGGAAGGAATTTTTTTATTCACAATATTCCATGTGTGCTGCATTGCATGGTGGACTCACGTTCAGTTTGTGGTCCACCAAGACCCCCAGATCCTTTCGCATGTCCTGCTAGTTAGCCAGTCCCCCCTCCCATCCTATATTTGTGCATCTGCCTCTTCCTGCCTAAGGGCAGAACTTGGCCTTTGTCCCTATGGAAATTTCTATTTTTAGCTTGGGGCCCAGTTCTGCAATCTGTTAAAGGGACCCCTTACCATTAGGTCCAGTCGCGGACGACTCTGGGGTTGTGGCGCTCATCTCGCTTTATTGGCCGAGGGAGCCGGCGTACAGCTTCCGGGTCATGTGGCCAGCATGACTAAGCCGCTTCTGGCGAACCAGAGCAGCGCACGGAAACGCCGTTTACCTTCCCGCCGGAGCGGTACCTATTTATCTACTTGCACTTTGACGTGCTTTCGAACTGCTAGGTGGGCAGGAGCAGGGACCGAGCAACGGGAGCTCACCCCGTCATTGCGGGGATTCGAACCCCCGACCTTCTGATCAGCAAGCCCTAGGCTCTGTGGTTTAACCCACAGCGCCACCCGCGTCCGATCTGTTAAGGTCATCTTAAATCCCATTCCTGCCCCAATTTGGTGTCATCTTCAAACTGGGAGGCATCGCCAAGTGGGGTCGGGGGTCCTTCGCAGCCCAAGGGCCGCATGCCTTTGTTTTCAACTTCCGGAGGGCCGATAAACAAAGTTTGATTTCTCCTCCTCCTCCTCCCCCCGAGACAGCTACACCCAACCTTTCTGGCTGCCTGCCCCCCCAACTCTTATCATTCCCAGGCTCGCGCAAATCAGAAAAATGCAGAAATGCGCCACTGCCCCTTATTACAGGCCGCTTCACCTGTGGGATTTCTGTCTGCGGCTTGGAAATGCAAGCAAGCCTCGCCCCCCCCCCCAAAATGAGTCCCCTTTCTGCATTTAAGAAAAGCAATACTGTTAACGCCGCTCTTAAAAGCATCAATTTTTTTTTATTATTTACACGAAAAACATCTTAAATGGAGCAACGTTTTGCTGTTCTGGAAAATACAAAGTCGGTGTTGGTTTGTACATTCGGCAGAAGGAAAGTCTCTGAGCCGTTGTGGTGCAAGGAAAGTGTGCATGGGGGGGTGTTTCATGTTCAAATGCCCCCCCCCTCCGATTCTTCTTGCACATGGGAAATTAGAAAGGTTGGGCCGAAGTTTCCTTGGGGGATTAGATTTCTGCAGGCAGGGAGTTCTGCCCGATAGGGGGAGCTTGAAAACATGCAACCCCCCCCCCAACCTAAGTATATTTCAGGGGGAAATATGTTTCCTCTGACTTAGGGCCAAGTTAACCCCCAGGAATTTGGCTGCCCCCCACGAAACCCCACTGTTTTGACACCACCGCGGCAATACAAGAGGAAGAAGAGATCTTTTCTAAAACCAGAAGTTCGGCACCTTCTCGAAAAAGTCTGAAAATCACAATAAATGCAACAACTCTCAGTAAGAAGAACATTTGCAAAGGGACACCCGGATAATCATAAAACCACACACACACACACAAAAATTCAACTTTGGTGTAGTTCTCTGAGCATGCAACAATCAAAAAATAATAATCCACATGTGAACAGTAGCCGGGAAGAAAGGACAATAATTTACTGATTTATAAGACCCTCTATTTCCCGATGACATTCCTTCAGCAGATGATTCCTAGAGTTGCAAGGGTCCCTCAAAGGTAATCTAGGCCAGCCCCGTGCAATGCAGGAATCTCGTCTCGTATCTTTATTGATCACCAGTGGTTGAAACCCAGGCTCCCGAGGTCAGAAATCCACCCCCTGCACAGATAGGAATTCAAACTAGCATGTGAAGGGCAGACCAGTATATCAGACAGAGGTACAGCGGGAAGCCTCCTCCAGGTTCACCCTTTTTAAAGGATCCAATCGCATCTGATGCAAAGGCCCTTTGACAAAGATGCCTCAGGGCTGATATCCTTGGAGGAGGTTCCCTGTCGCACCCCTGCCTGAATTAATTTATTTTATTAATTTATTCAATTAATGATGACCCTTGGGGCTGATATCCTGGGAGGAGGTTCCGTGTGACCCCCCTGCCTGAATTATTTTTATTTTATTAATTTAGTCAATTAATGGTGACCCTCGGGGCTGATATCCTGGGAGGAGGTTCCCTGTCACCTCCCTGCCTGAATTATTTTTTATTTTATTAATTTATTCAATTAATAGTGACCCTCGGGGCTGATATCCTGGGAGGAGGTTCCCTGTTGCCCCCCTACCTGAATTATTTTTATTTTATTAATTTATTCAATTAATGATGACCCTCGGGGCTGATATCCTGGGAGGTTCCCTGTCGCCCCCCTGCCTGAGCTAATTTATTTTATTAATTTATTCAATTAATGATGACCCTCGGGGCTGATATCCTGGGAGGGGGTTCCCTGTGACCCCCCTGGCCTGAATTATTTTTATTTTATTAATTTATTCAATTAATGATGACCCTCGGGGTTGATATCCTGGGAGGAGGTTCCCTGTCGCCCCCCTGCCTGAATTATTATTTTATTTTATTAATATATTCAATTAATGGTGACCCTCGGGGTCCCTTCCAGGTCTACAATTCTACGACTCTATCAAATGAAAAGACCACAGGTCTCCCTTCCGTCCCCTACAGAGGGAAAGGAATCGTTCCCGAGGAGCGGGGTCAGCTAAATTCCTTTTTGAGGTTTAGTAACTTGCGTAGACTTCTTTGGAACCGATGGCGATGCATGTTTTAATTTAATATTTTTTTTAAAAAAAACTCACTTTGCATTGCACTTTATGGCACGACGGAGCAAATTGGGAAAACCAAACAGACGAATGAACCAGCGGCAAACAAGATGCAATAATAATAATTATTTTTTTGCCAGGGTCATTTCATCAGTACATAGCAATTTGGGGGGGGGGGAGGAGCCAAAAATAACAACCCTAATCAATTGGCCATAAAACGTACGGATAACACACCTATTATCTTTTTAAAATACACTATATTACATTTTACAAAACACGGGCTGGCTTCTGACAACTTGCGGGGGGGCAAAAAAAGGGGGAAATCTGCAATTGTCATTCATACATTTAGAAAATGAGGCAGTTTGGCTGAGAATGGATGGCTGCTGTGTGGTTTTTTTGGGGGGTGGGGAGGGTCGCTACACACACAATGCGACCTGACCCCCCCCCCCAAATTCAGAGAAATTCAGATTACAAACCAAAGCACCATAAGGCCAGTTAGGACAGCTTTCGAATCAAGTGCCAAATCCCAGTTTTCATTTCCAAAAAAAAAGAGGTACCTATTAAAAATATACATATTTTTATAATTGCTTGCAGACTAAATTACGGGCTGCGTTTAAAAATCAAAAGGTTGTTTTAAAAATCAAGCGGCCTGTCTATGCAACCCTATTTTTGGGGTGCGCGGCATTAAAAAAGGGACGAGTTTTCACCCATGCCCCCCCACAAACTTTGTGTTCTCCCTCTCCCATCCCCCCGAAGCAGCTTCGTTAACTACGAACCCCAAAAACCCGGGGCGCCCCTCGAAACCGGTGCCAAAGTTTTGCGGTCCTTTTTTTTTGGCGGCGAAGAAACGCCCCGCCTTTTGCGGCGCCCCACAAACAGAGCAATAAATGGACCCCCAAAAAACTTTTGAGGGTTTATTCCTTCATTTCCGGGGGGCTGCAAATCGCGGGGGGTTTTCCGCTGCAAAACGTTTGCCAAACCCCAGCTCCGGTTTGGAGCGGACGACGCTAGGTTTTGGGGTACCCCTGCCAGGTTCGAGGGTCTATGGCTCTGTTTGTGGGGTGCAGCGAAACGCGGGGAGGGGGGGTTTCCCCTGCAAAAAACAACAACCGCAAAACCTTTGCACCGGTTTCGAGGGGGTCCCCGTTTTGGGGGTTCGCCATTAACGAAGCTCAGCATGCTCAGGGGTGATGGGGGGGACTCCCCAGGCCATAGATGTCAACATTTCCCTTTTTTAACGGGAAATTCCCTTATTCTGAAAAGGATTCCTCACAAGAAAAGGGGAAAAGTTGACAGCTATGCCCCAGGCTAAATCGGGGCCTCCAAAATGGGCCAGGGGGGCTATTACTCTGAGGGAGGGGCTGGAAACAGAAGCATCGGCTGGCCTGTATCTTTTGGTACCCGGAGATGGGAGGCGGTTGCTAGGCAACCACAGACAACACCCCTAACAGCATCTCTGGTGAGAGATTCCCTCCCCGCCACAACTCATTTGTCTTTAAATACTTCTTTTCTTTTTTTTTTAAAGCCAACGGAAGCAGAAATTTCGAGGTGGGGGATGACGACGGACGACCCCCGGAAGACGACCCAGAACCGCCATCAGCTCATTTGCTCCAGGTAAGTCGAGAGAAGCGGGTCCGGAGGCAGGAAGATGGTGTGCTTGTTGCTAACTTTCATCTGGCGTTTTCCTTCGTAGTCAGAACCTAAGACGGAAATTAATAATAATAATAATAATAATAATAATAATAATAATAATAATAATGGAATGCTATGGACTATTAAAAATCTAGTAAACTCTATGCTCCATCTTTATCTTTAAGGCCATAATACGGTACATCTAGAGATTGTAAGTAATGCGAAGGAGATTATGCGTTGAAATATTTTAGTTGATATTTTAGAATGTAAAATGCTGTTTTTATTTATTGATTTGTTTTTCCTTGTGGGCTTATAGCCGAATAAAGTATTATCTATCTGGTAGTAACAATGATGAGGATGATGATAATTTTGGTTTATTTAAACACCTTGAAAAACAGAAGGATGGGTTTGTTATTTTTCAAATACAGTGGTACCTTGGTTCCCAAACGCCAAAAACCCGCAAGTGTGTGTTCCGGTTTTCGAACCTTTTTCGGAAGCCGAACTTCCGACGCGGCTGTCGGCTATTGTTTCCGGGGCGCCTGCGCCAATCAGAAGCCGCGCCTCGGTTTCCGAATATTTCGGAAGCCCAACGGACTTCCGGAACGGGTTAAGCTTGGCGCTTTTCGCTTTTTATTTTGTGTTTTTGAGGCTTTTTCGGTTCATTTATTTTTGTGCCTTGTGTGGAATGATTGTGTGGCTGCGGAAATGGATAAAAGTCCCCCATCCAAACAGTCACTGTCATCAGTGCACATAAATAAAACAATTTGCTTTTATTTTTTATCATCTACAATGCTGCCTTATTTATTTTACAGTACAGCGCACTGACTCTTGCTTTCGTTTTATGGGTCAATGGTCTCGTTAGATGGTAAAATCCACGTTAAGTTGCTGTTTTAGGGGTTGTTTTTAAGAGTCCGGGGCGGCGAATTACTGAGACAGACCTTGTAGCAGCGTGAAGCAAAATTAAACAAAGTGGAGATTATAAGGAAGTTGAAATTACACTAAATTAAATCGTGAAAGTACGGGAAACGAATGTGAAGGGGAGTGAAATAGGGAGGACAATGCGAAAAATGTAAGTTTTATTTAAAGAAGGCAGAGAAAGGGAAATCGGAAGTCAATTTATGGAACAATCTGTGATGTTTATATTATGTGTGTGTGTGTGTGTGTGTGTGTGTGTGTATATATATATATATATATGAATATGATTAAAAACTTAATAAAAAAAGTACTTGGGGGGAATAAATAAAAGTCTGGAACGGATTAATATGTTTTGCATGACTTTCTACAGGAAAGAAGCGCTGCCTTGGTTTTGGAACGCTTTGGTTTTGGAACGGATTCAGTTTGAGAACCAAGATGCCACTGTAGGATGAAAACCTTGGGAGATATTTTTTGGGGAAGGGGGACACAGGGAAAGGAGGGCTTTGCAATTGCCATTTTAGAAAGAAAGAAAGAAAGAGTTATTTAATTTTTTAAAATAAATAAATAGAGTTATTTTCTACTTATCACCCAACCACGGAGGCCGGAACGAAAGGCGGAGGCGGCTCAGAAAAGCCTCGCCCTCCCTGCAAGGGAGAGATAGCCCCGTTCGACACAGGCGAGCAAAATTTCCTTCCAAAAAAAGAAAGCTAAATATACGGAATAATATCGGAAAGGAGCCCTTACTGGCAGAAGCGAGGTCCATGTACTGGCAGACGGCGTGAAGGAGCAGCCTTTCGAAGCTGCAAGGAAAACACAATTTTTTTAAAAAAAATCCGTTCCTGCAAGTTCTCCCGCAACGGGGATTTTGCTTGGCGCCCAATTCCCGTTCCCCCGTTTGACACATATCTCGCTTTGCACGCCATGAGTCCATCTCATATATCAGTTTCACCTTTTAAGCTGAACCACTGAAAGAAATGAACATTTTCCGCGGCATTCTAATTTTTTCGAGATTCACCTGTGTTAAGCAGCGGAGATACGGAAACTGGGAAGGAAAGTTAGAAAATCGTAAGGAAGGTTTGGAGGGAAAAGCCAAGACGCGCAAGATAAGTGGAGAAAACGTAATGGAAATTAGTGTTGCGTTATTGTAAAAAATGAATAAAAATGATTTGGCAAAAAAATAAAAAAAATAAAAAAAAAAATAACCACAATTCCCATCAGGCAGCGGACCCCTTGTCGCGAGAACCGGTTTGTCACCTGTTGTCCATCATCGCCGTGTAGACGGAGCGAGGGCTGTTGGAGAAAAAGGCCAGGAGCTCTTCCTCGAAGCACTCCAGGGTCCCCTGGGGAGGGAATAAACGCAGCGGCAAATAACAACAAAGCCATTTTATTATTTGTACCCCACGCCCAGGGCAAAGCTGCAACGGCCGGCATTCCCAGGCCCTCGCTTTTTCCTTCGGCCCCGCGTTCGAAACGTACCATCGGGATGCGGCTCCGCTTGAGCGTCGTCCTCAAGCGCCGGCTGATGCGCTGGAAACACTCCTGAGGGGTGTAACCGGAATGTTCTGCAACGGAAAGACGGGGGGGGGGGGAAGAGGAGGAGAACCGGTCGTGCGGTCCCTGGGGGGGGTGAGCTAGATGACCCCGGGGTGTCCCTTCCGACTCTGCACTAAAGGGAAGAACAGGGCCTAGGAGCTTCTAGCTCGTTTAGCTTATATGTAAATCCGGCACTGCCAGGAAGGGTAGGAAGCCTATCCCACCCCCCGGCTGTTGGTCCTGAACAGGGAACATTCAGGGTTAGACTGCTCCTGCATATGGAGGCTCGGCTGGAAGCAGAAATCTCTCTCTCTACCTCCCTCCAAGAGCAAAGCTGCTCTGGAAACTGAGTTGGGAACACAGATCCTCACCTGACTGTAAGGAAGGAGGGAGGGAGGGAGGAGAGAGAAGGAAGGAAGGAAGGAAGGAAGGAAGGAAGGAAGGAAGAAAAAGGAAGGAAAGAAAGAAAGAAAGAAGGGAGGGAAGAAAGAAAGAAAGGAAGGAAGGGAAGAGAAAAGAAGGAAGGAAGGAGAAGGAGAGAAGGAAGGAAAAAGGGAGAGAAGGAAGGAAGGAAGGGAGAGGGAGGAGAAGGAAGGAAAGAAGGGGAGAGAAAGAAGAGAAGGAAGAAGGAAGAAGGAAGGAAGGAAGGAGAGAAGAAGGAAGGAAGGAAAAGGGAGAAGAAGAAGAAGGAAGGAAGAAGAAGGAAGGAAGGGAAAGAGAGAGAGAGAGGAGGGAGGGAGAGAAGGAAGAAGAAGGAAGAGAGAGAGAGAGAGAAGAGAGAGAGAGAGAGAGAGAGAGAGAGAGAGAGAGAGAGAGAATGGTTTTTTGGCACCAGAAATGCAAGGTAGGCCAGGCCAAACCGCCCCCCCTCCGTACCTTTCCACTTGCCATCCGGTTTTTCGGCCAGCTTGTTCTTCTGTTTCCTCGCCGCCTCCTCTTCCAGGTACAAGAGGACCCTCTCTTGTTCCTCGCCGGAGCGGTTCATGAAGTCGTTCCAAATCTTAGCCGAGAGACACACAGAGACACAAAAAACGAGAGGATCCCATTAACGCACAACCCTCTCTGCCCACCCTGAGCCAAAAACTGGAGCGGTGGAGAAACCTGCCGTTACTTTCATTTTATTTTCCCATCGGGTGATCAATCCACTTTCGAGTTGATTAAGTGGGCGGAAGGCCGGAGAACCCAAGCGTGGTTCCGTGTGGGTTCCGAGCGGAACTTGAGACTCTGAATATCAGGCTTGTGGGTTCTAGCCAGGGTGTGGATAAAAACCAATCATTTTTTTTTAACAAAACAATTTTTTTATTATTATTTAAATCAGATTTTTAAAAAAATTCTTTTGGATGAGAAACCTTTCTAAACATAGTTTTCTATTTGAGTTACAGTCCAAAGGTTACTCATCAGGAAATAAGGATTTGTTTTTAAAGAAAATTCAATGTTTAACCACATCACTTAACAACCATGGATACATGCAGAAATGTCTGAGCCAGCGGCCGTTTCTAGAGCAGTAAATCGAACCCAGTACCCGCACAGTCTTTTGCAAAAAAAGCGAGGCAGGCGGGCAGGATCAGGTGTGACTCAGAAGTTATTTTTCTCATCTCTGGTGCCCGGCACTTCCTTCAATCTACCTCTTGGTACTTTGTTTATAAAAAGGCCAAGGTTACTAGTCCTCAATATTAATCTCGAGTTCGAAAGATGAATTCCGGACCCAGGTAGGGGAAAAAGGCTTCAGAATTCAGAACGCAGACTCGTTCAGATCCTGATTCCTGCATAGGGCTGAAAACGACAAAGTTCGGGCTCCACAAAGCTTTCAGACTTTAAAAATTTAGCAAAGCACCTGAGGTTTAGCAAAGCTCTCTTTCCATCTGGCAGCAGCTCAGGTCTGGCAAAGTTCCTTTCCGCTGCAGCTGAGGTCTTGCAAAACGATTTGCTTTAAGCTTGCACCAATTTGACCGCATTAATCAAAACCGAATTTGGGCGACTGGGCAGTTGGGGGGGGGGGGCGAGAGAGATGCAATTTCCACGTACGAAATGCAAATGTCAAATGTTGCCAGAATGTTGATTTCTTTTTAATATATAAAGGTAAAGGGACCCCTGACCGTTTGGTCCGGTCGCGGACGACTCTGGGGTTGGGGCGCTCATCTCGCTTTACTGGCTGAGGGAGCCGGCGTCCAGCTTCCGGGTCATGTGGCCAGCAGACTAGCCGCTTCTGGCAAACCAGAGTAGCGCATGGAAATGCCGTTTACCTTCCCGCCGGAGCGGTACCTATTTATCTACTTGCACTTTGACGTGCTTTCAAACTGCTAGGTGGGCAGGAGCAGGGACCGAGCAACGGGAGCTCACCCCGTCGTGGCGGGGATTCGAACCGCCGACCTTCTGATCTTACAAAAAACGGAAGGAATGAGCTTTCAAGGAGGAAGGGAGCTGGAATTTCCACGGGAAAAGACCACAACGCGTACCTTGACGTATGTCTCGTTGCTGCAGGCTTCGGTGAAGATGCTCGGAGTTGCCGGGTGCGTGATTTCCCCGTCTTCCCCTGTGCGTTCGTCTTGTTCCAGGAGAGTCATCAGATAACGTGCTGGGGGGGGGGTTGGGGGGAGAACGCAGAATCCGTGATGCAACCCTGCAGGTTAGCAATGGGTCCAAACTGCTGCACAGAGCCGAAATCTCCATTTATTGCCCCGCCCACTTTGGCCGCTGGCCCCGCCCACAAGCGCCACACACACACCCCCGCGCGCGAACGGAATCCAGCCCTCGATCCGGGAAAATGCTCCGCCTATCGCGATGCAAGGCAGAATTTTCAATTTCCGTTGTAAATTAATTTAATTTGTATATCTGTTCGGTCGCTAGCGATCGTTAAATCAGAACGCGCGCGTTTTCTCTGTCCTTGTTTGTTACGTCTATGGGGCTCAAAACCGAAATAAAATAAACTGGAAGCTCAGTCGGCAGAATTCACAGAATTGCAGTTGCAGGATTCCTTCACCCCAGGTGGGCCTCGAACCCGCAACCCCGAGATTACGGGTCTCAGGCTCAAGCGGTTGCAGCGGTCTGGGGCTTCTGAGCTTAGAAGAACTGCGAGGAGAGGAGAGGAGAAGGGGGACCCCCAGGGGTCCTCTAGCCCAACCCCGCGCAATGCAGGAATCTTTCGTCCATGGTGGGCCTCGAACCCGCAACCCTGAGATTACGGGTCTCAGGTTCAAGCGGTCTGGGGCTTTTTAGCTTAGAAGAGCTGCGAAGAGAGGAGAAGGGGGGACCGCCCCCCGCGGGGGTCCTCTAGCCCAACCCCGCGCAATGCAGGAATCTTTCGCCCAACGTGGGGCTCGAACTCGCGACCCGGTGTTTAAGAGCCTCAGTGTTCTACGGACTGAGCTCTCCCCGGCTCAGAGCAGCTTGGTCTCAGGGCCGTGGGTTCGAGCCCCCGCGGGTTGGACTAGATGACCCCCGGATCCCTCCGGGCAGAGACGCCCCCGACCCAAAACTCAACTGTTCTCGAGGCGCTGCAGGCTCTTCCGCCCTTTGGCCCGGGGGATGAGATCCGAGTTGCGTATGGCTTGGTTGATGTAGTACTGCTTTCTCTTCGCCGGGGAAAACCTCTTGGCGGTGGGGCTGGCCAGCGGCGGCAGGCAATCCTCGATCCTCCTGCAAAAAGGGGAGTTTGCAAAAACCGGCAGGCTCTCTGCAGCCACCACCCACCCCAAAATAAGAGAGCCCCCAAACTCAAGAGGTCTGCGTCGGTCCATTTTTATCAACCCAAAGGCAGAGAGCAGAAATATCCAGTTTATTACAAACAAGCATCGTATTTAATAAATAATAATAATATTTTTTATTTGTACCCCGCCCATCCGGCTGGGTCTCCCCAGCCACTCTGGGCGGCTTCCATCAAATATTAAAATGCATTTAAAATATCACAGATTAAAAACTTCCCTAAACATTCTAAGGAATGAGCTCCGTTCCACCTTGCCAAGCCCACCGACATCGGGTGATTCAGCCTTTTCTTAGGAACGCAAGCAAACTCGCAAGCAAGAAGCGCAACCGGTTCGACTACCAGCCTGAAGCAGGGACCTCGTCAAAGGAAAGGAAATCCGTACCCAGCCCCATGGATGCCCCGAGCCAAGATTCGGGGCCCCTTCCAACTCTGCGATTCTACGCATGGAGATTGGGTTTGCAGAATTTACAGATGCCGCAAAGCGAGGAGCCGAGAGAAAAGGGACACGCTCCCCCAAAACTGGCATTTGCAGGTATTTTAAAGGCTCTGACAGCTGGCGTCATTCAAGGAAGTTTATTCAGAGATGACTAAGTGAGGCAGGTCATGTTTTCCTCCTTCGCTCCCAGATACATCTTTGTGTGTGTGTGTGTGTGTGTGTGTGTGTTTTGTGTGTTTGTGTTATCTAACAACCCCGATCAGCTCCGGTGAAACCATGGCAAAGGGCTGCCTACAATGTACCATCTTGCTGGCGGAACTCCCCGCCACAAGAGACGGCCACTGCCGCCGGTTTCAGTACTTGCTTAGGACGGGCAATGAGGAAGAGATCCTTCGGCCAAGCAGAACCTCCAGCTGCAAGGCGCCTTCGAAACCTCAGCTAAGCCAAACTGGCCGTGTGTGTGTGTGTGTGTGTGCATGTTGCATCCGGCACACCAAGCTCACGGCCTCCCCAGGGGTGCCCTTCTCCAAATCAGGAACCCCCAAACAGGGTCTGGCCCAGCAAGGCTCTCCACACCCCCTGTTTCTTGAGTTGTGCCACCACAATGGAACCTCCAGATGCAGGAGAAGTCTACCTTAGGGGGGAATCAGCTTGCTTGTTCCCGGAGGAAAACAGCTGTTGCCTTCCCCTTTGTTTGGGAACATCTGTTTGGAGAGGTTGCCTGACCCACCAAAGCTATGCTTTTCTTTTTATTCTTGTAAATAAATCAATTGATCTCCTTTTCCCCCCCAAATAAGAGCAAACACGAATATTCAGCTGCAAGGCTGCCGCTTGCCTGCCTGCCCCCCTTACTCACCCATAGGGCTGTTTTAGGGGGGCTCCCGGTTGCTCCTCGTGGCCTCCTCTTGCACCTCCAGGGTCTCCCCCGTTCAGCACCACCATAGCTCGCCCGGATTGCAACCCCAACCCACCAGGATCCTGATGCCCGGGACCCGGCTAGCACCCCAGGTTTTGGGAAAGCGACCCGGCCCAGCCGCCTCCTCCCCGGCTGCACGGCCCCAGGAAGCCGCGTCAGCTCCGGGGGAAGGAGGGGAGGGAAGCAAAGGGCTGGAGGAGGAGGAGGCGGCGCTACCGGCCGGGGTGGAGTTCAGCCTCCCTGCGAAACAGGCAAAGCTGATGCAATGGGCGCCGAGTTTGCAATATGCGCGAGCGGGAGAAAGCGCCTTTGCGCGCTCGCTTTGCAGTTTGCTCCGTGCTTTGCAGGGCATGGCGCTGCACGGGCTGTGTTTGCGTGGCATTGCATTGCAGTGCGCGAGAGTTTTGCATTTGCATTGCACGGTGTGTTTGCATTGCACGGAGCGTTTGCATTGCACGGAGCGTGTGTGGCATTGCACGGAGCGTGTGTGGCATTGCATTGCAGTGCGTGAGAGATTTGCATTGCACGGTGTGTGTGTGTTTACATTGCATGGAGCGTGTGTGTGCATTGCACAGAGCGTATGTTTGCATTGCACGGAGCGTGGTTCCATTGCATTGCAAAGGGCTTTTTTTGCATTCCACTGCTACGGTATGTGTGTGCGCGCTTGTGCACTGGACAGCACTGCAATAGATCGGCAGTTGTTGTGGCAGCTGCGAGGACCTCCACATGTTCCTGGCCTCCTAGCTCCCAATCCCCAGCCCCTCAGCCAGCATGCCCAATGGTCAGGGCTGATGGGAGTCCAGCAACCTCTGCAAGACCCCATCCCTGCACCAGAGGCTTTCCCCGGTTGCGCCGCCTAGAAAGGAAACCCTTGTTGCGCCTCTGCATGAGTGCCTGCTCCGTCTTGCATTAGGATTGACTGCCCCAACCAGACATTGCTGGACTCCCGGGCTTCCTCTCGGCTCCAGCCAATGGGCGTTCCCATAGGAGAGGGGCGTCGCCGGACGACAGCAGCCTTCGTTTGCATACTGCCCTCCCCACAATTCAATGCGGTTGAACGCCATTAGGAACCTACTGTACTTCACATCTGCATTTGAAATTTTAAAAAAGCCCCAAATTCTCGTTCGGAAGCGTAGAGGAAGATGGAGGGGGGAAATAAGCAAAGATTTGATTAATCAAAAAACGGCAAACTATCTTTGTTCACCATAATGTGAAAGTCCTCCAAGCCGAAGCCTTTAAATACCAGATGGAGGATACCTACATTTGTGCGCGCAGCACATATACCGCTCTTGTGGGTCCCGGATTTCCCTTCCTCGGGACTGAAGAGGCGGCTGCCCCTCCCCCGGAGAGGAGAGCAAAGCGGCGATCGATCCGTGGTCTTGTGGGTCCCTGATGTGGAAAATGGAGCGAGGCTCCGGCACGGGACTGAAGACCCGGAGAGCAAAGCTAGGAAGATGAGCTATGTCTTTTTTCTTTGTCTTATTGGAAAATAATAAAAATCACATTATCAGAAAGTCCCTGTTTAAAATCTGGATAAAACATAGATGGATGCTGGAGCCAAAAATCCCATTATGGACATCGCCAAGAGAAACAATCACGGTGAGGAGGAAGAATATGCAGGGCAAATGGGCAAGATCTAGAACATTAATAAAGGAGGAGAATGGAAACATTGTATTAAAAGAGTACAAAGAGATAAGTCATCAACTGACAGGATGGTTACAGTACTTCCACTTAAATGAAAGGTTCAAGACAGATAAAAAGGAGGGAATAGCCAATGAAACATCTAAATTTGAGGCGCAGTTAATTCAATCTCAAGGAAAATACATCTCCAAAATGTACGATCTGATACTAGAATGGGAAACCAAAGAAGAACTGGTAAAAAGTGCCATGATAAAGTGGGCCCAAGACGTTGGGCACAATATTTTCATGACGCAATGGGAGAAACTGTGGAAAGATGACATCAGATTTACAGCTTGTATTAATTTAAGGGAAAATGTCATGAAAATGATATACAGGTGGCACTATAGCCCAGTCAAACTATCTAAAATGTTTAAAAATCAGTCGCCCGTGTGTTGGAAATGTAAAAGCAGTTTGGGAACGTACTTCCACATGTGGTGGGAATGCGAGATAGTTAAGGAGTACTGGGGAAAGGTTCATAATGAATTAAAAAAACTTTTGAAAATCTCTATCAAGAAAAAGCCAGAAACCTTTCTCCTGGGAATACTACCTCCAGAAATTAAGACAGAAAAAAGATTATTAACAATGTATGCCCTCACAGCGGCCAGAATCCTCTTAGCGAGAAATTGGAAGGGTGAGAGTATCCCCACAATATGTGATTGGCAAGCTTTAATGACAGAATATATGCAGTTAGCAGCAATGACGGGAAGAATGAGAGGTCAATTCAATCAAAAAACACAAAAAGAATGGGAAGTTTTTATTGATTATTTAAACCAGTACAGTAACATCAAAATCTCCTGGCAATAGGAAGGTGAAATCTGCGTAGGTACTGAATATCAATATATCATAAGAAAGAAATAGAAGAATAAACTGGATGTAACAAGACCTGTGTGAAAAAAAAAGGTTAAGATAAAGAAACAAAGAGTACAAACGGAAGTCAAATTTATGTATTTGTATATTGTATATTGTATTAGTGTTGTAAGTTGTAATTTTAATGTAGTTTCTTATTCCTTTTCTTTTCTGTTTTCCCTTCCCCTTTTGCTTCTTTCCCTTTTTTTCCTTTCTCCCCCCCTTCCTTTTCCCATCCCCTCCTAATCCCACTCTCTTTTATCCTTTTTTCGTTTGTCTTTTGACCCTCTTTTTAGGATTATTCTTTTAGTATTGTTAAATTATATATGGGTTGTATATAGAAGTGTGTGGTTTTTTTTTCTGTGTGTGTTTTGAAATTGTTATGTATTCTGTTGAGTTATGTGTATGATTTTGCTGTTTAATAAAATTAAAAAAAAAATAGAAAGGAAACTCCTTGTTGCGCCTCTGCATGAGTGCCTGCTCCGTCTTGCATTAGGATTGACTGCCCCAACCAGACATTGCTGGACTCCCGGGGTTCCTCTCGGCTCCAGCCAATGGGCGTTCCCATAGGAGAGGGGCGTCGCCGGACGACAGCAGCCTTCGTTTGCATACTGCCCTCCCCACAATTCAATGCGGTTGAACGCCATTAGGAACCTACTGTACTTCACATCTGCATTTGAAATTTAAAAAAAGCCCCAAATTCTCGTTCGGAAGCGTAGAGGAAGATGGAGGGGGGAAATAAGCAAAGATTTGATTAATCAAAAAACGGCAAACTATCTTTGTTCACCATACTGTGAAAGTCCTCCAAGCCGAAGCCTTTAAATACCAGATGGAGTATACATACATTTGTGCTTGGCAGTACATACACTAAAATTGGATCGATACCGTTGCGGTTTGGAGGTTAATGCTGGACTTGTGGGTCCCTGATGTGCCTGTGCCGTGTCTATGCGCCCGATTGATCCTCGGAAGAGGGAAAACCGGGCGGGCGAGGCTCCTGCACGGGACTGAAGAGAGACAGCTGCCCCCGGAGAGCAAAGCGGCGATCAATTGTGGACAGAGATAAAGAAAGATTTAGAGATTTGGACAAGGTTGAAACTCTCATTGATGGGCAGAATAGCTGCCATTAAAATGAATGTGTTACCAAGGATGTTGTTTTTATTTCAAGCCATTCCAATTTTGGATAAACTGGATTGCTTTAAAATGTGGCAAAGGGACTTATCGAAATTCATATGGCAGGGAAAAAAGCCTAGAATCAAATTTAAGATTTTAACAGACTCTAAAGAGAGAGGAGGCTTTGCCCTGCCGGACTTAAAGATTTATTTTGAAGCAGCTGCCTTTTGCTGGTTAAAGGACTGGTTTAAATTAGAAAACGTTGATGTGTTGGACTTGGAAGGCTTTGATAATATGTTTGGATGGCATGCTTATCTTTGGTATGATAAGGCAAAAGTTCACAAGACTTTTAAGAACCATATAATTAGAAAAGCCCTGTATCAGGTTTGGATGAGATATAAAGATCTGTTAGAGAGAAAGACTCCTAGATGGATTTCACCTGTGGAGGCCAAAGCATATAAGAGACCTAATATGTCTGCAAGTCGGTTAAGATATGCAGATATATTGCAGCGAGAAGGTGAGTTGATAAAACTGAAAAGTTATGACCAAGTGAGAAGTGAAGTCACCGACTGGCTGCAATATTATCAGATTTACGAGATATTTAAAGCAGACAAGGAAATTGGTTTTCAAATGGAAAAGTCAAAACTGGAAACAGAATTGATTGAATCGAACTCTAAAAACCTTTCCAAGATGTATAACTTGTTGCTAGAGTGGCATACAAAAGATGAATTGGTTAAATCGACAATGATAGATTGGGCGAAAGATGTGGGTCATAACATAATGATGGATGACTGGGAGAGATTGTGGAAGAAAGGTATCAAATTTACAGCTTGTAATAGTTTAAGAGAAAATATTATGAAAATGCTTTATAGATGGTATCTGACACCAGTTAAGATAGCTAAGATGAATCCTACAATGACTAATGTGTGTTGGAAATGTAAATCTATGAAAGGTACCTTTTATCATATGTGGTGGTCATGTCCAGGGGTAAATGCTTTCTGGGATAAGATTTATAATGAACTTAAGAAGGTAATGAAAATTACCTTTAGTAAGAAACCAGAGGCATTTCTTTTGAGCATGACCAACGAGGAGATACCCAGTCAGGATAGAGTATGTTTTATGTATGCCACAACAGCTGCTAGAATTTTATTGGCAAGGAACTGGAAAGGCGAAGAGATTCCGACAGTGGAAGAATGGCAGATGAAGCTAATGGACTTTATGGAACTCGCCGAACTGACCGCGAGAATCCGAGACCAGAGGGAGGAGAAGGTGTCACAAGATTGGAAGAAATTTAAGGATTATTTAGTTAAATGTGTAAAATTGAATATTTGAGCAGAATTAGCTAATAGAATTGGCTTTAGCTTGTTAATGTTAGATAAAATTGTTTAGAAGAAGTTTTGATGTGAATGATTTAATTGTTTAAGAACATCTTAAGATATTGAGTTTAAGTGATGATTTATAGATGATCAAGGTATCTAAAGAGTATTAAGAGATATTGTAAATGTTAATAGAAAAAGATATAAAGTTACCCAAAATATATATGATTTTGAATGCAGTGGAGGGAACGGGGGAAGTCCCTAAACAGAGAAGATAGAAACTAGAGAAGTACAAAGATAAGTGTATGTTAAGGTTTGTATATGTTTTTTTCTTTTTTATGTTTATTGTTTATTATGTATTGTGTTTTTATTGTGTTTTTGCTATGTTTTTTCTTTGTCTTATTGGAAAATAATAAAAATCTTCTAAAAAAAATAATAATAAAATATTTCCACCTCATGGTGAGAAAATGCTTTTCCGCGTTTGCTCTTCCTGTTCTGTTTTGAACCACCCACTAAAGTACCCCTTAGTCTCCTCGGCATTCTCAAATTAATCCATCAGATTTCTTTTAATTTCCCGCACCCCGATGCATGCTGGGAGAGCGCCTATGCAAATTTGACGCCTCCTATTGAACAGGCGAGGCGGGTTGAGAGAAGAGAGAGAGGTGGGAGGGGTCCTCACTTTGAACTATGAACTGCCTGAAAAGAAAGGGGAGATTTGAATCGCCCCACTAAAACGAAATCAAAAATTCTTTCCAGTAGCACCTTAGAGACCAACTGAGTTTGTTCTTGGTATGAGCTTTCGTGTGATGCAACTTCTTCAGATACCTCGAAGGTGCTACTGGAAAGAATTTTGGATTTTGTTTTGACTATGGCAGACCAACACGGCTACCCACCTGCCACTAAAACGAGTCCGTTTTCACAGAACAGGGAAGGGATGCATGTAGGTGTCGTGCGATTTTTAAAAATACGGGGAGCAAAGGGCTGGAGGAGGAGGAGGCGGCGCTACCGGCCGGGGTGGAGTTCAGCCTCCCTGCGAAACAGGCAAAGCTGATGCAATGGGCGCCGAGTTTGCAATATGCGCGAGCGGGAGAAAGCGCCTTTGCGCGCTCGCTTTGCAGTTTGCTCCGTGCTTTGCAGGGCATGGCGCTGCACGGGCTGTGTTTGCGTGGCATTGCATTGCAGTGCGCGAGAGTTTTGCATTTGCATTGCACGGAGCGTGTGTGTGCATTGCACGGAGCGTGTGTGGCATTGCATTGCAGTGAGTGAGAGTTTTGCATTTGCATTGCACGGTGTGTGTGTGTGCGCTTGTGCACTGGACATCACTGCAATAGATCGGCAGTTGTTGTGGCAGCTGCGAGGACCTCCAGATGTTGCTGGCCTCCTAGCTCCCAATCCCCAGCCCCTCAGCCAGCATGCCCAAACCTCTGCAAGACCCCATCCCTGCACCAGAGGCTTTCCCCGGTTGCTCCTTGTTGCGCCTCCTTGTTGCGCCTCTGCATGAGTGCCTGCTCCGTCTTGCATTAGGATTGACTGCCCCAACCAGACATTGCTGGACTCCCGGGCTTCCTCTCGGCTCCAGCCAATGGGCGTTCCCATAGGAGAGGGGCGTCGCCGGACGACAGCAGCCTTCGTTTGCATACTGCCCTCCCCACAATTCAATGCGGTTGAACGCCATTAGGAACCTACTGTACTTCACATCTGCATTTGAAATTTAAAAAAAGCCCCAAATTCTCGTTCGGAAGCGTAGAGGAAGATGGAGGGGGGAAATAAGCAAAGATTTGATTAATCAAAAAACGGCAAACTATCTTTGTTCACCATAATGTGAAAGTCCTCCAAGCCGAAGCCTTTAAATACCAGATGGAGGATACCTACATTTGTGCTCGCAGCACATATACCGCTCTTGTGGGTCCCGGATTTCCCTTCCTCGGGACTGAAGAGGCGGCTGCCCCTCCCCCGGAGAGGAGAGCAAAGCGGCGATCGATCCGTGGTCTTGTGGGTCCCTGATGTGCCTCCCTCGTAAGAGGGGAAATGGAGCGAGGCTCCGGCACGGGACTGAAGACCCGGAGAGCAAAGCTAGGAAGATGAGCTATGTCTTTTTTCTTTGTCTTATTGGAAAATAATAAAAATCACATTATCAGAAAGTCCCTGTTTAAAATCTGGATAAAACATAGATGGATGCTGGAGCCAAAAATCCCATTATGGACATCGCCAAGAGAAACAATCACGGTGAGGAGGAAGAATATGCAGGGCAAATGGGCAAGATCTAGAACATTAATAAAGGAGGAGAATGGAAACATTGTATTAAAAGAGTACAAAGAGATAAGTCATCAACTGACAGGATGGTTACAGTACTTCCACTTAAATGAAAGGTTCAAGACAGATAAAAAGGAGGGAATAGCCAATGAAACATCTAAATTTGAGGCGCAGTTAATTCAATCTCAAGGAAAATACATCTCCAAAATGTACGATCTGATACTAGAATGGGAAACCAAAGAAGAACTGGTAAAAAGTGCCATGATAAAGTGGGCCCAAGACGTTGGGCACAATATTTTCATGACGCAATGGGAGAAACTGTGGAAAGATGACATCAGATTTACAGCTTGTATTAATTTAAGGGAAAATGTCATGAAAATGATATACAGGTGGCACTATAGCCCAGTCAAACTATCTAAAATGTTTAAAAATCAGTCGCCCGTGTGTTGGAAATGTAAAAGCAGTTTGGGAACGTACTTCCACATGTGGTGGGAATGCGAGATAGTTAAGGAATTAAAAAAAGAAAATCTCTATCAAGAAAAAGCCAGAAACCTTTCTCCTGGGGAAATTCTTATCTCATTATACATAACAAAAAGCCATCTCACCACTTGTTCATAATGAATTAAAAAAACTCCCACCACCCTTTGAAAATCTCTATCAAGAAAAAGCCAGAAACCTTTCTAAGGTCCTGGGAATGGCAGACCAACACTACCTCCAGAAATTAAGACAGAAAAAAGATTATTAACAATGTATGCCCTCACAGCGGCCAGAATCCTCTTAGCGAGAAATTGGAAGGGTGAGAGTATCCCCACAATATGTGATTGGCAAGCTTTAATGACAGAATATATGCAGTTAGCAGCAATGACGGGAAGAATGAGAGGTCAATTCAATCAAAAAACACAAAAAGAATGGGAAGTTTTTATTGATTATTTAAACCAGTACAGTAACATCAAAATCTCCTGGCAATAGGAAGGTGAAATCTGCGTAGGTACTGAATATCAATATATCATAAGAAAGAAATAGAAGAATAAACTGGATGTAACAAGACCTGTGTGAAAAAAAAAGGTTAAGATAAAGAAACAAAGAGTACAAACGGAAGTCAAATTTATGTATTTGTATATTGTATATTGTATTAGTGTTGTAAGTTGTAATTTTAATGTAGTTTCTTATTCCTTTTCTTTTCTGTTTTCCCTTCCCCTTTTGCTTCTTTCCCTTTTTTTCCTTTCTCCCCCCCTTCCTTTTCCCATCCCCTCCTAATCCCACTCTCTTTTATCCTTTTTTCGTTTGTCTTTTGACCCTCTTTTTAGGATTATTCTTTTAGTATTGTTAAATTATATACGGGTTGTATATAGAAGTGTGTTTTTTTTTCTGTGTGTGTTTTGAAATTGTTATGTATTCTGTTGAGTTATGTGTATGATTTTGCTGTTTAATAAAATTAAAAAAAAAAATAGAAAGGAAACTCCTTGTTGCGCCTCTGCATGAGTGCCTGCTCCGTCTTGCATTAGGATTGACTGCCCCAATCAGACATTGCTGGACTCCCGGGGTTCCTCTCGGCTCCAGCCAATGGGCGTTCCCATAGGAGAGGGGGCGTCGCCGGACGACAGCAGCCTTCGTTTGCATACTGCCCTCCCCACAATTCAATTCGTTTGCATACTGCAACCTCCCCATTACAATTCAATGCGGTTGAACGCCATTAGGAACCTACTGTACTTCACATCTGCATTTGAAATTTAAAAAAAGCCCCAAATTCTCGTTCGGAAGCGTAGAGGAAGATGGAGGGGGGAAATAAGCAAAGATTTGATTAATCAAAAAACGGCAAACTATCTTTGTTCGTTCCATACTGTGAAAGTCCTCCAAGCCGAAGCCTTTTTAATACCAGATGGAGTATACATACATTTGTGCTTGGCAGTACATACACTAAAATTGGATCGATACCGTTGCGGTTTGGAGGTTAATGCTGGACTTGTGGGTCCCTGATGTGCCTGTGCCGTGTCTATGTGCCCGATTGATCTATGCGCCCGATTGATCCTCGGAAGAGGGAAAACCGGGCGGGCGAGGCTCCTGCACGGGACTGAAGAGAGACAGCTGCCCCCGGAGAGCAAAGCGGCGATCAATTGTGGACAGAGATAAAGAAAGATTTAGAGATTTGGACAAGGTTGAAGCTCTCATTGATGGGCAGAATAGCTGCCGTTAAAATGAATGTGCTACCAAGGATGTTGTTTTTATTTCAAGCCATTCCAATTTGGGATAAACTGGATTGCTTTAAAATGTGGCAAAGGGACTTATCGAAATTCATATGGCAGGGAAAAAAGCCTAGAATCAAATTTAAGATTTTAACAGACTCTAAAGAGAGAGGAGGCTTTGCCCTGCCGGACTTAAAGATTTATTTTGAAGCAGCAGCTGCCTTTTGCTGGTTAAAGGACTGGTTTAAATTAGAAAACGTTGATGTGTTGGACTTGGAAGGCTTTGATAATATGTTTGGATGGCATGCTTATCTTTGGTATGATAAGGCAAAAGTTCACAAGACTTTTAAGAACCATATAATTAGAAAAGCCCTGTATCAGGTTTGGATGAGATATAAAGATCTGTTAGAGAGAAAGACTCCTAGATGGATTTCACCTGTGGAGGCCAAAGCATATAAGAGACCTAATATGTCTGCAAGTCGGTTAAGATATGCAGATATATTGCAGCGAGAAGGTGAGTTGATAAAACTGAAAAGTTATGACCAAGTGAGAAGTGAAGTCACCGACTGGCTGCAATATTATTATCAGATTTACGAGATATTTAAAGCAGACAAGGAAATTGAAATTGGTTTTCAAATGGAAAAGTCAAAACTGGAAACAGAATTGATTGAATCGAACTCTAAAAACCTTTCCAAGATGTATAACTTGTTGCTAGAGTGGCATACAAAAGATGAATTGGTTAAATCGACAATGATAGATTGGGCGAAAGATGTGGGTCATAACATAATGATGGATGACTGGGAGAGATTGTGGAAGAAAGGTATCAAATTTACAGCTTGTAATAGTTTAAGAGAAAATATTATGAAAATGCTTTATAGATGGTATCTGACACCAGTTAAGATAGCTAAGATGAATCCTACAATGACTAATGTGTGTTGGAAATGTAAATCTATGAAAGGTACCTTTTATCATATGTGGTGGTCATGTCCAGGGGTAAATGCTTTCTGGGATAAGATTTATAATGAACTTAAGAAGGTAATGAAAATTACCTTTAGTAAGAAACCAGAGGCATTTCTTTTGAGCATGACCAACGAAGAGATACCCAGTCAGGATAGAGTATGTTTTATGTATGCCACAACAGCTGCTAGAATTTTATTGGCAAGGAACTGGAAAGGCGAAGAGATTCCGACAGTGGAAGAATGGCAGATGAAGCTAATGGACTTTATGGAACTTGCCGAACTGACCGCGAGAATCCGAGACCAGAGGGAGGAGAAGGTGTCACAAGATTGGAAGAAATTTAAGGATTATTTAGTTAAATGTGTAAAATTGAATATTTGAGCAGAATTAGCTAATAGAATTGGCTTTGGCTTGTTAATGTTAGATAAAATTGTTTAGAAGAAGTTTTGATGTGAATGATTTAATTGTTTAAGAACATCTTAAGATATTGAGTTTAAGTGATGATTTATAGATGATCAAGGTATCTAAAGAGTATTAAGAGATATTGTAAATGTTAATAGAAAAAGATATAAAGTTACCCAAAATATATATGATTTTGAATGCAGTGGAGGGAACGGGGGAAGTCCCCAAACAGAGAAGATAGAAACTAGAGAAGTACAAAGATAAGTGTATGTTAAGGTTTGTATATGTTTTTTTCTTTTTCTTTTTTATGTTTATTGTTTATTATGTATTGTGTTTTTATTGTGTTTTTGCTATGTTTTTTCTTTGTCTTATTGGAAAATAATAAAAATCTTCTAAAAAAAATAATAATAAAATATTTCCACCTCATGGTGAGAAAATGCTTTTCCGCGTTTGCTCTTCCTGTTCTGTTTTGAACCACCCACTAAAGTACCCCTTAGTCTCCTCGGCATTCTCAAATTAATCCATCAGATTTCTTTTAATTTCCCGCACCCCGATGCATGCTGGGAGAGCGCCTATGCAAATTTGACGCCTCCTATTGAACAGGCGAGGCGGGTTGAGAGAAGAGAGAGAGGTGGGAGGGGTCCTCACTTTGAACTATGAACTGCCTGAAAAGAAAGGGGAGATTTGAATCGCCCCACTAAAACGAAATCAAAAATTCTTTCCAGTAGCACCTTAGAGACCAACTGAGTTTGTTCTTGGTATGAGCTTTCGTGTGCATGCACACTTCTTCAGATACCTCGAAGGTGCTACTGGAAAGAATTTTTGATTTTGTTTTGACTATGGCAGACCAACACGGCTACCCACCTGCCACTAAAACGAGTCCGTTTTCACAGAACAGGGAAGGGATGCATGTAGGTGTCGTGCGATTTTTAAAAATACGGGGAGCAAAGGGCTGGAGGAGGAGGAGGCGGCGCTACCGGCCGGGGTGGAGTTCAGCCTCCCTGCGAAACAGGCAAAGCTGATGCAATGGGCGCCGAGTTTGCAATATGCGCGAGCGGGAGAAAGCGCCTTTGCGCGCTCGCTTTGCAGTTTGCTCCGTGCTTTGCAGGGCATGGCGCTGCACGGGCTGTGTTTGCGTGGCATTGCATTGCAGTGCGCGAGAGTTTTGCATTTGCATTGCACGGAGCGTGTGTGTGCATTGCACGGAGCGCACGGAGCGTGTGTGGCATTGCATTGCAGTGAGTGAGAGTTTTGCATTTGCATTGCACGGTGTGTGTGTGTGCGCTTGTGCACTGGACATCACTGCAATAGATCGGCAGTTGTTGTGGCAGCTGCGAGGACCTCCAGATGTTGCTGGCCTCCTAGCTCCCAATCCCCAGCCCCTCAGCCAGCATGCCCAAACCTCTGCAAGACCCCATCCCTGCACCAGAGGCTTTCCCCGGTTGCTCCTTGTTGCGCCTCCTTGTTGCGCCTCTGCATGAGTGCCTGCTCCGTCTTGCATTAGGATTGACTGCCCCAACCAGACATTGCTGGACTCCCGGGCTTCCTCTCGGCTCCAGCCAATGGGCGTTCCCATAGGAGAGGGGCGTCGCCGGACGACAGCAGCCTTCGTTTGCATACTGCCCTCCCCACAATTCAATGCGGTTGAACGCCATTAGGAACCTACTGTACTTCACATCTGCATTTGAAATTTAAAAAAAGCCCCAAATTCTCGTTCGGAAGCGTAGAGGAAGATGGAGGGGGGAAATAAGCAAAGATTTGATTAATCAAAAAACGGCAAACTATCTTTGTTCACCATAATGTGAAAGTCCTCCAAGCCGAAGCCTTTAAATACCAGATGGAGTATACATACATTTGTGCTCGCAGCACATATACTAAAATTGGATCGATACCGTTCCGGTAACAAAAGGAGCAAGGGTGGACCGTGGTCTTGTGGGTTTCTGCTGTGCCTCCCTCGTAAGAGGGAAAATGGAGCGGGACTGAAGAGACGGCTGCCCCCGGAGAGCAATAGGAGGACAGTTCCCCAACACAGGAGCCAGATGTATGGAGGAACGTGACTCAAAGAAGTAGAAAGCCCAGGGATCGCTCTGAGTGTTTGGAGCTACGCAATCGTTTTGATGTGCTCTCCCTTGGCATGGAGGATGAAGAACAGACTTCATTTGAGGACCTCTCCCTCATCACAGTTGATGAGGAATATGAAGACGAGCAGCACAGTCAGTCCTCCGGGATTGTGCAAAAGACTTTGGAAGGGACTGCACATGGAAGAATCCCAACCAAGCCTAAGAGGAGGCGTGTAGTGGTGATAGGAGATTCCTTACTGAGGGGTACAGAAGCGGTGATCTGTGGGCCTGACAAGATGTCTCGAGAGGTGTGCTGTCTCCCCGGGGCCAAGATCCAAGATGTAACAGAGCAGCTGCAAGGAATCATAAAACCCACTGACAAATACCCCTTCCTTTTGGTCCATGTGGGAACCAATGACACTGCAAGCCATAGCCTCCAGAAGATCAAAAGTGATTATGAGGCTCTGGGCAGGAAGTTGAAGCAATTAAATGCACAAATTGTCATCTCATCTGTCCTCCCAGTTGAACGGCGTGGCCCAGGGAGAGAGAGAAAAATAGGGGAAGTGAACACCTGGCTTCGCAAATGGTGCCAGCAGGAACGGTTTGGATTCTTAGATCACGGTCTGAAGTTTCTTGAAGATGGACTTCTGGCAAGAGATGGGCTGCACCTCACAAAGGTTGGGAGGAATGTTTTCGCCAACAATCTCAAAAACCTCATCAGGAGGGCTTTAAACTGACTTATGTGGGGGAGGGAGATAGTGGTCCTGAAGGTAGGAGTCTATCAAGTGCTGAAGATGATCATCCAAATGTCAAGAGCCAAATGGAGCAAACAGCATGCAGACCTAGTAGTGGGAAGGAAAAATCCTTAAATAAGAGACTAGGGGGAATGATCAATGGTCTTCAATGTCTGTATACTAATGCACAGAGCATGGGAAATAAACAAGATGAACTTGAGCTCTTGGTACACCAAACTAAATATGACATAATAGGCATCACTGAAACCTGGTGGGATGAGTCTCATGATTGGAATGTAGTAATAGAGGGATACAATCTATTTCAGAGAAATAGATCAAACAGAAAAGGAGGAGGGGTGGCATTATATGTCAGGGATGTGTATACCTGTGAAGAGATCCAGGATTTAAAACTTCAAAGCCAAACTGAGAGTATCTGGGTCAAAATTAAGGGAGAGAAAAATAACAGTGATCTCATTGTGGGAGTTTACTACAGATCGCCAAGCCAAACTGAGGACACAGATGATGCTTTCCTGGAACAGATGACCAAGTATTCAAAAGGAAGTGAGATAGTAGTAATGGGGGATTTCAACTATCCTGATATTTGTTGGATGTCAAACTCAGCCAAGAGCACAAGGTCGAACAGATTCCTCACTGGCCTTGCAGACAATTTCATTGTCCAGAAAGTGGGAGAAGCAACAAGAGGATCAGCCATTTTAGATCTGGTCTTAACCAATAGTGATGACTTGGTAAGTGGGGTAGAAGTGGCAGGATCATTAGGTGGGAGTGATCATGCTCTTCTGGAGTTTATTATACAGCGGAAAGGCAACCAAGCAACCAAGCATACTAATTCTAGACTCAAATTAAAGCTAGACTTTAAGAAAGCTGACTTCAGAAAATTTAGGGAAATGCTGGGTGTGATCCCATGGTCAGTAATACTAAAAGGGAAGGGAGTTCATGATGGATGGGAGTTTGTTAAAAGGGAGATATTAAAAGCACAACTTCAAGCAGTACCAATGAGACGAAAACATGGAAGGTGCCTAAAGAAGCCAGGGTGGCTATCTAAAGAACTTTTAACTGATTTAAGATTTAAAAGGGATATGTACAAAAAATGGAAAAAGGGGGAAGTCACCAGAGAGGAATTCAAACAAATAGCCAGCAAGTGTAGAGACAAAGTCAGAAAAGCTAAAGCACAGAATGAACTCAGGCTTGCTAGAGAGGTTAAAAGCAATAAAAAGGGCTTTTATGGGTATGTCCGTAGCAAAAGGAAGAACAATGAAACAGTGGGGTCACTTAGAGGAGAAGATGGTGAAATGCGAACAGGAGACAGAGAAAGGGCAGAACTCCTCAATGCCTTCTTTGCCTCAGTCTTCTCAAAAAAAGAAAACAATGCCCAACCTGAAGAATATGGGGCAGATGATTCAGCAGGGGAAACACAGCCCAGAATAAGTAAGGAGGTAATACAAGAATACTTGGCTAGTTTAGATGTATTCAAGTCTCCAGGGCCAGATGAACTACATCCAAGAGTATTAAAAGAACTAGCAGAGGTGATTTCAGACCACTGCAGTAATCTTTGAGAATTCCTGGAGACTTTGTTTCCTGGACCGGTGGCAGACTGGAGGAGGGCAAATGTTGTCCCTATTTTCAAAAAGGGGAAAGAGAAGACCCAAACAATTACCGCCCAGTCAGCCTGACATCAATACCAGGAAAGATTCTAGAGCAGATCATTAAGCAAACGGTCTGTGAGCACCTAGAAAGGAACGCTGTGATCACTAAAAGTCAGCATGGGTTTCTGAAAAATAAGTCATGTCAGACCAATCTGATCTCATTTTTTGACAGAATTACAAGCCTGGTAGATGAAGGGAATGCTGTGGATGTAGCCTATCTTGATTTCAGCAAGGCCTTTGACAAGGTGCCCCAAGCTGGTAAAATGTGGGCTAGACAATGCTACCATTCAGTGGATTTGTAACTGGCTGACTGACCGAACCCAAAGGGTGCTCATTAATGGCTCCTCTTCATCCTGGAGAGAAGTGACTAGTGGGTGCCACAGGGTTCTGTCTTGGGCCCAGTCTTATTCAACATCTTATCAATGACTTGGATGATGGGCTTGAGGCATCCTGATCAAGTTTGCAGATGACACCAAATTGGGAGGGGTGGCTAATACCCCAGAGGACAGGATCACACTTCAAAATGACCTTAACAGATTAGAGAACTGGGCCAAAGCAAACAAGATGAATTTTAACAGGGAGAAATGTAAAGTACTACACTTGGGCAAAAAAAAAATGAAAGGCACAAATACAGGATGGGTGACACCTGGCTTGAGAGCAGTACATGTGAAAAGGATCTAGGAGTCTTGGTAGACCATAAACTTGACATGAGTCAACAGTGTGATGCAGCAGCTAAAAAAGCCATGCAATTCTGGGCTGCATCAATAGGAGTATAGCATCTAGATCAAGGGAAGTAATAGTACCACTATATTCTGCTCTGGTCAGACCTCACCTGGAATACTGTGTCCAGTTCTGGGCACCACAGTTCAAGAAGGATACTGACAAGCTGGAACGTGTCAGAGGAGGGCAACCAAAATGGTCAAGGCCTGGAAACGATGCCTTATGAGGAACGGCTTAGGGAGCTGGGTATGTTTAGCCTGGAGAAGAGAAGGTTAAGGGGTGATATGATAGCCATGTTCAAATATATAAAGGATGTCATATAGAGGAGGGAGAAAGGTTGTTTTCTGCTGCTCCAGAGAAGCGGACACGGGGCAATGGATTCAAACTACAAGAAAGAAGATTCCACCTAAACATTAGGAAGAACTTCCTGACAGTAAGAGCTGTTGACAGTGGAATTTGCTGCCAAGGAGTGTGGTGGAGTCTCCTTCTTTGGAGGTCTTTAAGCAGAGGCTTGACAGCCATCTGTCAGGAATGCTTTGATGGTGTTTCCTGCTTGGCAGGGGGTGGACTGGATGGCCCTCTATCTATTCTTCATTATTCTTCTTCTTCTTTCTTCTTCTTCTTCTTCTTCTTCTTCTTCCTAGCAGGAGAGAGTCTGTGGCGCTGGCCGTGCTCCTCTGGCTATAATCGCCCTGCGTGGGTTTCACGGCGATCACACGCCGCACTGTGGCTCGCCGCAGGCCAAGGGAAGAGAACCACAAGGGAGCTATTTGTGGCATATTTTTGTTTGCCAGGAGTTGATGGGTTCGCCTGAGAGCCCTTAAATTATACCCAGCCCTGGGGAAAAAAAAAACAACCACCAAGTTATTCAAATTCTGCTAAGTGCTAGGGGTGGGCGATAACTGGTTTTCAACACCGGGATGTACCAACAGCTAAATATTGTGATATACCGATATCAGAACCTCCTATTTTCAGGGGAGAAACGTTGGAGGGGATGGAATAGGACGTCCCTATTTTCACGGGAGAAACGTTGGAGGGGATGCAATAGGACGTCCCTCTTTTCACGGGAGAAACGTTGGAGGGGATGCAATAGGACGTCCCTCTTTTCACGCGAGAAATGTTGGAGGGGAGAAATAGGACGGACCTCTTTTCACGGGAGAAACGTTGGGGATGGAATAGGACGTCCCTTTTTTCAGATAAACGTTGGAGGGGATGGCAAAATAAAGGACCCCTGACCGTTAGGTCCAGTCGTACGACGGGTTAGGACATCCACTTTTTGGCCGAGGGATGCCGGGTCCACAAAGTTCCGGGTCGTTGGCCGGCGACTCTCGCTTCTGGCGAACCAGAGCAGCAGCGGGTCACACTTTACCCTTCAAGCTTCCGCCGCCAGAGGTTTATCTTTGCACTTGCACTTTGGTGAACTGAGCAGGGCGAGCAACGGGAGCTCACCCCGTCATTCTGATCGGCAAGCCCTAGGCTCAGCGGTTTAACCCACAGCTCCACCGGCGTCCCCCGCTTTTTCTTAGGATGTCCCTATTTTCAGTGGAGAAATGATGGAGGGGATGGAATAGGATGTCCCTACATTAATTCAAGAATCCCCCATGTGGCATCGAAGAAGAAGAAGAAGAAGAAGAAAAAAGAAGAAGAAGAAGAAAGAAGAATGTGTTGCATGAAGCAGCAGGAAAGCTGCTATTCCATAGCCCTGCCTCCTGGTTTCCCCCCTCCTGCTCTTCCCCTTCCTTTCATATTTGCTCAGTGTGAGGCAGAATCTCTTCCAAATTCAGTTGGGTGAGGATCTCCTCTCCAGAGAATGACCTGTTTATCCGTGCGCAGCTTTGGGAACGTTTGAGCTCCTTTCCCGGCCTTTGGGTGCCCTCCGTTCCAACTCCTCGGGGGCTTGGAGAGGGGTGGGAAGACTGCTTATTGGTTTTTTTGGGTTGCCCCCACTTTGCACCCACTCCAAACCATGGAAGAGAAGGAAAGCTCTCCCAGTCTCCGTTGGGGGAAGCGCAAACTCTGGGTAGCCGTGGCGGCGTTGGAATTTGCCGCCATCCTCATCTTGGTTGCCGGACTGGCTCATTTTGCTGCGCACCACGAAAAGGGCAACGGAGACAGAGAACAGGGGAGGGGGCAGTAGCAGCAACAGCAACAGCAGCAGCGGCTTGGTCTCCCTGGGAAGAGTGAACCGGACCCTGGAAGCCGCCGCAAAGCGCTGGGAGTCGTGCCAGAACCACACGGTAAGCCACGAATAAAACCACCCGCAGGATGGACAGGCGGGGGAAGAAAGGGAATGGGAAGAAAATGTAACGGGTAAATTTGTAAACAGGTTGGAATTGGATATGCAAGAAGATACAAAATAAGAGAGGGGGGCAGAGGGAAGCCAAAGACAATGTCCGTTTGTTTTGCACAAACTCTTTGTTGCTAAAATATCTGCGAAACATGGAAAATATACACGGTTGCAATCGGAGTTATCCAACCCCACCTTGCAAATCTGGTTGATTCTCAAAATCTTTGCAGGCTTCTGGAAGTTTGCAAGGAGCAAATCTAAATAATAATAATAATAATAATAATAATAATAATAATAAATAATATATTTATACCCCACCCATCTGGCTGGGTTTTCCCGCCACTCTGTGTGGCTTCCAACCGAATATTAAAAACACGATACAGCATTAAACATTTAAAACATCCCTAACACTTCTCCTCCTCCTCCTTCTTCTTCCTCTTCTTCTTCTTCTTCTTCATTGAAGATTAGTGTCCATCATGTTGAGCTATTTCCATGGTTGTCGTTTGACTTGCAAGCAGCTGGAAGTCTGTAAATTGGGATAATAAACCTGATTTGCAATGGGATGGGGGCGGGGTTTTTTTTGGGTAATTTTGATTGCACACATCTGACTGGGTTGCCCCAACCACCCTGGGCGACTTTGCAACATACAGGTGAAACTCAAAAAATTAGAATATCGTGGAAAAGTCCATTTATGTAAGCAATTGTTTTCATTAGCTACTGGAGTTTAATATATGAGATAGACTCATGACATGCAAAGCGAGATATGTCAAGCCTTTGCTTGTTATAATTGTGATGATTATGGCTGATGAAAACCCCAAAGTTGAGATTAATTTGGGGTTCTCATCAGCTGGACGCCATAATCATCACAATTATAACAAATAAAGGCTTGACATATCTCGCTTTGCATGTCATGAGTCTATCTCACATATTAGTTTCACCTTTTAAGTTGAATTACTGAAAGACCTTTCCAACGAACCTTTCCACGATATTCTAATTTTTCGAGTTTCCCCTGTATATAGAAAAACAATAAAACAATAAACATTCTTTTTTCTTTTTTTAAAAAAACCTTCCCTATACAGGGTTGCCTTCAGACGGCTCGGGGGTCGGATAACTCCATCCCCTCCAACATTTCTCCGATGGAAATACAGCTGTCCTAAGGGAAAGAGGGACATTCCGGGCTCAAATCAGAATCCGGGACGCCTTCACTAAACCGGGGACTGTCCCTGGAAAATAGGGCCTGGCGTTGCAGAATCGGTTAAAATTAAGCATAAATCTGGGAATTAAAACGCACGGAGAGAGAACATTTACACCTATTGTTGGAAGTTCTACAGGAAGGGTGTATTTCTGATCTTAGCCTGGAGGGAGTTCAAACAGGCCCTCTTCCTGTTGAATTCCCGGCACTGGGTGGGGGGAAGACTTTTTAAAGGCATTTTAAGCCCCCCCACGTCTGATTTTACAATTAATTTTAAGCGATTTAATTACGGGCGAGTGTACGGAAAACGTTGCTTCTTAAACCATAGAATCGTAGATTTTTGAGGGACCCCCAAGGGTCATCCAATCCAACCCCCTAGCAATGCAGGAATCTCGGCTAAAGCATCCATGACCTACCTCTGCTTAAAGGCCACCAAGGAAGGAGAGCCCACCCCTTCCACCCCACGGACGAACGACTCTAACCATCAGAAAGTTTTTCCTGGTGTTTAGTCAGAATCTCCTTCCTTGTCACTTGGAGCCACGGGTTCGAGTCCTACCCTCCGGAGCAGGAGAAAACAAGCTGGCTCCCTCTTCCGTGTGAGATATTGGAGGACACCTCTCCTATCTCCTCTCGGTCTCCTCTTTTCCAGGCTGAACATCCCCAGCCCCTTCGACCGTTCCTCATCAGGTTTCCAGACCCTCGATCATCTCAGTCGCCCTCCCCTGCCCACCTTTCCAGCTTGAATATATTCATTTTTGGCTGTCGATTTAGGGATCCCACAAACAGTGGTACTTTGGTTCCCGAACTTAATCCGTTCCGGAAGTCCGTTCCAAAACCAAAGCATTCCAAAACCAAGGCGCGCTGAATCCTGAAAATGTTTTCTTAAATAAAATGGTATTATTATTATTATTATTATTATTATTATTATTATTATTATTATTATTTTAAAAAGACGTTTGCAGTAAAGGGGCTCTTTTGGGAAGCTGGTTCCTCTCCTGGTTCCCACCTATTTTATCTCTCATTTGCTACTGATTAAGTGAAAGGAAATCCTTTTTTTCCTCTGATTAAGTGAAAGGAAATCCTTTTTTTCCTCATTGTTGATGTCTCGGGGCAGAGAGCTCTAGAAGCCAACGCCTCCAGCCTGAGCTCCGAAATGACCCGGATCAAGACCCGCTTGCACCTCAAGGAATTGGAAATTAAAGGACTGGAAGGTGAGAATCGGGGGGTGTCCAAAAGGTTCGGGAAGATCCTAAGAGAAGGAGGTGGTTTGGGGCTGGAGGGTGGCGAGGAGCGGAGGGCAGAACTGGGAACTCAGGCTCTGCGGCCCCCTGGAACTCTCCACGTGGCCCTCGGGGGCCTCTCCCCAGGCCACACCCCTTTCTTAAACCACACCCCTCACCGGCAACCTCCCCAAGTGCTTGCTATCTATATCTATTTTTTCTTTCTTTCTATCTATCTATCTATCTATCTATCTATCTATCTATCTATATCTATCGATGTATCTATCAATGTATC